>CM075779.1:7432500-7892500 GCA_037974665.1 Ehretia macrophylla
AGAAGTTGCGGCAATAGTTTGCTTTGTAGATCGCCAAGAGATAGCAGTACCACCATATGTGAATAAATATCCAATCTGTGATCTTCCTTTATGGGGGTCTGACATATATCCTGCATCTGCATATCCAATCAAGTGTGGTTGCTTATGCCTTGAATACAATAATCCCATATCAGTTGTTCCACGAAGGTAACGAAAAATATATTTTATGCCAGTCCAATGCCTTCGTGTTGGTGCTGAACTATATCTTGCTAATAAATTGACAGAGAAAGCGATATCAGGGCGTGTGTTGTTAGCAAGATACATTAGTGCTCCAATTGCACTAAGATATGGTACTTCAGGGCCAAGAATTTCTTCACCATCTTCTTTGGGACGAAATGGATCCTTCTTGGTGTCGAGGGATCGAACAACCATTGGTGTACTTAACGGATGAGCCTTATCCATATTAAATCTTTTCAACACCTTTTCTGTGTAGGTTGACTGATGCAAGAATATACCATTTGATAAATGTTCAATCTGCAACCCGAGACAAAATTTTGTTTTTCCGAGATCTTTCATTTCAAATTCTTTACTCAGATATGTAGTTGCCGCTGCAAGTTCTTCAATAGTCCCTATTATATTTAGATCATCAACATATACTGCAATAATAACAAATCCATAGTTTGATTTCTTGGTGAAAACACATGGACTTATTGGACTATTGACATATCCTTCTTTTAGTAAATATGTACTAAGACGATTATACCACATTCTTCCCGATTGTTTCAATCCATACAACGATCGTTGTAATTTGATTGAGTACATTTCTCGAGGTTTCGAGCCACATGATTCAGGCATTTTCAGTCCTTCAGGGACTTTCATGTAGATATCATTTTCAAGTGAGCCATATAGGTAGGCTGTTACCACATCCATAAGACGCATATGAAGTTTTTCAGAAATTGCCAGACTAATTAAAAACCTAAAGGTAATTGCATCCATTACCGGAGAATATGTTTCTTCATAATCAATTCCAGGCCTTTGTGAGAATCCTTGTGCTACAAGTCGCGCTTTATATCTTACAATTTCATTATTTTCATTGCGCTTTCGAACGAATACCCATTTGTAGCCTACAGGTTTCACATTTTTAGGTGTTTGAACTACTGGCCCAAAAACTTCACGTTTTGCAAGTGATTTTAATTCTGCTTGGATTGCGTCTTTCCATTTTGGCCAATCATTTCTATGTCGACATTCTTGGACAGATTTTGGTTCAAGATCCTCGTTTTCATTCATCAAATCAGTAGCTACTGCATATGCAAATTTTTCATCAATATCAATTTCATTTCGGTTCCATCGTCTTCCTGTAGCAACATAATTAATTGAGATCTCCTCATTATTACTTTCAATATTTGTATCATGTTCAGGTACCTGAAAATCGATTGAGGATCCCTTTTCTTGTGTCGCGACAACTACAGGATTTTCAATAATTTCAGGATTGACAACGTGCTTATCATGTCCTTTTTTCTTTCGAGGATTTTTATCCTTAGAACCGACAGGTCTACCACGCTTCTGACGTGCAGTAGATTCATTTGCCATTGTATTGATAGATTGCTCCTTTGAAACATCAATTCTGGCTGGAGCATTTAACACTGGTATATGCGACTTAGTCACCTTTTTCGCATCAGTGAATGCATCTGGCAACTGATTTGCAACCCTTTGCAGATGAATAATTTTCTGAACTTCTAGTTCCGATTGATTTGTTCGAGGATCAAAATAAGATGCTAACGATGCATTCCATGAAATTTCTTGCTTCTCTATCTTCCGTTTTTCTCCCCCTAAGACTGGGAATGTTGCCTCATCAAATTGGCAATCAGCAAAACGTGCTGTAAAAAGATCTCCAGTTAAAGGTTCAAGATATTTGACAATTGATGGAGATTCAAAACCAACATATATTCCCAGTCTTCTTTGTGGTCCCATTTTTGTTCGTTGTGGTGGAGCAATTGGTACATATACTGCACAACCAAAAATTTTTAAATGGGATATATTTGGTTCTTGGCCAGAGACAAGCTGTAATGGGGAGTATTTATGATAAGCAGTTGGTCTTGTTCGAACTAATGCTGCAGCATGTAATATAGCATATCCCCAAGCAGAACTAGGCAATTTAGTTCTCATAAGTAATGGTCTAGCAATTAGCTGTAGGCGTTTAATAAAAGATTCAGCTAAACCATTTTGCGTATGTGTATGTGCCACAGGGTGCTCAACAGTAATCCCAATAGACATGCAATAGTCATTAAATGCTTGGGATGTAAATTCTCCTGCATTATCAAGCCGGATTTTCTTAATTGTGTGATCCGGAAATTGTGCATGTAATCGAATTATTTGTGCAAGCAGTCTTGCAAATGCCACATTTCGAGAGGACAATAGACAGACATGTGACCAACGAGTTGAGGCATCTATTAATACCATAAAATATTGAAATGGTCCACATGATGGAACAATAGGTCCACATATATCCCCTTGAATTCGTTCTAAAAATGCAGGAGCTTCATTATTAATTTTAGTAGGGGATGGCCTTTTAATCAACTTCCCTTGGGCACAAGCAATACATGAAAATTCATTTGATATTAAAATCATTTGATTCTTTAATGGATGTCCATGTGAATTTTCAATAATCCTTTTCATCATCACAGTGCCCGGATGTCCAAGGCGATCATGCCAAAGAATAAAATTCTTCGGATCATGTATCTTCTGGTTAATCACCATATAGATTTCTACAGAATTTATCTAAGTATAATATATTCCAGAAGATAATGCTGGCAATTTTTCCACAGTATACTTTTTGCCAGACCTAAGCGATGTGATATAGAGATATTCTTTGCTTTTCTCATTTATGGTTTCAATATGATAGCCATTTTGACGAATATCTCTAAAACTTAGTAGATTCCTCTGTGATTTACTAGAGTATAAAGCATCGCTTATCATAATTTTTGTTCCACCA
Organism: Ehretia macrophylla; assembly: GCA_037974665.1. Lineage (NCBI taxonomy): Eukaryota > Viridiplantae > Streptophyta > Magnoliopsida > Boraginales > Ehretiaceae > Ehretia > Ehretia macrophylla. Next base: position 7,435,472 of record CM075779.1, read on the forward strand.
GGAAGTATAATACAAGCTTTTCCAGAACCATCAATAATTTTTGTAGTTCCCGAAATTGTATTAACATTTGCTTCTGCGAATTCCAGTTGGGAGAAATAGATTTTGTTTTTAAGAATGGTATGCGTTGTTGCACTGTCTACCATACATATTTCTCCATTGTTGAAATTGTATAGGTCCATACTTCTTCAAAATAAGATAGATAAATTGTGTGAGAATATTATCAAAATAAACGATAGTGATAACACTTTTAATAAAAACAACAACTTAAATGATGATATTCATACACACATACACGACAACTTACATAATGATATTCATACACACAATGACTTACATAATGATATTCATACACACAATACACAATAATTTAAAGGATGATACAAATTCATCACTCTTAGTTAAAATGAAAATTTTCATTATCAATTAAGTGGTCAACCCCGTCATTGTTATCTTCAAAGAAATCAGAATAATCAAAGTGTGCATTTTGTTCTTGATTATTATTTTCAGCAAAGTTTGTTTCCACCCTTTTTCCTTTTGCCTTTGAGGCTTCATAAAGCTCCACAAGATGCTTTGCTGTTCGACAGTTTTTTCCCCAATGACCTTTTATGCCACATCTATGGCATATATCATTTCGGGATGGTCTATTTTGTGAGCTATTACCTTTTTCATTATTTTCTGTCTTCTTGAAATTGAAGCTTTTTGGGCCGTCACGATACCAAGTATTACTACGACCACCTCCACGGCCTCGTCCCCGACCAAAACCACGACCCTTTCCACGACCACGTCCTCGACCACGACCTCTGCCATGACCATGGTTATGATAATTTGTAGCATTTATTTCAGGAACTGGTTCTGAGCCTGTTGGTCGTGATTTGTGGTTTTTCAATAATAGCTCGTTGTTCTGCTCAGCCACCATAAGACATGTTATGAGCTCAGAATGCTTCTTAAAACCACGCTCTCTGTATTGTTGTTGCAATATCATGTTCGTAGCGTGGAATGTGGAAAATGTTTTTTCTAACATGTCTTCTTCTGAAATCTTTTCTCCACATATTTTCAGTTCTGCAGTAATATGATGCACTGCAGAATTATATTCACGTACTGTAGTAAAATCTTGCAATCTCATGTTTATCCACTTGTAGCGGAGTAGTGGGAGGCGCACTGTTTTCTGGTGGTCAAATCTTTCTTTTAGATTGGTCCATAGTTCATATGGATCTTTTACAGTGAGATATTCTGTTTTCAATGAATCATGTAAATGGTGACGGATAAATATCATAGCTTTAGCGAGATCCTGTGACGACTCTTTATTTCCTTCAATAATTGTTTTTTCAAGGCCTTTTGCTCGTAGATGTACTTCTGCATCTAGTACCCAGGTCAAATAATTGTCGCCCGATATGTCAAGGGCGGCAAAATCAAGCTTTGTAATGTTTGACATTTTGATACTAAAAAGATATCAAATAAAATTTAGTTAATAAGAACTCATAAAGATGTTATATTCTATATAAAAAAATGTGGCTAATAAACTAACACATAGTAGGAGACTATGAAATTAAGCAAAAATGTTAAAATTGACACAATATAAATGAAGGATATAAGAATTGTATAAGAACATGAAATGCTCAATAGTAAAATAGTTAGACATAAATAATGTTAGAATTGTTAGAAATACATAAATAATGTTAGAATTGTTAGAAAAGTTAGTGATAAGTTAGATATAAATAAATGTTAGAATTGTAAGAAAAGTCAGTGTTAGATATAAATAATGTCAAGATATAGTCAGGAAAGTTAGTAATAAGTTATAATCAAATCGGAAACAATTGTTATATTATTTTGATAAATGGAAAATTTAGTCCAATAATGGTTTTAACATCCTTGTGAGCAACGGTAATTAGATCCAAAGATCAATCCGACTTTCCTTTGAGTAACGGAATTTTATGTCCAAAAAATGCAAGTCCGAGCAAAAGCTCATTTGGTTAAACATCATTTTTTTTTTTTTTTTTTAATACTTTTAGAGAGGTTAAACTTCACCAACTGTATGATTATAATATATTAACTAATCTATAATATATAATCAAAATGTAATTGAAAATGGAAGGATTATATGTACCTTTGCTAATAAAGTGGTCGGATACTTCGTTGTTTGCTATTTCGACAAAGTCTCGTGCTGATAACGTGTTGTAAATTAAAACTTAAATATAAAGAAAGCAATACTAAAACAAGAGAGAATTTGAGAGAGTAAGATTGTTGATTTCTTCAAGTGTGTTTTCTTCTTACAAACTCTCTCTATTTATAGAGTTTTCTACTACATTGATGACATACTCAATACATCACAATTACATCACATTCCATATACATATAATAATCTCTATTATACAAGAATCCTATGAGCATCTTTTGACCATTCAATTGTAGTAATTTTCCACTAACAAAAGAATCCTATAAAAGAGCTTCATCTTCTTGATAAGTTCATAACGATGAATATCCACAATATCGTATTTTTCATAACAATGATAGATATATCTACACGTCTGCATTGTGGATTAGTTTCATTAATTTTCTTTGTAGTAGCTTCCTATTTGGGAGTTTTAATTGGTTGAAATAATTCAATTTTCAAGATAATGGACGTAAATTTGCACTTTCCTGCACAGCCCTTTTCTTAAAGAAAAATTTAGGTCATTTTACATCATATATAATGTTATGTATGAGACTGAATTTTGTTGGTGAATATTTAGCCTAGCCACCAAGGCTTAGACCCTGAAACTGAGGTATCAGATTCGATTCCTTGAATTTTGTTGATGGATATTTAGTCTAGCAACCAAGGCTTAGGGCATCCTCAATGAGGGTTCTAAATGTAAAACTTTTTATTTTTTGGTGTTTTTAGAGCTCCATGACCTAAAAAGCAATACTATTCATGAAAAAAGTACGTAGAGTCCACCATTGCTGGCTTAAAAGATGCTAAAATAGAGCCCCATGCTCTATTTTATTCAACAAATTTGTTATCTTTTAAACCAAAAGTGGTGGACTTCACGTATTTTTTTTATAAATAGTATTATTTTTTAGACTATGGGCTCTAAAAACACCCAAAAATAAAATATTTTATATTATAGAGCATCTATTGAAGATAGCCTTAGACCCTAAAACTGATATATCATATTCGATTCTTCACACCCAAAAATGTAAGTAATAGTCAAGTTGTATATTGGTGTATATATATTCTCCTTATGATATGTATGTTGTTACGTAAAGATTATTAATTATACTGGTTTATGTTTAGAGATTCTCCCCTATTATAATAGGTTATTATAGAATTATTGCTTCTCTAAAAAACATTACTCTATGCGTTACGGGTTTTATGCATGAATTTCAGTACCATGCATGGAATATCACAAATTAAAGGATGAGCCTTACTAGCTGTGTCCCTAAGAATTACCCTAAGAATTAGTTGGAATGGGCGGATAACAATTCATTTTGAAGTAAATTAAGTATTGAGTTTGAACTTATGCCTTCCCATTATAAATATTATTTGACTCTTAACTGACATGAAACATGTACTAATACACATCACTCGGCGGCGAAGCCAGGAATGTAAGGTCAAGGGATGTACTTGTACAATGAGATAGGTTAGGAGGTGTACTCGTACAATTAAAATATCTAATATAATGGATTTTTTCTAAAAAAACACCCCCAAAAAAAAAAAAAAAAAAATTTTCCAAGTTAAGGCACCCATGCATTAATGGCTCCGCCATTCACACTGCTTGACCTTGAAATTTATAATCTTAATAGATCTAGTGTATTTTTGCTTAAGTTAAATTTCTTGTCATCGAAAAAAAATTAGCCTATCTACATCGCACAAGTCTATGAAATAAATTTCAAATCAATAATTTATAAGATGGTCCACCTATTCCGCAGATGGGACAAAGCTAGCGTGCAAAGGAAAGAATATCTATTAAGCATGCATGCAGCTCCATTGGCGCATGCTACATATAATGTTCAATATTATAGCTTGTATTACGTATTTACGTTATGCACGCCTGGTCTTTTCACGCGCTCTAATTTTTTATACGTATTTTCTCATTTAATGAAAGAAAAAGTCTCAACTCATTTTTTTTTTTAAAAGTCAAATTACAAAATAATTAAACGAGGGAATATCTCACCCTGTTAATCCTTCTCCAGTAATACTAAGAGTGAATGAGGGATAGTGTTCATTGTGTGTTCTCTTAACGGTCATTAGAGAGCATGGATAGCATGCTAATCTGTACCAAAGTTTGTCTCTCTGTAAACATATTTCAAATAAAACTTAACATTCACATATAGCATGCTTTTGCAATTTCTAATCAACCATCGGATAAGACTGTTTGAAGGTGTTTGTCTCCTAATCAAGTTAATCACCAAAGTCGAATCTGATTCAATTGTGAGTGTACAAATACCCAAAGCAATCGCTCGTTTTAGCCCTTCCCAAAGTACAAAGAGTTATGCGCTATTGTTAGTAGCCATTCCCGGGTTCATCTCAACTCGTTTTACTTTCTCTTTAACAATACAAGAATATTCACGGCATTTTGTTTTTATTTGGATAAAACTCATCAAATGGTGAGATACATCCCCTTCGAGGAATAGTCAAACAAAAGAAATAATAAGTTTCTGGAACTTTTCATTTGTGCGCGACTTTCTATAGTATTTTTTATTCACAATTTATCGTCGTGTAATAGGAATAATTGAGTGAAAATTAATGTATTTTGAAACTACTCAAATTAATTAAAAAATCATTCTTCCTGTTTATGGATGACCTTTAATTATTTATTTAAATGGTTCTTCGTTTTGAAGTGGTAAGAGTAGTCCTTTTTCTTCCCAATCCGTAAGAGGAATAATGGAATATGAGTAAAATTGAAGTATTTGAACCCACAACCTTGAGGCCATGTGAACTATGATAACTAAATGAACAAGAATTTGAGAGTTTCTTTTTTTTTTTTTGTGTAAAGAAGGGTAGTCTAGTCAATTTTTTATTTTTTTATTCAGGGAACACTTAAGATCGTACAATATAACTAACAAGACTTAAATTTATAACATCTCGCATATATAATGAGTTATATACTACTGAACCAAAATCCTAATGAACCTAACCAGAATTGATATAACCAATACAACATCGTCACGTCACGATTAATTTAAAAAACTACTCAACAATCATTCTGAGCGAGATTTCACTTCTTATATTTTCTACGAGAATTAGAAGTGCATTGGGGAGAACATTGATGATAGTACTTCCAAGTGGTACGGTTGTTGCAGACCAAAATTGTCCATCAAATCCATGCACCTTATAACCACACTGTAGATATGGCAAAGGTGAAATCTTGATTCTCACACAGTATTCTTTTGCAATCTTCAATCATGGGCTTGAGAGGGCTTTGACAGGGAGTTTGCCTCTTCATGATATCCAGGTTGCTTCTGGGTCCAACTCAATTTCAAGGGAAAGTATTTATCCTCGTTGCTTTTGGATCATGGCACCACATTTTTGTTGAGCGACTGTAGCTCACTTTTGGACTTTTTGCATGGGATACACTTATTATTATTTTTTTAGAAAAAAAATGATTTTTTTTTTTCGTGTAGTTAAGTTTTAGTTATAGTATGGTATTTAGATTTACCTTTTTTTGCATGGCATTATTTTTCTATATAGTAAATGTCTTATATATTAGTTTTGGGCCTTCATACTTATTGAGATTTCATCCCGTATATTCTTCTTATTAAACCTTATTTGGACAGGTGAATAATAGGTGTTTTTTCGCAAGAACATAAGAAGCTACTTTGATGATTGGGCATCGGTCCTTTTTTTTAAGTTCTTAGACTAGTTTAGTTAATAATTGAGGGTTGTGTAGCTTTTAAGATGTTTCACATGTGGTTGAAATTTTGTTTATGTATGGTTATTCTTATAGTTTTATGGTCTTATAATTGCTTATACTTCAGAGGTTTACTCCATAATTTAGTTTTTAGACACACATATATTTGATTGGTTTAATTGCTTTGATCAGATTTATCATCTCATTTGTGGATTTATTTAGAGATGGCAATAGGCGCGGGTTTGGTAGGTACCCAGGCCACCGCCACAAATAGGGTAGGGATTGGGGTGAAAAATGGGGAATGGGACTGGGATCAACTTTTAATCCCCGAGCGAGAACGGGCTGAGGCACTGAGATAAACATTCTCACCCTGCATACATGCACTTAAATTTTAAAATGATAAATATAAAAGTATAAAAAATTGACATTAGACAAAGTATTATTAAAATGGAAAATAAAAAATAGATAACTCGAATAAATTTTATAATCATTCTTTTAATCAAGATACTACATGCCACTATTATTTTAAAGAGTTGTTAGTTACAATTGTTTTACATAAATACCTCAATTTCACTGTTGATCCTAATGAATTTAAGAGATTTTTTAGTTGTTCCTAACTAGTTGTATTTCAAAATAGTTTCAAATAACATAATTAACAGTGACATTTTTAAAGATGTGCAATCAATATTATATGTACACATGCAATAACAAAAAAGATTATAATAAGCAATTGGATTTCAATAGCACAACTTAGTATTCTTTTTCCACATATAGTTCTCAAACACAATAATTTTAGTCGAAATTTAATTTAAATGCTTAAAATTCATTTATTATAATATTATTTTAACTATTTAACTGGAAGCATAAGACTCAATACATAATTAATATTTGAGCATTATTTAAGACCTATATTTATATTTTTCATTACTATAATTTTAATTTATATTTTGAAGTTACGCGATTCAAATTAAATTTAATATCGCAAGGTTTAAATGAATAATGAAAAATCTACATGTAATCCCCATTTCTCATGGAGATTTGGGATCGGGGGGATGAGGGTATAGGACATGGTTGTTGGGGACCTTTAGAAGATGGAGTGGGGATAGGTATGGAGGTTTAGAGAAAAAAAAAAAAAAAAAAGATAGTTGAGAGAAAAGTTTTTATTTATGGATTGAATGAAGAAATACAGCACATGCAAGCACACGTAATCACATGTGTTAATGACAACTATTATTTAACTGTCATTATTCACATGTGCTAATGGCAGTGGCTATCTAAATGTCATATATCTAACTAGTTAGTTTGTCATTATTCACATGTACTAATGGCAGTGGCTATCTAACTGTCGTATATCTAACTAGTTAGTTACTCATGAGAAATTATCTCAACTCTAATACAGTTTAATTAAGCTAATACAAAATTTGTCAGTCTAAGGTAAATTAATACAACCATGCTAACACTAAGACAACTTGTGTATTGGTAACTTAACAGCTTTTTAAGCAGTGACTTAGTAAAGAGGTCTGCAATTTGTTCAGATGAGGAGATATAGGAGACTTGTAGGAGTTTAGACATCACTTCAAACTCGTAAACAACCTTTATGTGCTTTGTCCTTCCATGAAACACTAAGTTGGCAGCCAGACCCAAGGTTAAGATGTTATTACAGTATATTATTGGTGACTTAATTGGGATATGTAGATCAATTAGGAGGTATGTGAGCCACTTTAGTTCTACTGTAGTATGAGCCATGACTCTATACTTAGCCTCTGTAGAGGACTTGTCAACTGTTGTCTGCTATCATTTTCTTTCCTTTATTGTTTTTTTGTTCTCCAAACAAGTAAATCTCTTTTAATTCCATTCCTTTATTTTTTTTATTCTATCCTACTTTACTTTCCTCTCCCTGATGCAATACAAACATGGAGTTAAGGGCACTACAGTTGCGTGCTGAATTGTGTTGTCAATTAAATTATGGTGTGATAATATTGGACCTTTTCAACACTTAGTTTTGCAAACCATACAACTAGCCCTATTTCTAGGAGTAAAAGGGCTTATCCATCTATGAGAATTGATCCATATGAATGGTTCAGATCAATCCTCTACAATTCTCTAAGAGGCTTTATAATACCCATAAATATCAACAAGAGTCTAGAAATACCATGAACTAGCACATTGTGATCAAAATTTTCAGATTATAGATAAAAAAGCAAATAACAACTTTTATATAGTAGTAGGTGTGAGGACGGAAAGCACTAATTTTATAATAGTTGACAACATAATTCTATTTGTAAACGTAGCGCTATCCATATCCCCAACACATATACATTGTTTCACCATTTGTGATAATTATAGATTTTATATGAAATTTGGACGCTAATTTTACTCAATAAAATCAAACCAACTGATTACCATTTTTAAAGATACTCGATATATATATTGTTTAAAGTTTTCAAGTTAGATTTACGAGAATTATGACTTCTAGTGTAATTACTTATGTATTACAATGATTATCCAATGAGTTCATAATACATTGATAAAAAAATAAAGAACTTTATATGTAATAGAAAAATAGTGTAACAATTTTATACAGTTTAATCATACTAGTAATGCACTGAATTCTTTAATTTAATTTTCATCTTTTTTTTTCTTTCCAAATCTTAGTTTTTATAAGGTCCAAAATTACGAGTACACAAGTAATTAAGATACGTTCAAATTCAAAACCTCAAGTTCACAAATGATGCTAGTGTAATAAGCTTAAGGATAGTCTTGGGCCTTATATTCACTAGTTCAAATGATTAATGGTAATTATTAGTACTCACTATACTTATTTATAAATCGATTACTTATCATGTTTTGCACTAATATGTGAGATTCCAGATTATAAGATGTTAGTGATTAGTGCCAATATTATTGAATATAAGTAATTATTGGCATAATGTTTTTACAACTTTATTATAAACATATATATGCAACAAAGTAAAGACCTAATAGCATAAGTGACGAACTATTTTATGAAATATAATCTGATGATGAAGGTCAAAAGGTAATAAAAACTTATTATTGTTATACACAAAACCCTAAAAAAAGAAGAAGAGAGAAACACGCATAAGCCGAGGGAGTACACTATTTTCCAAAAAGGTTGTTAAAGTAATTCTTTGAAACTAAGCACGTGAATTATAAATTTTCAAAACCTGAGGGATCACGTAGCAAGTTTTCTTGACTTCTCCTTTTTTTTTTTTTTTCTAAAATATTTTATCTTTATGATTATGAATAGTTGTATTACTATATAAACTTAACCATTTAAAATTCCCAACTCAAAGCTTCCTCATCTCCATCACACGCAACGACTACAAAACCACACACACATAATGGCAACAAATCAGTCGACTGCTTATCCAATTCTCTGTGCCTCATTCAATCAAGATAACAGGTAATAGCATCAATTTTTTTTTAATTAATTAATTTTTTGCAAGCTTAAGTTTAAATAGCTTATTTAATTTTGAATAATTTTTGTTAATTTCTTGTTTTCGAATTGAATCTTGAAGCTGTTTTGCAATTGGAACAAAGGAAGGATTCAAAATCTTCGATTCCAATACAGGCAAATTCCTCTATGAAAGAGGTATACGGCATCTATATCAGTGTCTATATATGTGTGTGTGTGTGTGTGTAAATATGCACATAAATGATAAATACATTTATTTATAAATAATTTCCACGTGTGCATAGTGTACTCTGAATTGATGATAGGAATATATGTTGCCATGCCCTAAGTCTAGAATCACGACCGGGCAAGTGAGACTTGTGATGTAGGTTTAAGGAATAAGTCTGTTGGGCCTCAAACTAACTAGTCAGAAATGGTTAAATTGAGTTATTACTTAAACCTTTGATGCTAACTTATGAACCCACTCTCATATTAAATCTGATATTATAACTAATCGTGTACTCTTAATTGATGACCCAGCATTGGACAAGAGTTGTGTCATAATTGGTTGTGTAGCTTATACACAAATGATTAGTTATTTTAGATTATTACAATGTTGTTTACATGTTGTTATATCATAGATTTTTACATTTTTTAAAATTTTTTTTATCTTGTTTGTACAAGACGATCGTGATTCCTTTTGTGTTCTCACAGAGGGACAAATTTTTATTTTCACTTCCTTTAAAGATATATTGCTGATTTCATTGGCATGCTGCTCATGCCATCAATAATGTGATCCTTATGTAGTCGTTAGTCTACAGATGATTGAAGAATGTGATTGGTTCTCTGGCTTATAAATTGCTATCTTGTTGCACCTATCTGCTGTTGGTGGGTGAAGAGTAAATAAATCTTGACTTTTAGGATTTGATAAGGAACATGCTTTTAAGGACAAACAATTAGGTCAGAAGTATAATGTGGTTAGCATGCCAAAAATTGTTTAAGTGCTGTATAGTCATGGATGAATTGTTTTATTCAGTATAACACTATTTCTCGCACTACCCTTCACCCGGGTAGGGAAGATAGAGGAAAGCAAAAACAATCACATCAGCTTTTCAAAAAGAACAGAACCCAAGGGAGAAATAGTAGAAGTACAGATATTTTTAATATGTGCTACTATGGTTTATGGCATTGGATGTTCATTCGGTCTCACGGAAGCAAGTGTTCTGGACTGAGAAAAAGTTTGGTTAGAATCATCTCATGTTTGTTACATCCAACCATGTATGACTTCTTTGGCAGCTCTTGGAGCATTCATTATTGTTGAAATGCTGTTCAGCACAAGTCTTCTTGCCATTGTTGGGGCTGGTGAACAGGTATTTGTGCAGTTGCTTTGATTCTGAGTTTTCCTAGTTTTGTTTTTTTGTTGCTTTACTTAGCTTCTGGTGAAATAGTCCTTATGTGTTGAACTGACTTCAACAGCCATATTTATCCCCACGAAGACTATGTTTGTTCAATACTGTAACTGGAAGTGCTCTCCGAGAACTAAACTTCTTGACTTCAATCCTTGCTGTTCGTGTAAATAAAAAAAGGTACATATTGTAATATCGATCTCTTCATCACCTATATATATATTTTTGGTTGGAATATTTGAAATATGTTTCTCATCATCATAGATCATATGAAGGCTGCATCACATAATTTGGTTAACAAGTTTGTGAAATAGTTCCCAGTTCTGTAAAATTGACATGAAAGAATGATATCGTATGACCTTGACATTGTGAAAATTTTTCGTGAGCCATGGGAATCTGGATTTTGCTTCCAAATATTGTTTTCCTTTATCTAAAGACCTTTTATTACTCGACTATCATACACAGTCCAATTGCTATCTTGGTATATGCAGATTAATTGTCATTTTGCAAGAGAAGACATACATCTATGATATCAACAGCCTCTCAATACTGGATACAATTGATACAGTGCCAAATTTAAAAGGTCAGAATCAATATCTTCCTTATATTGTTATTTTTAATGAATGAACATTAGCCATTGTTGGGGTGTGACATTTTCTGGAGGTTTTCTTGCTTGTAATTAGTACTTAAATGTCGTTTATGTAAAAGCATGATTGCCAGACTCTGTTTTACTCTTCCTTCCTCAATGAGCATCTCACTCATGTCCGTTTGATGTATCCTATTTTCTTTCAAAAAGTTACATGGAGCACTTACAAACCGTAATTGAGTATCAAGTTCTGATTACTTGCTGCTTTTACCCTTTAAAACCATCAATACCTTCTTCGCTATTATAAGCATCATCATCAGAGGCTGCACTGCCTTGTTTTTGGTTCCTGCATGATTTGATCTTTGCACTCTTCATGTTTGATTGGGCTTGAAGTCTGATCTTAGTTATCACACTTCATTATCTCATATCCGTCTATGGCATTTGCTTTGAGAATCCAGACATTCTTTTAACTATAGTAACTCAAACTCATTGCAGATCTGAATGGCTTGATCTTGGTTTTTAGTTTATAGCTGCCATTCTTTATAATAAATTTTTATGACTGTTTCTTTTTTTTCTATCTCACATGATTTTCCATGCTTTGGCAAAACAATTTCTGCAATTTTTATTCTTAATTATCACAATAGTTTTTATTTACAATCAGTCAGTCCTGCATTATTGCACATCTTATCCTCAAATCGATCTTCATAGCTGGAAGAGCCTTAGCTTTCACCAAACCACCACATAGGATAAGTGCTCCTTTCTTCAACTTTCTAGCCATTATGAGTCTATCAAACTTCAGCTAGTGAAATCAATTTCCCAAGACTACTGGGATGTGGGTATTCTCAATCCTATGATTTCTTCATCTAAGACCATTTTACTAACATACACTGAATGATGTCTTGGTCCATGTGACATCTACATACCCATACAATAACCCTCAATATAAATGCCTCTGTGAGCTCTTATATCAGTTTCTAATTTTAACATTAACCCTATGGCTGCTGGCAATGGTATAGAAGACCTTAAGTGGTAATTTCATATGCTCATTAGCCTTTGATTTAGAAAACAGAAAGTGAAGATAAGCCCAGCAATGGAAAACAGTTGGTGCTAATAAGAGATAGATGTTCTAGAATAGTAACAGATGGTTGCCGAGTATACTAATCAAGTGAATTTATGTAACCGAAAGGAAAAGAAAAACGAGGAAATAGGGAATGATCTGATGGTGGCCAACCAAAGCTGTTTATTTATGTGATGAAAATTAACCATGATCTTGTTGGACTATTTTATATATAAATTACTCAAATTCAATGAAATTGCTATGACCCTTTTCATGCTTAAAGTAACAGAATTAAAGTATATCATGGCTTGGCTATAGTAGAATATGCATGGATATAAAGTCTACATAGATGCATCCTTAAGGAAAACACAACAGAGAACGCACTCTAGAGAAACACTGGGGTGCATTAATAAGCTCCAAACCCGAATATTATTTAGTGAAAGGAGCAAAATCCTTTTAATTAACTATAGTTGCATACAATTACCCTCCCGAAGAAAGTTGAATTCCCTCTTCGTTTTCCTCCTTTATACTCTTCCTCTCCCCCATACCCAAACTTCCAATTTTTTTGTTACATTTCAGCATTTCATTTGAATAAAATGGATTGTCACATTGAGTTCTCCTGACCATTCTTTAATTTTCATTCTCCATCTCAGGACTTTGTGCATTTTCCCCAAATTTGGATGGTTGCTTTTTGGCTCTTCCAGCAAGTAACACGAAAGGGTCAGTGTTAGTCTACCATGTTATGAAACTCCAAACGCACTGTGAGGTCTGGTCCCATTTTTTATCTGTATATACAAATTGAGCCTTCACTTTGACACCTTCTCAATAATTTGTCATTGACACAAGATTATGGGCCTCGGAGGGCTTTACTCTTTCTTAGTGTGTAGCTAATAACAAGATGATGATATTATGCTGCCCTGCTTTCTGCATTTAATTGTTTTGTCATGATTAGAGCAATGGTTTTTATGCTGTTGGTCCTTGAACCCCTCCTGTAAGTGTCATTCTACTACTTTGTGATTATTTGAAGTATTCATATAAATAAAATAGATGTTCTATCAATTTTCTGTTTGCAACAACATCTTCTTATGGTTGTCATGGAGTCAATTTGAGAGTGGTTTCAAAGTTAACCAAATAGTATTCTGATGGTCTTGTCGAGAATTAGAATAACTGGTTTGGTGCGAGTTAGCCAAGAAAGAAAGTTTTAATATAAGAAAATTTTCCTTCCGTTGTAAATGTTCAAGTAATTTAGAAATTTGACTGATATTCATGGATCTTATCTCCACTGGAGATTGACTTGCCAAAGTTTATGGGAATAACAAGTTTATAGGAACAAATGGGGTACAAATGAAGTCTTGTGAAGCAAACCTTTTTTTTTCCTCGCAGAGCTTGCTCCAAAATTTATCTTTGATATGTCTTTTCGTACTGTACTATCCTCGACGATACTTGTTTATGCTATTATATCTGATATCTCCATAATATCATATGAGACCAGATTGGGGACATTTTTACAAACTAATAGGCAGTTTAGTGGCTTTATTATGGAGGCTTCTTTCGTATGGATCTTGCAAAAAGTTGAGGCCTTGGTTTTCTTCAGTTCCTGATATACGTGGAAGTTCATGTCATGCCATCATCAGGAAAGATGCTTAGCAATGCATAGGAAAATTATTGATACAAAAGTTTCAGTTCTTCCGCATATCAACTCAAACACCTTGCAATTGAAGCGGAAGAGGAGAGCAGATGAAATGTGGAAACGTGATTTTAAATTTCAACATTTGTTTATACATCTTGTTAGAACCTATAAAATTGACCAAAATATTTTCATTTGTTGAATGTGAAAGATTTCTCCACTAGACAGTTAAATGAATTAATCGGAGAGGAAAGTAATATCCGAGGAGGGGTCATGCCTGTAATTTCAGATGAAATGAGAGTTTTGTTTCCCTTGTTTCTTTAGTATCATTTCATTGGAATATATTAACATTGGCAGCCAAAGATAACCAAACCCACTATGTAATGGTGGAGCTATATGTTTTACAAGAGTCTTTAGTTTATGGCGCATAATAAGTATTCCTTCATAGCTTTAGTTTTTATTGACTATACTTCAAACTATAATGCAGATTGATGCTCATCGCTCGCCATTAGCTGCTATTGTTCTTTCTTCACATGGGATGTACATAGCAACTGCATCTGAACAGGGGACCATTATCAGAGTTCATCTTGTTTCAGATGCCACAAAGGTGAACGCCACAAATGCATTTTTTGTAAACTTCAAAACGGAGAATTTTTTCTTACTTCATTCTACATGAATATGTTCTTTCACCTGTGGTCTTGATTACTACTACGAACATATTATGTCAATTGAGGCTTCATATTTAGATTTTCTGATCAGATTCTGACTTGGCCTAGCTTTTCTTATTAATTTAGTACAAAATACAAAGCATCTAAGAAATGCAACTCTAATGTACCATAGAACTATCACCAGAATCTCTGTTATATTTGTGAACATCCATATTGCAGAACTGCACTTTATGTTCCATGACACTGTTGCCTGACATCATTCAGTTTACCCATTCTCCCTGCCTTAGATATACTTCAATATCTATGTTTCAATTGTATTGCCACTTCCACTGATTGTTGTCATTTGCTTTTTAACTTGCTTACTTTAAGCAGTCATACAGTTTCAGAAGGGGGACTTACCAATCAACAATCTTTTCCCTGTCATTTGGACCATCATCAGAACCTCCAAATATTCTTCTGGCTACAAGCTCTTCAGGCTCTGTTCATGTTTTCTCTCTGGGTTCAGCTCTAGCTCAAAGGTGAGAACTATATTAGTGTTTGATGGTATACCATAAACCTTGTCATATTGAATCATCATTGTTTTGGTTGTGTACTTATATCCAACAGTAAATTGGTTGCTTGTTTGGTTGTATTCTTTTTCCTCCTATTCCTTTTTCAGCAATTTAGTATGAAACATAGGTGGCTTGACATATTTACCAATCAACCTATTGATCATATTGTTGTTGCCATCATCCTTCTGCTTCTACGATTTTTGACTTTCTATTGCTCAGATGATTTCACTTCTGCCATGTACATACAATATTATGTTCGGAGTGTCACATGGTTGTGTTTCGCTTGTAGCTGATCCTATTCCTATGTGCAATTGCATTTTGATGGTCAAGTAACCTGATTTTTGTTCGTTCATTCTGATTCAGAAGCAAAAGATCAAATTTTCTTGGGTCAATAATACCTGATTCACTTAGTGATGCATTGGATCCTGCTCATCATCATGTACTTCATCATGCTGTTCCAGCAGGAGTCAAAAGGTGCGGTGTTTTGAAGTCACCACATTTTTTATTTGTTTTCACATTTTTTGTGAATTAAGTGGGATGGATATAAAATTTTGATTTACTTTTCTTGAGCGTGGACATTATTATACATGGTTTCTCTATATCCTTCCTTTCACTGAGTACATTTTTACGTGAAATATGGTGCACCTCTTTACAGTTATGCAGTAATCCTCAAGATGGACAGAGATATCGACACATCAACATCTGAATCTATGGCAGTAAGGTAACATAATTTGATGCTATATCGTTTCCGTTTTCCAATCGTCTAGATTTGAGTTTGAAGAGTCAAATTCTCTTTCTTCTTCATGTTATAATTGCATTTTCTTTTGCTGTGTCGTATATGAAGTAAATCAATGCGAGTCTTTCAAGTTGCTAATAGAGCCATTTTAAAGGTGGCATTTCACAGTATTTTGTTGAAAGGCAATGAACAAGGGAGGGAAAAAATAACCTTTAAGCTTTACAAACATTTCGTGCGCTAAAAGCACGATCTTTGCATTCTTCATCGATGTTTAATCACTTAATCCGTGCTTGATTATGCAGAGCCACTATATCAATGATAAGTTTTGGTGGATGCTTCCTGGAGTATAGCTGCAGTATTAATCGTCAGAATGAGTCTTCCTGGACGTTGGAACGTGAATTTAACATTTTGACAGCGAGTACAGAAAAAGCCACAAGCTCATAGTACATAGATACATATATGTAGGAAAATTCTTCCATCAGTCCGGACTGATGGTTCAGTCTCTTGACATGATAAGTGGGGCTTATATGTATGGATTACACTAATATGTGAGAGACTGATATCAGTCCGAACTGATTGAGAAGTTTTCCGTATATATAAACTTAACATTCATTTATGTATAAAGTTTTAGAGATTTTGCTTGTTGTGTACTTGATCAGTGTGAATGTTAGGAACAAAATGATTTCTTGCAACCGTAGTTTTAATGAAAGATTAGCATTGCTTTATTTTTTGTTTCATGTAAACAACCTTGACAGGTAATAAATTAAATCAAATCGAATCTTATTGCACAATGGAAATGCATTAAATCAGCAAAAGCATGTGACTGACAACGCATCGTAAATGGGATTGGTAGATTGTGTGTGGTGAAGAATACACGATATCAAAGATCAATATTTGAACTTAACCAAAAAATGGGGGAAAAATCTGCAGGAAAAGAAGGCAATATTGTTCTATGCAACAATTAAGTTTGGCAGCACATCATGGGTTAAGTTATCTTGCAGATATGCAGGATGGGAAACACTTGCATACTGTAACTTAACTAATCTAATTCTAACATAGGGTCGGTTTTACACACACGTGGGACCTATCCTCACTTACAAGTCCAGCTGCTTTTTGCAATAATTTTCCATTGAGAATTTTGGTAAATATTTGAATCTGTATTGTATATATAAATAATCAACAAACAAAAGACGAACAATTTTTAAATATTGTGTGTTATGTATTTGTGGGTATGATAAGTAATGCTTTTCTACTTGTCCTATGTCATCAAAGGGAAGATGAACGAAATACTTTTTGGAAAAGAAGGTGTGGAATTTCATTTTAGTATAATCTTGAGTTCAATGAACACATGCTTTTTCTATTGCCATTGGACGTTATTTTCATGGAATTTTGGACAGCTAAGACACGAATATGCTGTTTCAGTAGTAGTTAGCTAGGGAAAGTCTTATTTCCATTCCTATATTCTGGGAGTGCAAAAAGAAGCATATATCTTTTAACTTAACATTGTTGTTAATTTTCCTCTTTTTCGTTTTGATTTGAAAAAGGAAAATAGAAAATTTCCGTTGCCGGGACTTGAACCCGGGTCTCTCGGGTGAGAGCCGAGTATCCTAACCACCTAGACTACAACGGATATATGCAGTGCTCTCTATTTGGCACATCTTCATTGTATTTTGACTTCCTCCAAATTATAAGCCTTTTATTTGGCACATGATGTCTTGGCTTTCATTTTTTTAACCTTCAACTTTATACTTTTGTCCAATCCAACTCAACAAAACTAGACTTTGCATCAAAGAGAGGTTCTAAAAATGGAAAATAAAAGAAATGAAAATTAGGCATCTCTAAGAGAAAGAAGAACAAGAAAAGTAGATTTAAGAGTCGCTTAATAGTGAGTTACTTTCCGAACAGTTGGAAGATCAGTATTTGAATCTCATGGTAGTGGAGGGCAAAAAAGAAAAACACGGACTCTTATTTTTATCTTTTGTTCATTCTGATTCTGGAAAAGCAAAATCCTACTTTCATGTAATTTGGATAACACCTTGGCTCTTCGCATGTAACGCATTGCACAAAAGCGTCCAAACTTTTCCATCGAAGGGCCAGATCAGTTCATTCTTAAAATGTTAAGTTATCTCGTTTCACATTACTTCTGTAAAAAAAAAAAAATGTTATTAATTTATAATGACTTGATTAAGTTTTCTGTTACGTTACCAAGAGTTTAAGTATTTTGACTTATTTGATTAAACTTCATATGTTAGTAGATTAATAGTTGAATTGGAATCATTACATAACATAATCTTAATTTCTTGAGAATGTGAAAATTTAGATCTAAATAAGTGTGTATTATTCCTTACCAGCAGGCCTTAGCTTGGAAAACAACATACCTATGTTTTTTTTTTTTGATATAATGAAGGCAAAAAACATGATTTGAACTTAAAATCTCTTATTACACCCGAGAGAACAACATAGTTTACTAATGTTATACTACTCCAGGAAAGGTAAATATCAAAGAACAATGGCTATGATCCAAAAAGTTGTCTATTAACATTATCTTTTTCTCCTATTGTGACTCTATACTATCAATAATTATAAATAGTGCCTGGATCATTAGTCTCTCATCAACGTTGTCTTGCGGACCACTTGTTCACCACATCTTCAACGGAGTTTCATCTTCTTCACATTTTCACGTTTCTGTCTGTGAGTAAACATGTTACACATGCATTTAATATAATTAAGTACTATCACTATGGTTAATTTGGTGCATATATATTAATTCTGGTGATTATTAATGTTAGCAAAAGCTAAAATTATAAGGCAGTGATTGGTATGTAGGAATGACATTCCCAATTCTATTTCAATTCCCATGTTTGATATGAGGGAATGAACTTGGGAATGTCATTCCCAAGAGAATCCCATTCCCACATACATGGGAATAGCCATTCCAGACCAAATACATGGGAATGGCCTTCTCAAGAGAATCCCATTCTCACATACATGGGAATAGCCATTCCAGACCAAATACATGGGAATGGCCCATTCCCATGTATTTGGGAATCAACTTGACTACCATACCCTTTATAAATAATTTGTTTAATTATTATTATTATGAAAATAATAATAATAATAAAATAATAATAATAATAATAAAATAAATAAATAAAAAAGAATAATAGCGATTAAATAATAATAATAATAATAATTAAAAATATAATAATATTATTATGAAAATAATAATAAAAATTATTATAATAATAATAATAATAATAATAATTAATAAAATAAAATATAATAATAAAAAATATAATTAAAAATATAATAATAATATTATAAAAATAATAATTATTATAATAAAAAATGATAATAATAATAATAAATAAATAAATAAATAAAATAATAAAAATAAAAATAAAAAATAATAATAGTGATTAAATAATAATAATAATAATAATAATAATAATAAAAATAATAATAATTATTAATAACAAAATATTATATATATATATATATATATATATATATTTTGTTATTAATAATTATTATTATTTTTATTATTATTATTATTTATTGTTGTTGTTGTTGTTGTTATTATTATTATTATTTATTATTTTTATTTTTATTTTGTTATTATTATTATTATTATTATTATTATTATTTATGTTTATATTGTTTACGATTATGTTTATATTTATTCTTATTTTTAATACTATAATAATAAAAGGGCAATTATGTCATATTCTATAAGTCATTCGTATTACTACTTTTAATTCCTAAAGCATACCAAACATGTCATTCTCATTCTCAAGTTCATTCCATTCTCACTTTCATTCCATTCCTTGGTTCATTCCATTCCTACCCAAATCTATTCTAATGTACCAATCGCTACCTAAGTTTTGTGGTTAAATATTTGTTTCAGCTGGCACTTGTGGTTAGCCATGCAGCTCAAGTTACTGAGCTCTATTGGAACACTGTGCTGCACAACTCAAGTATGCCTAAAGCACTGAAGGATCTCCTAAAATCTGGTTAGTCATGAAACTTCACTTTAATTATACACTCATCATTTTATTTTCTTTCAAATGATTAGCATTTCTATTTGTCATCATGGTACTTCATCTCTTATATGACAAGTACTGTTACATTATTTATTCTCCTTAAGCAAATGAGTCTCATTTATATATGTGATACTTCTTACTTAAAATGCCAAAGAAGAGGAGGAAGTGGAGTAATTTGTTTTGAGTCTTTCACTTGGATAGTTTTAATATTTTTTAAAGGATGACAATGGGACTCAAATCTTTGACCTTTTGATAATTCGGGTTCAGCACCATATTAAATTATAAACTACTAGATAAGAATTTATTATATTTATTTATTATTTTCAACTGACACGGTTTTCATGTTCAATTTGTTATTTTATGCTACTGATGTATGTTTGGTAAATGTTTGGAAGATCAAAGCAACATGAATGCTGCACCCAGAAGCCGCAATGTGTATCCCCAATCACCAGCTTCATTATTCGACTACGATGACTATGCTGCTAAGCATCAAATCCGCAACATATATCCACAATCTGATTCACCATTTTCATACCATTATGCTGCTGATAATCCACACAAAAATGTATACCCACAATCTGATTCACCATTTTCATACCATTATGATGCTAAGAAACTACTCCACAATGATAACAAGCCTAGCACAACTCTTTTCTTCTTGGAAAAAGACCTACAAAAAGGGACAAGCATGAACTTGAAATTTGTCAAGAGTTCGAATGCAGCAGCTTTCTTGCCTCGACATGTTGCAGACTCAATCCCTTTCACATCACGAAAAATCCCAGAAATTTTCAACAGATTATCAGTGAATCCAAACTCAAGAGAAGCTGAAGTGATGAAGAACACGATCAAACAATGTGAGATGCCACCCATCAAAGAAGAGGAGAAATATTGTGCCACTTCTTTAGAGTCCATGATCGATTTCAGCACCTCCAAGCTTGGAAAAAATGTTGAAGCACTATCAACAGAAGCAGTAAATGCAACAAATTTGCAGATTTATAGTATTCTTGGATTGAAGAAGATGGCAAGTGAAAAAACCATTGTGTGTCACAAGCAAAACTATCCATATGCAGTGTTTTACTGTCACAGAACATATGCAACCAAAGTATACATGGTTTCTTTGGTGGGTGTTCATGTTGGTAAAGCTGAAGCTTTAGCAGTGTGCCATGAAGATACATCAGCATGGAATCCAAAGCACTTGGCCTTTGTCTTGCTTAAGGTTAAACCAGGAACAGTCCCAATTTGCCATTTCTTGCCAGAGGACCACGTCGTCTGGATCCCTAAATGAATCTCCACTTGGCGTGATCTGTCATTACGTGTGTCAGGTCTCGTTCGTGGGTCTGAGGTTCTCGAAGTGTGACAAAACATGTGACTATCTCCACTACAGAACGAAAAAGATAGGATTAGTGCTCAATAACCTTTCATTTCCAATTTGGTATTGCTTTCATGTAATAGCTTAAAATCTTGAATCTATCTATCCATTTAGCCAGCTTCATTAATGTAATATTGAGGCATGAGTTAATTTATGTACTACAGACTATACCAAGACTTATTCTTAATAAGAAACCTCGGATTATTGAGTATTGTGTTGATGTAATATCTTCTATGTTTTGAAACCTATTTTGTCATTATCGGGTAATAGTTTGTATCACTTAGGTGATTCATTTTAATCTCTTTGTATAGTAAGAACTCATATGGTAAATGTCAAATTCTAATTAATATGATAGGATTTTGTACTATATAATTTTATCATGATAAAATTAACTTCGGATTTTGGGATTAAAAATAATTGAAGTAGTAGAACTTTTTTGACATTAAAAATCTAATTCTTTAATTTATACCTTTAACATTTTGTTTATATTCTAATAAAACCCCCCTACAAAAACCTATATATTTTTGGAATGTGTCTATCAAGATTAGTTTAAGACTCGTACTATTCAAGGCCTTTTTGGACACAAATCTAATTAGCGTCAAGAGTCAAGACCTTGACTAAGTAATTGAAACCTTAGCTAAAAAATAGAACAACAATGGATTATCCATCAATATAATTGTTCCTTTGCAGTTTTTCACAATAGAAGAATCGATTGCTTTGACTTAATTTAATTTTAGGGGTTTGACATATATATTGTGTAGATTGAAACTCGTGATACTAACATGTATACGGAGACTAGACTAAACATGCGATATTATATTAATTTAAACTATTTTTACGCGTTCTAGCGAAACAATTATACTTGAAAAGGAAAAGGAAAAGGAAAAGGAAAAGGAAAAGGAAGGCAACAAAGATTAACGGGACTCTATATATGACCTATTGTGTAATATTACAAGAAAGCAAGGGCCTAATTTAGATGTTTAGAAAAAGGTAGGATAAAGTCTAGAAATAATTCTTTCTCCTTCTTGATGTATGAAATTAGCATAAGCACAACCGTTTGCATTTTTAGGCTAGGTTTTCATTGTATTGGTCATCTATCAATGAAACCTTTTGCTCAGTCATTTAGCGAAAAAATAAATAAATCCTAGGAATAATTCATTATTAGAACACAAATATCATCAACGCCATATGATAATAATTAATCAAATTTTTTAAGGGTCTAAAAGATAAATTTTAAACTTTCTAGGGTCAAACTAGCTCCAATTCTTCCAAAGTGTATATATCTCATTGTGATGTAGAATTAAATTATGTACAAAAACTAGGGGTTTTCTTTCAATTCATTATTGTTTGGTGTATACTTTCTGTTGGACTAAATTAAAATGAGAGAAATGCAGTAAATAAAAATACAAGATGTACAATAAAGTTTAAAATAACATAATGTAAAATTAACAGTATTAAAATTCAAGGATATAGAAATAAATCAAATACAGATAATATCAAAGCTCGAGTTAGACTCGATATCCTTAAGTCTTTAACGTCCCGCTACGGTGCTTTTGGTTAATTGACGCAAGCCTCTCATGATACAACGATAT
The DNA here is from genome assembly GCA_037974665.1 of Ehretia macrophylla. Classification (NCBI taxonomy): domain Eukaryota; kingdom Viridiplantae; phylum Streptophyta; class Magnoliopsida; order Boraginales; family Ehretiaceae; genus Ehretia; species Ehretia macrophylla. Next base: position 7,458,350 of record CM075779.1, read on the forward strand.
TTTCTTCGTAGTAGGAGCACACCAAACTATGAAACTAACGAACTGAATATGACAAACTTTCTCTATTGGACACACAATGATAAATGATAATATTTGTTCTGCTTACTCAATTTTTCGTTCTGCTTATGCAATTTTCCGTTCTGCTTATGCCCTCTAAGCAAACGCACACACAACTATTTATAGCCAATTTTTAATGGGAGTCATCATTGCCAAAATATTCTGATAGAATAAAATATTAATATACTAAACAGAATTCAAACTTTAAGGCAAGTGTGCACCAGGAAAATAGTGAAAGCCTGCTACCCACGTTCTCATTCCTTGCAAGCATGCTTAATACAATTATTACAACCATTCTTACACAATATTAAAAGATTTACATTCACAACTTTTAAGATTCCCACAATAAATTATTCTACAATAGAATATTTCCATTTGCATTATCCAAATATTCTCACAATCCCCCACATGAATGGAAATCAGACAATGCACAAAGTAGAGGCACTATACAGATACTAGAGAGAGTTTAAAAGAATGATACTGCTTCCGGATAGGTAGCTTTTGGCCTTGAACCTTCCGTAGTAAGAGCTGTCGGATTTACTTACTAACCAGTGATCGCGATATCTTGACTCACACAGTATCCTCTTAACCATACTTCAGTTCTCACAGTTGTGTTCGTTTTGGCCTTGAACAACTCCCAGTTTCATGAGTACTCTAGAGAATTCAGCCTTAGAGATTCTCGTAGGAGCGGCCCACTCCCTACTCACATAGGTAATCACTTATTAAAAGTAACCCTACAATACCCTACTTGGATTTTTCAAGATATAAGTATCATTAAAAGCATAGTTTATCCTAAACCACATGCAGGCAGCACTGTCTACTCGTCATAGGAATAGGTGGGAGTATTACCCCCCACAGTGATCCTGATGAATCATTCATAGCTCAGTTTTTTCCTTTGAACCTACATCCAGGGATCTCTTGTCACGTAGGTAGGGTTTTCCACTATGATGACTCTTTAGTCATAGGCTTAAGACCCATTCCCCTCGACGATTTGTAACTTGCTCTCTGTTCAAACCTTTAGTAAGCGGATCCACAATGTTATCTTTTGACTTTACGTAGTCAATTAAGATAACCCCATTAGAGAGCAATTGTTTGACGGTATTATGTCTACGATGTATATGTCTAGACTTACCGTTATACATGCTACTCTGTGCCCTTCTAAAAGCAGATTGACTATCGCAGTGTATGTAGACAGTTGGCACAGGTTTGGGCCAATTTGGAATATCCTCTAAGAACTGTCGAAGCCATTCGGCTTCCTCGGCAGCTTTATCCAAAGCTATAAACTCAGATTCCATCGTGGATCTAGCTATACATGTTTGCTTAGTGGATTTCCAAGAGACGGCTGCCCCTCCCAAAGTAAAAATGTATCCACTCATGGATTTGGAGTCATTAGTATTCGATATCCAGTTGACATCACTGTATCCCTCTAGAACAGCAGGATATCGGGTATAGTGCAACCCAAAGTTCAATGTGTATCTTAGATACCTTAGAACTCTTATTATAGCTACTTAGTGGTCTTTCCCTGGATTGCTCGTATACCTGCTCAATTTGCTCACAGTTAATGCTATATCCGGCCTCGTGCAATTCATAATATACATCAAACTACCAATAATCCTTGAATACTCTAATTGAGATATTCTTTCACCGGTATTTTTGGTTAGATGTACATTTGCATCTATAGGTGTTTTCGCTAGACTATAGCATCATTTTTATTAAACTTGTCCAGTATTTTCTCTATATAATGAGACTGAGACAAGACTAGTCCATCAGATGTTCTGGTAATTTTAATACCCAAAATCACATCTGCCACACTCATATCCTTCATGTCGAAGCTACTGGATAAGATTCTTTTGGTAGCCTTAATGACACTCTCATTGCTATTGATAATGAGCATATCGTCTACATAGAGACAAACATTGACACATTCTTGACCCGTGCCTTTCACATAGACACACTTATCACATTCATTAATCCTAAAGCCCTTTGACATCATGACTTTATCAAATTTCTCATGCCATTGTTTAGACGCTTGTTTTAGTCCATAAAGAGATTTACAAGCTTACAAACCTTCTTCTCTTTTCCAGGAACTGCAAACCCCTCAGGTTGTTCCATGTAGATCTCTTCATCTAGATCTCTATTCAAAAAGGCTATTTTTACATCCATTTGATGTATCTCAAGATTATTGATAGCTACGATAGCTATCAACATCTGTATGGATGTAATTCTCGCGACTGGTGAATATATATTAAAATAATCAAGACCTTCTTTTTGTCTATATCCCTTAATGACAAGCCTGGTCTTGTATTTGTCTATTGATTCATCAGCTTTCAACTTCCTCTTAAAAATCCATTTACACCCTAAAAGTTTATTTTCAGGAGGAAGATCCACCAGTTCCCATGTATGATTTTGCATGATGGATTCAATTTTACTATTTACTGCCTCTCTCCATAAAGGAGTTTCAGGAGTAGACATTGCCTCATTAAAAGTGCGAGGCTCATTTTCTAACAAATACGTTAGAAAATCTGGACCGAAAGACTTAGATGTTCTAGCCCTCTTGCTACGTCTTGGTTCATCTTCAATATCTTTAGATATAGCCTCATCATCTATATCTAATTTTTGACTCTCATCATATGTTCTTTTCGTAGAACTTGATTCTTGCGTATCTTTACAAGGAAATTTTTCTTCGAAAAATTCTGCATTTCTTGATTCAATAACTGTATTCACATGTATATCAGTTATTTCTGACTTATACACAAGAAACCTGTATGCAGCACTGTTGTGTGCATATCCAATGAAGATACAGTCCTCAATCTTTGGTCCTATTTTGACCATTTTAGGAGCTGGAACTCCTACCTTAGCTAAACACCCAGACACTCTTAAGTAATTGTAGGAAGGTGGTCGAACTTTCCACAACTCATAAGCTGTCTTACTTAACTTCTTGTGGGGTACCTTATAAAGAATATGGTTCGTAGTTAACACTGCCTCCCCCCACAAGTTCTGAGGTAAACTCGAATTAATTAACAAGGCATTCATTATCTCTTTAAGAGTTCGGTTTTTGCGTTCAGCAATACCATTTTGTTGAGGAGATTAAGGAGTCATCGTTTGATGAACAATTCCATGTTCAGCACAGTATTCCTCAAAGTGATATACATATTCTACTCCTCTATCACTTCTCAACATCTTAATCTTTTTGTCGAGTTGATTTTTAACCTCATTTTTGTATAGTTTAAATACTTCCATAGCCTCATCTTTGCCTCTGAGTAGATAAACATAACAATATCTTGTGCAATCATCAATAAAACTAATAAAATACTTTTTCCCACCTTTAGTTTGTACAAATTTTAAATCACAAATATCACTGTGAATTAAATCCAGAGGTTCTGAACTCCTTTCTACTAATTTAAAGGAAGTTCTCGTTAATTTTGATTCTATGCATACTTCACATTTTTTTATTTATGTTCCAATCAGCTTTAGGTATTAGACCTAAATTGATCAATTTATGCAAAGAATCAAAATTTACATGTCCTAATCTATCATGCCATAAATTAGGAGAATCCAAGACATAAGCAACATAATTATTCTTATTCATACCAAATTTGGTAGGCTTATTAGCCTTTACAATAGTTGGGGCAATAGTCATTACATTAAGCTTAAATAAGCCTTCACACTCATAGCCATTACCTATAAACATTCCAAATTTGGTTAACACAAATTGGCCAGACTCAAACACCAATTTGAATCCGTTCTTACTCAACAAGGATCCAGAAATCAAATTCTTCCGGATATCTGTGACATGCAGTACATTGTTGAGTTTTAACTCTTTTCCAGAGGTAAACTTCAAGATTACCTTCCTAGTTCCTTCCACCTTCGAAGTGGCGGAGTTACCCATGTAAAGGGTTTCAGAAACATTATGATAGGTAGTGAACATTTTCCTATCAGAGCAAACATGCTTAGTGGCCCTAGTGTCCACCCACCATTGCTTTGGATTCCCCACCAGATTGACTTCTGACACAACAGCTGACAGATTGATGTCAGAGAGATCATTGCCCAGGTCTTCCACAACATTTACCTGAGCTTTCTTTTTCTTCGAATTGCCCTGGTTCTTGCAGTGCCTGCAGTCTCTTGCCTTGTGCCCCGGCTTGTCACAAACAAAGCAGTTCCGACCGAACTACTGCTTCTTCTGTTCTCCCTCTTTCTGACTTTGGTTGGAGAACTTTCTCTTTTTGTTACTCGGACCATGCTCAACCACATTAACCTTTGATTCCAAAGGTGGAAAACCAACTATTTTCTCAGATTTGCGATTGTCTGCTTCAATCCTCAATCTTAAAACTAGATCTTCAAGAGTCATCTCCTTTGGCTTATGCCTTAAATAACTCTTGAAGTCCTTCCAATTGAGAGGCAACTTCTCAATAAGTGCATCAGATTCAAAACGTTCTCCCATATTTATACATTCTGCATGACACTCATGAATGAGTACCTGGTACTCATCTACCTGCGGCATCAGATGCTTGGAATCTACCATTTTGAAGTCAAGGAATCTGGCTACAACGAATTTCTTTGTGCCCGCATCCTCCGTTTTATACTTCTTTTCTAAAGATTCCCACAGTGCCTTAGCAGTTGTCATTGGGCTGTAGACGTTATACAACGTATTGTCTAACCCGTTGAGGATATAGTTTTTGCAAAGAAAGTCTGCATGCTTCCAAGCATCAACAGCAGCAACAGTCTGCATATCAGAATCGTCACCCAACTGTGGTACATCCTCTTTCAAAAATCGAGCAAGATTCAAGGTGGTCAAGTAGAACAACATTTTTTGTTGCCACCTCTTAAAATCCCTTTCGTTGAACTTCTCTGGCCTCTCACCATGTCCAACAGGAGTTGACGCCACAAATGGCACAACCGAAGCAACAATTACCGATGGCCTAGCTAAAGGTACATTCTCATTTCCTGCAGATCCACCGGTTGATCCACTTCTAGTCAAGGGCACATTTGAGTTGTTAGGTCCAAAAGATTGTCCATAATTCATATTTCCAGTTTCGGTATTCATGATTTATTTATATTAAGTCCAAATACCTGTTTATACATGCTGCACTACACAAAAACCAAGTTAGTCGCAAAATAATTTAACCAAAATTAATTTTAAAGTAACGATTAAGGAAATAATACTTCTGAAAGAAATATTAAAATCATACAGTCTACTATATGTATATATATACTTATATTAGACAGTCAAGTAAATAGTCCAAAAAATAAGTAAAACAATTACTTAAATTAGTTTTTCTCAATTCAGTTAGAGAACTATCTACTAATAATTAGTTTGTCACTTAACAACCAAGAAGTAACATTTGGTTCAGTGGTAGACTATTTCCATTAGTAGCCTTGAGATCCTGGGATCAAACCTATGTAGCAGCAAGAACAATTAGTATTTTTTTTTTTTTTGCTTATCAAATAAATAAGGTAAGGATTGTTGGACTAAATTAAAATGAGAGAAATGCAGTAAATAAAAATACAAGATGTACAATAAAGTTTAAAATAACATAATGTAAAATTAACAGTATTAAAATTTAAGGATATAAAAATAAACCAAATACAGATAATATCGAGGCTCGAGTTAGACTCGATATCCTTACGACTTTAACGTCCCGCTACGGTGCTTTCGGTTGATTGACGCAAACCTCCCAGGATACAACGATATACGTCCTGCTACGGTGCTTTCGGTTGATTGACGCAAGCCTCCCAGGATACAACGATATACGTCCTGCTACGGTGCTTTCGGTTGATTGACGCAAGCCTCCCAGGATACAACGATATTTTCTTCGTAGTAGGAGCATACCAAACTACGAAACTAACGAACTGAATATGACAAACTTTCTCTATTGGACACACAATGATAAATGATAATATTTGTTCTGCTTAATTTTCCATTCTGCTTATGCAATTTTCCGTTCTGCTTATGCCCTCTAAGCAAACGCACACACAACTATTTATAGCCAATTTTCAATGGGAGTTATCATTATCAAAATATTCTGATAGAATAAAATATTAATATACTAAACAGAATTCAAACTTTGAGGCAAGTGTGCACCAGGAAAATAGTGAAAGCCTGCTACCCACATTCTCATTCCTTACAAGCATGCTTAATACAATTATTACAACCATCCTTATACAATATTAAAATATTTACATTCACAACTTTTAAGATTCCCACAATAAATTATTCTACAATAGAATTTTTCCATTTGCATTATCCAAATATTCTCACACTTTCTCCAATTTCACAATACTTTACCATGTTTTCTTTTAGGACATCCTATGATACACACGAACTTGAGCATGCCATATACGTGGACAGAAGATTCGGATATATATAGGTTTCGTCACCCTTATCTAACATTTCCATGCTCACAATTTTGTACTTTTTGTCAAAGCAAATGAAATTTTTTTTTTCAAACAGGCTTTGACCATTAAGCGTAGGTAATTCGTTCTTAATTCATACGAGAATTGGACCTGTCTCAGCGGTGATATAAAAGGCTCTATAGTTAATCAAATTTGATAAATTCGCCCTCCCTAACGTACACCGCGGTATTGACGGCTCATCTTCCTGTGTCAATATTGCTGGCAACTTGTTCCCGAGAATCCCTTTTACGTACGTATCTATATCTGCATGCATGTTCGTTATAATACCTGACAATTTTAAAATCATTTATATGACTATTAATGAACAGTATGATGATTAAATAATCATCATTAACGTAAACAATCTTTTTCATGTTTGATGTGTTTATGTGTTTGATTATCCTGAAATAAAACCAATGTATTTGATCATCTTCTTCTTCATATGCTTTGTTTGCATGACTTTTCAATGTAATGTCCCTCCTTGTATTACAATTTTTTTTCATATGTAAATAATTTGTAGAAATGAATATACTCGAGCATTAAATGAATACTCATGAATTTACTCTTTTTATCAATGCAATAGTGGGTTTGTCTGATGATGGTGCAAAACTCCATAATTTATTGTGTTTGAATTTTTGGGATGTCCTACATTGTTGGGAGACATGGCACGACTGTGATTAATTAATAAGTTAATATTGTAGGTTTAAGTAATAAATTAGATTAATCATTTTTGCTCTAATTGAAATTCGGCTTACGGCATTTATTTTCTTCCCACTATCCATGTTAAACTGAAACATGTTGGTTGGTATTATGATAATCAATATGAATTCTGGAAATGTGATTCTGAATTGGTGTATCTGAGTGTTAAATCAGAAGGCTCATTTTTTCTTTTCCTCTAATTGATAGAAAGAATCATCTGTTTTAATCCTCTATTATTTGATCATCGTGAGTATTATTATGAAGATATATATATATATGGGGCCCACCGAGCCCCCTTTCTCCTCAGTCCACAGAGACAAAATATACCCTCCTTTCTCTTTTTGTCAATAGTTAACACCAAGTATCATGAAAAGGTCACATGAAAATTTAGTTGGCATGTGTTTGTAATACTAATATCCGAACAGCATTGAGATAGTAAGATGGTGGATAACATAAATCAGGAGAATGCAAGATGAGAATTTACGACTTTAGGTGTGAATTTGGATGTCCCCAACCTTAAGAATGGAGAAAAATGAGGTTAGTTGCTTTATATCTTGTCCAATATCGATTCTATAAAAGATTTCTATTCAATTTCACTAATATTGTCAACACGGGTTTAAACATTTTGAGCTAATTAATTAAGTTCAATGTGTTTGCAGGTCAGTAGTTAGGTCTAGGTCATTACATGACTAACCTAATTTATATGGTAATATTTCATTGGTCTAAGTTAGTTTGTTGCTTAAGCCCTTTCTAAACTATGGTTAGTTGGTTAATTTGTTTCCAGCTCAGATATAAGTACAAATTCTTGTGATATTATAATAATTTAATAACCTCCTATTATTTCTAAAAGTGTGGTGGACTACACCCCTGGTAAGAGTGGGAGCATTTCGCTACATTTTTGTTAGCCTGAGAGAGTTATTAGATTATACCACATAGTTTAATGTGCAACTTCAGCAAAATATAGAATGGCTTTTTGCACATTACCCTTTCTAGCTTCTATGAGGGGTGTGGTATGAGGAATCAATTGATATACTTTTTTGCTAAGCAGATTCAATTGATCTACATGTGAGTATTCTAAAATTCTCTTGTTATATAACCTCCCATAGCTTCCAGAATTTATTTGCTTTAATTGATGCAACGACTTTATCTAGATAATGGATGATTTCGTAGAAACTTTGCTGTATTTGTACTTAATATCTTTGTCAAGTGAGTATCAAATATCATCTGATAGTATAGGATTTCGAATACGAACAAGGTTTACATAAAGAGGTTGATCCGTGTATTAATATTGCCACATGAAGATTCTTTACATACCTTAGTTCCAATGTCTATGTCCGTGTGTGTTTGTCCATGTTTGGTTCTTTTGAGTTATATAGGTTGGAGGCATATATAGGGAAATCTCTTTTGTTTATCTATGTTCTGTGTTCTGAAAAATAAATACCCTCCGAAACTGAAGTTGCTTGTTCAAGCTTATACATGAGAAATTACCATCATGCTAAGCTAATAGCTCCACCATGCCCTGCATATGTTTATCTGGAAATATCCTATATACATTGTGCTAGGAATTACTGGACTCTGGATTATAAGGCATCTCTCATTATTGGTGAAACTGACACACGCGCAGGGCCATGTATGCCCACAACAAAGCTTCTAAGAGTGTCTGGTTATCTAGCATTTATCTATTTCCTTATAATTTCTTCGCCGGCTTGTCAACCTATTATAGAAACTTTCTTTGAGCATGATTTACTTGTGAGTTGTGCCTAATGAAATTGAAAGGTTACTTGATGATCTTTTGCTTATACTTGACAAAGAAGGGCATAAAAGTACAGCTTGTTATTTTTAACAGCTATTAATCTAGTCAAGTCTCCAAGTTGTCTGCATTGGTTTGAAGGAGTTTTGGCCTTTTAAAAATATGGCGTCGGGGAATGCCACTCAACAGACATTTAGAAGAGCTCTTGGAGCTCTAAAAGACTCCACAAAAGTTAGTGTGGCCAAAGTTAACAGTGACTACAAGGTGATTGACAGACTATCTATAGAATATTTTATAATCTTTTCGCAGTCAATGAAGCTTGAGAATGAGGTGTCGTGTTTCAGGCGATAGATGTTGCTTTGGTCAAAGCCACAAACCATGACGAAGTATTGCCAAAAGAGAAACATGTACGAAGTAAGTTGGAAATTTTACATTATGTGCTCTATTCTTTATCATCTAATTTATTTATCTATTTTCAAAATATTGCAGTTAAATGTGGATTTTTTAGTGTCCGGTTTATTAGTATTTAGTTGCTTATGAGAAATGCTTGTGTTTTTCTCTTGGCAGCTATTTTTGATGCACTTTCAGCTTCAAGACCTCGAGCAGATGTTGCTTACTGCATACACGCACTTGCTAGACGTCTCTCCAAAACAAATACTTGGGCTGTATGCTCCTAAGAACCATGCTGTTTTACTTCTGTACTGTGACATGTATTCATGAGTTCCTAGAATTTCGTATAATTGTTCATCTTAGACTAGTTTTCGATACGAAGGTCTTGTTTATAGACTGATTTAAGGTTTTTGTCACAAAACTTTCTGAATGATTCCATCAAGTATTGAATCTCAAGTTATTGGAATACGACTCTTACCTCCGTAATGGCTGCAGAATCTAAATAGTTTATTCAGCTTTTCTCATCCTCCTAATGCACAAAATGAGTTATTGTTATATACATTTCAATAAATTTTTTCCAAAAATGTTTTCAGTTTATGAAATCAATTTCAACCTTAGTAGATATATCTATGCCATATAGATATAAGTCTCTGGTAGTTAAGCTTATATTGAGTTTGTTTTAGTTCATGTCATGTTGTGTATATGTACATGATGCTCCGATCACAGTTAGTAATCCTTGTAATATCTTTTCCTCTGTTTACCCAGGTCGCGTTGAAAACTTTAATTGTTATACATCGTTCAATGAGAGAAGTCGATCCTACAGTTTGTGAAGAGCTCAGCAGTTATACTGTCAGCAGAGGTCGTATATTGAATATATCACATCTCAAGGATGAATCAACCCCTGATGGTATTTGTTTATTCTTTGATTTACCTCAGTTAGGACTTTACATTATGCGTTATTGACTATGTCGAATGTTTGCTTGAAGCGTGGCAGAATTCTGCTTGGGTTCGTAATTATGCTTTATACTTAGAAGAATGGCTGGAATGCTTCAGAACACTCAAATATGATATCCAGAGAGATCGATCGGTATGCAGTATCTCCTTGAGTGGAGATGTTCATTAATGAGTTCCATTACTTTTTCACAACTGAAAGGTTATGAATGATAGTAGACTACTGGTCTTGTGGTGTTACTTTCATTAATTTATATATCTTCCCATTGCTGTTGTGCTTTCTTCACTGTGACGAACAACTCCCAAGTGTTAAATGAACCAACTGTTGGTTATCGAAAGGCACATGTATTTCTGTGAATGAGTGTTAGATCTGCATTTTCTGGAGTTAACGGGCATTGAGGAAGTGGTCAAATGAATATGTTAAGAAGCCTGAGGTTCCATCTTAAAATCAATTGGTACTAAGTGGAGTAGTCCAAGATCTTATTAAGTGGTCTAAGAGTTTATGATTTTTCTATGTGGGACAAGTGCATATTCTAACACTCCCCCTCACGTGTAACCTGATTTAAGAGGGGTCACACGTGGAATATTGAACACGCGTGGACCTTATTTTGAGATGGTCACACTTGGAAGATTGAATACATGTGGATCGAATTTTTTTGAGATGGGTCACACATGAAAGATCGAACACACATGTGGTAGATAACACATGTAGAAGATTGAAAGTGCGTGGACTATGCATACGCGAAAGACTGAAGACAAGTGGACCTGATTTGAGATGGGTCATACGCGGAAGATGAATGAGACTAGACCATGGGCCTAACTCTGATACCATGTTAAGAATCATGGGGTTCCATCTTAAAACCAATTGGTCCCAAGTGGAGTAGCCCAAGATCTTATTAAGTGGTCTAAGAGTTTATGATTTTTCTATGTGGGACAAGTGCATATTCTAACAGAATACAACAAACTGTGAAATTTGTAATCCGATTCAAGTATAACTTGTATCACAATATAGATGCGCATGGTTATCTTTCACTGTCATACTTCTCCTGTCATGTTCCATATGAGTAGCTTATCTGCAATCACAACAAGAATATAGCAAACTGTACGGCTAATTTAATTCTGGGTGTCGCGATGTGATATTGACAGAGGACTAAAAAGCTTGACACACCTGACTTGCTCGAGCAATTACCAGCTTTGCAACAGCTTCTTTTTCGCCTTCTGGCATGTCAGGTGATGCATCATACTTATTCAACTAGCATTTCCAGTATCACAAAATTTATGATGTTTTCAAAACATTGATTACTTTTCATCTTCTGCAGCCGGAGGGTGCAGCTCGTTTTAAATTCTTAATTCAGTATGCTCTTTCAATTGTAAGTGATGACCCCTTATTTTCACATACTCGATTTGTGAATATTAGTGTTATGAATTGGTTCAAATCTTCTCTCATAGTCGTCCTCCTCTAGGTTGCAGCTGAAAGTGTTAATCTATACGTAGGAATCACTGATGGAATGCTGAATTTGGTTGACAAGGTATGCGACTATGCGCTTGTTTTATGTATGTGCTATTGTGATGGGTGCCTGTGCTCGTAAATAGAAAGATCTGACTTGTTTTTCTTGACAGTTTTTCGAGATGCAGCGCCATGATGCTGTCAGAGCAGTTGAAATTTACCGAAAGGCCATGGAGCAGGTATTTCTTGCTTGTGGTATATTACAAGCAGGTATTCTGCAATCTTCATGATCGTGTGTTTCGGATTAAAGATATGGAGTGTATCTGGTTGCAGGCAGAGAAGGTATCCGATTTTTTTGAGATATGCAGGGGCCTTGATTTCGGGCAAAGGCAGAAGTATGTAAAAATTGAACAGGTAGAAGACCTCTGAGTCTACTAAATTGATTTTGGGTCTTTCCGTTTCTTATTTTCCGGAACTTCAAACTGCAGCCTCCTGCTGCATTTATGACAGCCATGGAAGAGTATGTAAAGGATGCCCCCCAAACATTGATGCTTCCATGGAAGCTGGTATGTTTGCGTTTTCTCTTGCTTGAAGTTCATCAACAATTTGTGCATTTGGAGTTATTAAATCGCGAGCATAAGCCCAAACTAACACTCTCCACGAAATACAGGAAAATCAGTCATGGAATATAACATTTATCATGCAAAATTTACACCTTCTGCATGAGTTCCTTACTATCTTTATATAAATAGTAATATGTACGAACAACATAAGTGGCATCCCTATATCAATTTGATAAGGGTAAAATGATTGATTTTTCTTTGTTCTTTAAGAACATGAAGAACAAGTTAAGGGTGCCTGGCTCGGTTGTCCACATCTGTGTAGTAATTTTTTTGGATGAAATTGTTTATTTCTATGGCTTTTCTTCGTTCTTACGCATCGCCAGAATGACAAAGACGGAAGTACCACTCCAAAAACAATTGTTGTTGAAGCCAAGTTGGGGAATGGTGATGAGCATGTTGCTGACGATGAAGAAAAAACAGATTCATCTGCCACTTCTAAGGTCACTAACAATGAGACAGTTGCGACACCTCCTGTTCCTGATCTATTGGTAAAGGCTCTGAACCTAATGTAATATCTCGATTTAGATATCGATAAGTGAATTGTGATTTACCCTTCAATCTTTGAGTCATTAACAGTGTTTAGATGAGTTAACCGAGGAAGCGCCAGCATTGGATGATAAAACCGCCCTTGCTCTAGCAATTGTTACCCCTGGTGAATTCCCAGTTTTGCTATCAGCAATCTTTCCTCTTAAAAACTATTTGATTTATTCTCTGACAGCTTCACTTTTGCATAGAAGATCAATCTAGCTTGGCAACCAGTTCACAGCAAACAAGTCCACCTGCTAGCTGGGAACTTGAACTAGTTACAGCATCAAGTTCTGATGCCGGGGAAGTTACAGAGAGCAAATTGGTCAGTCTTCGTCATTGATTCTTGCATAATCTGAAAATTCCATGACTATCCGTGGCACGGTGATGATACATCCTTCTCTTCTCTTCTATATTCACAAATCCTAATAAAAGACAGGCTGATGCATGAAGTTCCCGCTATGCGGGAGGTCTGGGAAAGGGTCGGGCTCCATTTTGGGGTTTATGGGTCAAATTATTCCTGTGCTTCATCGTCCATCTCCTTTTTGACCACTTCTCTTTTGGGATGTACATGAGATTTAAATTATGCCAGTTATTGATTTTGCAATGGTATTAGTATTGTTTCAGTTATAAAACTGTATAATCAGTCAATATAGAATATGCCATAACTGAATTGGATACAGAGAAAGTAAATACTAGAAATGGATTTTCATGAAAATCATTAGCATCTTCATTATGGAAATCATGTCTAATGTTTTATTGTTTCAAATTCAATCCTGAAAATGAACTGTTAAAGCTGATATTCATTGCTCCCCTGACTTGTATTCAGTACCAGGGTGGTGCGCTTAACAGATCTATGCTAGATAGCTTATATGATGCAGCGATAGTAAATACAAATCTGAATGGAAGCTACCAAACAGGAAATGCGGCAGCGAATCCATTTGAAGCCAATCATGTCCAGGATCCTGTTAAGGTACCATCAAATCCGTTCGAGGATGCTAATCATGTCCAGGGTCCCTTTTATGCTCCGAGCAATGTAGCACCAGGGATTGATCTGCAGATAGCTGCAACAGCCAATCATGTCCAGCACCCTTTTTATGCTCCAAGCAGCGTAGCGCCAGGGACCGATGTGCAGGTAGCTGCTACAGCCAATCATGTCCAGGATCCCTTTTATGCTCCAAGCAGTGTAACGCCAGGGACCGATGTGCAGATAGCTGCTACAACTGATCACGACAAAAAATCTTCGATGTGCCTACAGCAGCATCAGCATCAGCACCAACATCAACAAGTAATGGTAGGCAATGATTCTACAAACCCCTTCGTGAATCCTGTAACCGAGCAGAGTACCGCATCTGTTCCATCTCAAAGTCAGTCTCCTCATCCTAGCTTAATTTAAGTTGCAGATAGTTACATGGTACAACTAATTTTCACACATGATATTTAAGTTCTGGCAAAGAGTTATCGAGTCCAATTCTTTGGGGAGACTTGGCACAACAGTAGACGAGTTGATGTGATGTATTTTTCTATATTATCATAGTTGTACATGTTAATAGAATCATTCTTGTTGCATAGTAGTGTATGAGAAACAGACATGATAGCAGAGTATTCTCTCCCTCTGTTTTACCTTCCCTATTTCTCTTTACTCCTTGCTGAAAGAAAAATACTCATTGACAGATGGAATTGTCTTGCTTCGAGTTTCTCAAGGGCTTCGGTGAAATAAACCAAACCAAATCAAACTATCGTCGCTCGAACTTGTAAGTCTGTCAAACTGTATGGAGATTGGAAACTTTAATGCTATAGGATCACGTCTTACAAATTAAAATGACTCTTCAAAACGACAACTATTTTAATATATGACAGTCTCATTATGCCTTGAACAAGTTCATTCATTATCTGCGTCTACAACCAACGGCTTTTACCCCCTCCTCACCTTTAGGTGACAGGAGTACAGCATCTAACCCTATTTGCTTCGAATCCAGTACCAATATCTGCAAACTAGTCCCAACAGACCTTAAACAAACCCATTTATTATCTATGCCTTCACCTTACGACTTTTACCCCTTGCCACTTTTAGGTGTTAGGTGTGCGGCATCTAGTCATATTTGCTTCTAATCGAGTACTACCAGCACTAGCGGATATCCTATGATAGAGAGAATAGCTATTGAACTCAGGTTGCGTAGTTGTATTATTATTTGAAATTGAACATCTCATAACATGATATTAAAACTTAAGTATTAAAAAAATTTTAAATTTAAATCTCACGATTATCCATTTGTAAAGTTATATTCGCATATTAGACTTAATAAAAAATTATTTACTTTACACGTGAAAGAACGTGTGAAATACAATAAAGTCCTCTTTAACAATTTAACTTTTTAAATTAGGCGGTAACTTAACATACAACAATTCTTTTGTTCCAAATAACAAGTGTAAAATGGCAAGCGTAATTCCTGAACTTATTGTAATGAAAGACTGAAGCAAATAGCTCGAGTTCAGCATGTTTTTTCTTATTGGATATGATAACAACAAATTCTCCATCAAATGCTAAATTTCTCACAAAACCAAGGTCAATATTCAACTCTGAACAACTAGCTCAAACTTTTGGACATATGATTTTATTTCGAAGAGTCATGATTCAGGTTAGTTACACATAATATCTATCGAAACTAACTCCAAAAAAATTAACTTTATGACTGATTCAAACTCAAAAAATAAACAACTCTCTTACCCACGTCTCAAATACTCTACTATTAGACCAACCCCTTAGATCAGAGTTACACAACTAATCCTGTTCCCTTCCCCTTGGATCTCATCCATATCCGATGCACATAACGTAAAAATTATCCTTGTGTCACAAGATATATATGTACACATTGTTTACATGTTTTTTCTTGATTTAAATCAATAAAATAAACGCAAATAGATTGAGTCCATCAATAAATAATAACAGGGGGGACCAATTCACGGGGAGCTTTGTCTGGAAGCTGCAATCAAGGAGTTGACTTTGTAGGTAAGAAATCTCAGTACGCAACATACGGCTTCTTACTTGACTCACCGTGATGTACCTAAATGTTCATCCGTACATCCTTCGACCTTCGGGCTCATAATAAAGTTCAAATCCCGAATGCATAATTCTACTTAAAAAAGACATAATTCGAATTAATTAGACACGAAATCTTAAAGCCTACCAAAACTTGCCATATATATATATATATATATCGGTTATGGCCTTTGCTTGTTCTCAAAGCCTCAACACACAACCCCACTTCTCTTATGGTTCATAGATTATAATTAGTACTATATTTTTCTTTCTATTCGTTTGTATAATGATGTTGTAGTGTATGTAAAGATGATGTCCGAGCAGCAACATATGAGAATGGATACGAGGAAGAGGCCTCAAGATCATAGAAGAAATCGGCTCATGCAAGAAGAAACGCTTGAAATCGTGGATCTGAGTGGGATGAGTTTGGAATCTCTCCCAAGTCCTCTAAATTTGGGGTCCATCTGCAAATTAGACCTCTCCATAAACAATCTCCAGGTACTCTTTCATTTGCCACGTTACTATCATAGTACTCATATTACGGTCATGTGTCTCAGGGTTGAAACCTGGTGCAAGTCTGAAAATATACGTGTTTTTCATCATATAAAAAAGGAAAAAAAAAAAAAAAAGTTACTATCATGTTAGTACTTTCTTAGCATGTAAGGATGATTTATCAAGATGCATGTGTTTTTAAATGCGTGCGTAATTTTTAAGAAGAATCGCGGGAGATTACTGCAGTTCCTTCATGGGGTGTAGGTTGCATATTCTTCAATTGCATTAACTGCCCAAAATGGAATAGCGTAACACTTTATATTACACGGGTGATGTTTCATCATTAATTTGTATGATAAGAATTTATATATATTAATACCCATTCTTAATTTGTATAATAAAAATTTATATATTAAATGTTAAATATCTTTTTATACGGTAAATATTTTTATCATATAAAGAAGAGTGAAAAATTAAAAGATCGTCTTATTCAAACCCCCAATAATTATGTCATCCCTTTTTTCCGACTTCACACCTTGAAGTGCACCAGTCTTATAGAGATAAACACACTTACATATCCTCTATATAGCCACACTAGCATCATCAGGGTGATACATAACAATTTTCAGTGCTCGTGAAGTTATTTACTAGATAATCCCAAAACTCTCAAATCTATGTTGACAACAGTAACGAACTCAAATCATTATAAATTGAATAAATATCTCTTACAAAATTGATGTAGAACGAGATGTCACAGCATTCAGGAAAATACAATGAATCATGATATATTGACAATACGTTTATATATATATACATATTCTCCATTTGACAGAGTATACCAGAGTCTTTGACAGCCAGACTTCTAAATGTCATAGTGCTGGACGTGCATTCAAATCAGCTAAAGACCCTTCCAAATTCCATTGGATGCTTGTCCAAGCTTAAGGTTCTGAACGTATCTGGCAACCTTCTTCAATCGCTTCCTAAGACCATTGAGAATTGCAGGTTAGCCAATCCCCACTCGTTGGATATTTGCGATTGTATCTAACGAAAAAAATTCGGTTTTTATTTATTTTAATTCTAAGTTTTGCAAAAGCGATTGAATTATCAAAATTTGATAGTTTAACAGAGACTAAGATATTCCAAGAAATAAGGTCCAACCTTCCACCCTGAAGAGGTTAGCCTATGTTGGAGCACGGGCGTATTGAGAAATTTTTTTTTACTGAGTACTAAAACACATAATTTTTTAATTATTTTTTAAAAACTAAAAATACGTAAATATTTAAATTATTTTTTAAAAAATATATAAAATTTTTAACGTTCTTCTGCAGCTCCACTGGTCTCAAATTACCTGTTAGCAAGGGCAAATTTAGAAATTTAATATTATGGGGGTCAAAATATTTTTTTAATGATACTATATATAATTTTTTAAAAATTGGGAGAACCGATAAATTTTTTTAACGATACTATATAGATATTTTTTAAAAAATTTAAAACGGTCCCTCATCCCACACTACATAGATCCGCCCCTATATGTTGGAGCATTTAGGGTACATCTCGGGTTCAAATTGACCAAGTGGTTATTTTATTGAACCAATCACAATATGTCTTGTGCCTAACTACTAGTATTTAATTAATCTAAATTATGTCTTTTTCGAACGAATCATGTATCCTAAAATTCATATCCTGGTAAAATTGCACGACTTTCTAAGAGTGTTTGTGGTCATAAAAGGGGAAATAAAAGATAAGAAGATAAAACATGAATATATACTATTGGTTTCCAGATAAAAATGCTGGCGGTCTCTGTTTATTGACTTCAGCATGAAATTGATGTTAGATTCGTTAAATTAAGGAGATAAGTTTCCGACAAAAAAAAAAAAAAAAGGAGATAAGTTATCACATTGGCACTTGTGATCTTATCTCAAGCCCTCACAATAGTCAAAAGTCAACCTTTCATTGTTTGACCAGGACGTGAGATTATGAAGAACGTAAAATATCTCAACTTGCTATAAACTGTTGGATGAATAATAGTGACCTTTTTACTTCTTTTTTGCTATTCAATAACAGAACTTAAGCATAATATAAGCAAGGCACATTAAAAGCTAGGCCTAATTGAGAAATTTTAGTCTTTGAGTCAGAGAGTTTTGGTTAAAATAATTTTGAATAAAAATTGTTAATAGCTTGGTCTATGTTAGGAAATGTTGAGTTTTTAAAAATTTTGAGAACAAAATTAAACTTAAAAAAATATGAACGAATATTTAAAAATAATAATAATAATAATTTCACGCATTATATAAAAAAACAGAAACTAAGTCATGGTTACCATCGGTGATGCGATAATAAATTCTTATTGATGCAATAGTTTCATTTACTTACAATCTCGTCATTTGCAGATCACTTGAAGAGTTGAATGCAAACTTCAATCAGTTAACTCAACTGCCTGAAACCCTAGGATTTGAGCTCATCAACCTCAAGAAGCTTTCAGGCAACTGTAACAAGCTCGCTTTCCTCCCCTACTCCACCTCCTCCATGACCAATCTTCGCGTTTTAGACGCCCGTTTAAACTGCTTACTATCCCTCCCTGAAGATCTTGAGAATCTAATCAACCTCAAAGGCCTCAATGTTAGCCAAAATTTTCAATACCTCACAAGCCTTCCATACTCTATTGGCCTTCTCATGTCTCTCGTCGAATTGGACGTGAGTTACAACAAGATCACGACCTTACCCGAGTCAATTGGATGTTTACAGAAGCTGCAGAAGCTCAAGGTTGAAGGTAACCCGCTCGCTTCGCCACCGATGGATGTGGTGGAGCAGGGAGTGCATATGGTGAAGCAATATCTATGTGAGAAGATGAATGGATTGCATGATGATTTTCAAAAGAAGAAGTACTCATGGTTTGGGAAGAAGAAGTTGTCGAGACGTACGACCTTCAATGGTTCAAACATTCTTCAGGACAATAGGGAACAGTACCGTGCAACGGCTAATCGCCGGTCCGTTGATAGCATTGCTTCATCTGGATTAATGGGGAGGTTTTCTCCAAAAAGACTCTTCTCGTCTAAGAGTCTCTTTTGAAGATCAGGATACTATATCATACAAGTTAATTAAAAGAAATGATTCGAATCCGAGATGTGATCAAGTCTCATGTACACTTTCCCGTTCCCGTCGTAAGTGCTCGACCTCAAAGCTAGGTGTTTTGAGACTGCTTTCTAAGGGTATATATTAAGGGTATTAATTTCTTTGATCTTATATTTTGCATGTATCTTGCATGTTTCTGACAAATACGTTTTCAGTTGTGTATTAATTTCAATATAGACTAGTGGATATGGAGTTGGTGTTGTACCTAAAATATAGGTTTGAGAATCGTAGTTCATTAAAAATAAAAAATAAAAAAATGAAGTTCATCCTATAAGCAAGGCAGACCTATTGTTTCGATCTTGTTGCATTAATTTTTCAGTGTACCAAAGACTTTCAAATTTTGTAATTGCATTAGTGATATTTTCTTTTTTGTTAATTAAGTACTTTATTAGATTCAAAAAGGTTTACAGATAGTCAAAGATGTATCTAATTTTTTTTTTTTCAGTGAGAACTAAAACACAGAATTTTATTACTTTTATGATAGTAGCTGCTCGTGAAACAAAATATACTTGATTTGTGTAGATATAGGCTAGGATATATGGAACAACTCTAGGTAAGTGCAAAGGAATATAAGTTCCAATATCTTAAAAAAGGATTTGATACAAGTCATGGTGCAGGTAAAGGAGGAAAAAAAAATGTACTGAAAATAAGGGTAAGAAATTATAAAGAACTTTAGACCCTTCCTCCACCGTATTCGAATTTCTATAATAGTCCTCAATGCTTCAGAACTAAATAAATAAATAAATAAATAAATTCAAGACTACTAGATGAAATTTGCATTTGATGATATATGCCGTATGGAATTCATTCACGAGACACCACATAATTAAGAGTTACTTTTTTTTCTTCTCTATTTCCTCCTCAAAATTAATGTTACTACTGATTATTTTGGCCTTAAATAATAATTGAAATAACATAAACTATTTTATAATTACTATAATTGTATAGATATGTTTAAACATATATAATAGGGTCTAAACACATGATTGACCAAACTCAAAATTGGCTCATAAACGAGGCACAATTAATTGGTTATAGTGTTATGTGTTCAGAAGTTCATACTTGTTCTAATTGTTTTCAATCAATTAGCTCATCTTAATGTGTCATGTATTATTTTCATGAAAGATTAAATTATTCTTAATGACTTTGAAACTAATTACAAATATCTTGTTTCCAAGTGGAAGTATTGGTGTGGAAGCTTGACAAGAACCAACTTGGTTGTAGTCCCCATCTAATGGGGACAACTCATAAATTATTTGAAAGATTCCTTGAAATTCATGGTTCTCACTTGACAATCTACTTTTTTACTTTATTTTTTGTTGGTGCCTTTGAAATTAATAATTCCAATGTTTCTCTTTGTTCCTCCTCATATTTCAAAGAAAAAACTAAAGCAAATATATATATGTATAAAGACACACTAACTTTTCCTTTGCTTCACTCTTAGAAAAATAAAATATTAGATCAATAATACTCTGTATCACTCAACGATAGAGCAGTTGACACGAGACAGAGTCCTTCATTTTGTGTAATAAAAATTCTCACGTTAAATGTTAATTTTGTCGCTGCTAAAGCTTTGGTCCAATGACATATTACTTATTGTGTATGCGAGAGGTTACGAGTTTGAATATCATTAATTACGTTATACGGTCTTAAGCCTCTTTTAAATTAAAAAAAATATCAATTTTGTCTCATCCTAGGGCTAGTACTTCTTTTAAGTCAACAAGTAATGCCTATGTCGAAAAATAACTATCTAGTACTTTAAATTTACTCGTAAAAAATGGCTAATTTAAGTTTTTATTTAAACATACCTAGCAAAAAAAAATTTATTTAAACACTTATATACAATACAACTCCACTTGATCCATTATCATTCTCCTATGAAAAAGCAAGAAGGAGGCAATAACTTTATACTTTACGGAAATATGTGGGACATTACAAATTTCTTATCGTAGGATACTACAGAGGTTTTAATTTGAAGCAAAAAAGAATTACAAATTACTTTAACTATTGGTCTTTTTGCAAATATTCTATTGTTATGGCCCCATACACTCTTACTTTTAATAAGATTCCTCCTTACCTGTTTTTTTTTTTTTTTGGGTCGAATCCTTACCTGTTTAGTTTCTAACAAATCAAGATAACCATTTGTTTTGTCGGCTAAACAATCGGACCAAGCAGGCATAGTTAGCTTAACCAACTTTTGTAAATACTTAACTATAATTTTAAAATTATTGAAGAAAAGTAATTTTATGGGTAATTATTAATAAAAAATACAAATTATTTTTATAGAAAATCGTTACAGAAAGTTTTAGTTATACAGCTTAGCAAAAAAATTTTAATTTATACAACAATTAAAAAATCGTTATAATAAGACCGTTATTCCAATATTTTTTTTTTAATTAAAAGTATTACAAAAGAACTACAATATTATATTAAATAAAGAACGATGAATTATCACCCGATAATATATATAGCAATCTTGAGGTTGGAAAAATAAAAATAAAACACAAAAAAGCAAAAATAAGAACCATGAATCTTCTCCAATAGTTTAACCTCTTGTTTAGGCTCCCTTGATTCTTGTGAAACTTTTTAAAATTCCACCCCTCTCACTTCCTCCTCTAATATAACTTTCTCATTTCTTTTCCTTTTTTCTTTTTTAAAAACATTAGACAAATGCCCTACTTGTGCCGTACACCCATCTTAGATTTCATAAATTTCTGGTACCTTGTCTGAAACACACACACACACACACACACAACTAGGGCTTTTTTTTTTTCTTTCTTTTTTTCTTAGCTTTTCGTTTTTTCCTATATTTTTGATTCAATGAATATCCTTTCCTTCTTGTTCTAATCTTATCCATTAACAATATTCTTTTTGCTTGAATTAATTAAATTCTCCCCTCGCTTTGTTTCTAATTTTATTCCCTCGGGAATCTTTCCTTTTCTGCGTTAAAATAAAGAAAAATTGAAAAAAAAAAATTCTTTTATTTATTTTTAGATGTGTGTGCTATGATTATTATGTTAACGAGGCGAAGAAGCTTTTTGCGCTTATCATTGAATCAAAATTATTATTATTATTATTATTGCGGTCGTAGCCGTTTAATGTCCGCCGCAGCGACCGCCACCGCCGCCTCCGCCACGGCGGTGTCGTCGTCTTCCTCGTCCTCGTCCACGTCCATTTTAGTTGGCCGAAGAGATCCGTTTTCATACATCAGGAGGGTTTCGAATTCCTCGGCCGTTTCATTGTCTTCGTCGAAAAATGGCGCGAATTTTAATTTTACGAATAAGCCGATTTTGAGGCTTAGGAGTTGTTTTTCTAATAATATAAATTTAAATAATTGTATTAATAATAATGATGATAGTGATCGTAGTGTTAATGGGAATGGGCTGCAAAAGGCGCGGGCGTATGCTCCAAGCTTGCCCCAATTGCAGTTATTGCGCGGTTCGGAGGAGGATGATCCGTCTAGGGTTTTGAATAGGGGCGGTGGAGCGAGCCAAAGAGGTAGTTGTGTTGGATTTTTGGGGAAAAAGGGCGAGAAAATTGTCGTGGCTGTTGATGTTGATGAGGGTATATTTACTGTTTCTCCTTTGATGTTTCAATTTTTCTTTAAGCTGGTTATGCTTAAGCTTTGATCCTTTATATGCATATTATGAAATACAAAAGGACAGCCCAGTGCACGAACCTGTCATGATGTATAGGCATGGGGAAGGGTTGGATATGGTTTATTGTACACAGCCTTTTTACATGCAGAAATGCAGTTTTCGTGACTCGAACCTGTGACCTCCATAAAGAATGACTTTTTAATCTTTGTCGTGTTTGTTGAAAGTTGTTGAATTTTTGAGCTAATTGTTACCTGGTGATATGTAAACACAAAGTAGTTATGCGTGCTTCTTGTGCTATTGAGATCAAGAATGAATTAACAGCTCAGTAGGAACAAAATTGTTTATATTATGCTACATTTTTGGATTGAATGAATGGAGGATGCTATCATGTAACATTGCAGTTCGTGACTCTGTTATATCTGTTAGAAGAAGTCTTTTATGTGATGATACTTTTTTTTCACTATAATGTAATCCATGAGGATGTTTCAGGTGGATTTGTTGGTGTTGTTTATTTTGTTTATATTATTACAAGTTTGGCTGGATGTGTTGCTATTTTGGTGAGTAATCCCATTAGCATATGTGCGTAGTCACCAAGAATGCATATTTATTTTTGTGTGTGAAGGCGTTCTAGAGTTTCTGCTTCTATTTACTTGAGTTTCTCTATGTTTTGAAATGCAGTTCTTGGAAACTTTGTATCAGCACTCAACCGATTTATCGCGGATCGTTATTCTTCGAACCACTCTGTTTCTGAGTACCATGTGTATGAGTTTTTTAAGGTATCATCTCCTGAGCTTTTAATTATTGCCAGCAATTACAGCATATGACATTGTGGTTGTATAATGGACTTTTTCGCTCAGCTCTCAGTCATTGTATCTTGGAAAAGCCAGCACATAAATGTTTGAAGCATGTTTTTGCCCTGGGTGTTTCCTGATCACCTTGATACTTTGGCTTATTCCCCGGTAGAATTTTAATTAGTATTTATGCTACTAACCATGGTATTTTGGGTCAACTTAGACCTTATCGTGTGTATTTGTTTATGATTTAGTCTCCTTGTGGTAGAGTGCACTGTGGTGCCTGTTGAAAGATGCTCTACACTCTAATTACCGCAATCTTGCAATTGTCATTTCATCTACAATAAATTATAGTTTAGAGGAAACTTAGGAATAAATTAGGTTCAGAATTGTACAATATCGTATACCCTCTTCACTGATTCTGATTAGTAGAGATGGATTTTGTCAATGTGTCATCTCATTTCACTTCTTATTGCTGTTACAGATATGGAACTGTTCGCGCGATGAAGGTATAAATTGATCTCTCCTTTCATTTGATTGATTGTGAGATAATTTTGTTTTCTTATGAAAGACATATTTCTGTCTTATCTCCATACGAAGATGTAGAGGAATGAACTCCAACCATGTAGTAGTAAGATTTAAAATCATTTTATTTTACTCTTGTTGAGTTGGATCGACCCAAGCTAGTGTGATCTCATGAGTGTCATCATCTCCAACATCATCCTTATTATCTGTCATTTCCCATCTCATATATATTGCTAAAGGTGCTTATCATATATCAGCCTTACTCTGAGTCTCTAACTTCTTCTCAACTCTTTAAATTCAAGTCTTCTCTTGATAAGCTACTTCAGAACTGATGCCTATTCTTATTTCATCAGTTAAGAGTACACGTTGGAAGCCCTTAATGTGATTCACCTAGATTTGTTTCATTATGGTCCTTGTGACACATCCATCCTCTTTGCTCATCTAACGTCTTATTTCTTGTTTTGTAAGCGCAACGTTTTTTGCCTAAGGTCCTCTGACCATCAAAGGGAAAGTATGTTTACTAAGAGAAATGGAACTTTTTCCCTTTTTGATAGCTTCAGTTTCTTGCCTCTGTTAAGTAGCAACGCATTATCTAAATATGTTATTTAATCTTTTTCTTATGCATGCTCTATTATATATGTTCTAAGGTTGCTGGTTTAACTGATTGAAAAGTTGTTTTTTTTTTATTTTTATGGCAGCTGATATCCGCGTCCACGAGTTCTTTAAAACGTCTTATTTCAAAACGGGGATTTACCCAATTCCAGGTGCTCAGGAGGCTCTTCAAAAGTTATCCAGTTTTTGCAACTTATCCATAGTTACGTATGTACTTCTGTGCCTCACATGTTTTCACTTAATTATGTAGCTGCGGCTTTTTTGCATAACTGATCATATCAAAAAACAATTTGTGCAGGTCACGTCAAAATGCGATTAAAGACCACACAATTGAGTGGATTGAAAAGCATTATCCAGGAATCTTTCAGGAGATTCACTTTGGCAATCACTTTGCATTAGATGGACAGTCTAGACCCAAATCAGACATATGCAGGTTGGTGTACATTACTATAATGCTTTATGTAGTTCATATTTCATTCTTATACTTTTTCCTAATCCTAGCTTAATATCTGATGTCTATTGATGCTTGTTAAAAGCCAAGCAGGTAATGGGGCAACATCTCAATTGATGTAGTTATTGCTTTGTTACATTTAGCATGTCATATAAATTGTTTGACAGGGACTATGTGATGGAGTTGCACAACAAATTATATATGCAGACAAGCAACGGGCCACTTACTATGTTTTGAGTGTGAAACTTTAAATGAGATGATGTTATAGGAATTGCATTATTTTGTTCAACAATGATAACAGAGTAAAAAGTAAACTACTCAAGGAAGTAACACTATTTTGGCAGGCAAAAAGAGAAATCAAAACGTTCAGTAGGGATATTGCTTAACCAGTTCTATTATGCCGTTCTGTTCTGGCAGGACATTGGGAGCGCAAGTTCTCATTGATGATAATCCAAGATATGCCATTGAATGCGCTGAAGTTGGAATTAGAGTTCTTTTATTTGATTATGAGAATTCATACCCTTGGTCCAAGATGGAGTCTGTTGATCAACACCCTCTGGTCACCAAGGTTCACAATTGGAAGGAAGTGGAGCATCAAATGGCATCGTGGGTTATTTCTTGACATCCTCTACCCTTTACTATTTTCGTCCGATTTATTGATTCATAGAAAGTATCACCTATTCTTTTGAAGACTATCATCAGAGATATCGCTGAAAGCAAGGTTTATCTCAAATTATTCTCATCTGTGGCAAAACACCGCAAAAAGGAGAAAGGAGATTAGCTGATAGGATTTTGAGTTGATCGTTGTAGATTGCTCAAGGAGAAAGGTATCTATCTATTTTCTTTATCTTTTTGGATTAGAAGGTGGGGAACTATCTCATACATCAGCGGCCGCACGTCCAGCCCCACACTCGAAGCGGACGTTCTGGAGGCCATTTGGGATAGTTTTCAGTAGAAGACAGATATTAGTCCTTTTTTTTTTTTCCCCTGGCCTGTCAAGTGTTAAATTGTGAAATCTCAATGATCAATTTGATATCATTCTAGTGTTAAAATCTTGCGTATTATATTTTCTCATGGCTTATTATCTCTGATAAATAATAAGATAAGTAATTTACTTCAAAAATTCCATAAATTTATCGAATAGGTTTTCATTCTTACTTTTATAGGTTTCTCGCTAGTAGGAAAATCTGCGAAAACTTTTATTCATATCTTACTATTTTTCCGTGGTCCATACGGGGAAATAAAAGCATCATGGAACATTACACATGGAGCCATCAGATAAGGGTGCCTCACATTAACGTTATAAGGAAATGATTCTCTTCTATTTTTATCCTCTTCGTTCAATATATATTTAAATTAAATTTTAATATGCAATATTAATCATTAGATTAAAACAATAAAATCATAAGACGAAATTATTAAATTGATTTAAATCCATTTTAAAATCTAAATTATTCCTTAAATATTTCCCTTTTCCCAATTATTCCCTCTTCTATTACCCAACTCTCCATATCTCTCTCTCTATATATACACACACGCATATGCTCACACTTGTATATATTTATGAAATTTTTGAATTTTTCTATAAATCTTAGAAGTAAATGTGAATCAAGTTGCAAGTATGGGAAAGCTTGAGTTAATTTATCAAAAAAAAAAAAAAAGTGAGTTAAAGTGTGTTGAAAAATGCTTTCCAATATGTGAAAAAAAAAAAGAGAAAAAAGGAATTGGGCCTGTTATAATTGGTTTCTTATTATCATGATGTAAAACAAATTTTTATTTTTTGAATTAGTCTGTTGAAAGGGTCTATTATCAAGAGCCGAAACGGATTTTGGGTACTTGTAATGGTTTTTTATAACTTATTTAAATGCAATCTGAGGGCATTAGGAAAAGATCCATTGCCAACGCTATAAGATTACGAGAGAGAATTTAATAGCGATATATCATTTATACAGTTATAATGAAATGATTAAAACAATTTATGATCCCATAATGTTATGAAGAAAATTCAAATCGCACTTAAAGAAGGTAGAATTGAGTTTTGGCTGGTCAAGCACCATATTGTTAATTTGATATCGTTTGATCATTATTGGTCCAATATATTTCATATTGATTGTCTAGATATTAATTTAATCTTAAATGCCCTCTTTTGCAATCATTTTCGCCATAGCACCCGCTGCTCTAGCTAATTGTCTACCATTTCCAAGTGTGATTTCTATATTATGTATGACTGTGCCCAAGTACATATCAATTTAAGTAAATTCTTCTTTTTGATCAATCAAAATCCCTTTCTAAATTGTACAAGCTTCTTCCAAAATATATGACTATCTATACAGACGGATCTTATCGTACGAAAACAAGGAAAGCACTTGAATGTACAGACAAATGAAAACCAATCTCGGGATGGTTTCTTCCTAAAGAGATATACATGTCTTTTGTTGAGCTGTTCATAAACAACAATTTACAGAACTTTTATACAACATACATCATCATACTTGAAATCGTGAGCCTAGAAAGCCTCCACTTGCTGCCTAGGAAGCATAAAATGCAGTTCAATGTAACCCATGTTGGTAGGGAAAGCTTTGTTGCTCTGTCTTCTCCAGAAACTTGAAACCATAAGCCTCTAAAATATCCAGTGCTGCAAAAAAAAAAAAAAAAAAATTCCATGTCGATTCGATGCATGACATAAATGAAAGTTTTATAGTTATAGTCGTGTTAGTGACACATATTTCAAGTGAGTTTGTATCTCAACATCTTCCAAATGATCAAGTTCTATATAATGGATAGTGACAGTACTGACCTCTATTTTTTTTTTTTCAAATATAAGGGTGGTTTTAGCGTATTTTTGAAAAGAATTGTATATGAATGTTCAATTGTACTATAGTCGCCATTGAAAGAAAATCCTAGACTCCCCCATGTCAATTGGTCTGGCTTACTTCGGGATGAGGAGCATCTGCTACATATAGAATCCTCCTTTCTTATTTTTGTTTGGTTTCTTTTCCTCTAATTCGAAATAATTGAGAAGAATTTACCTGGCACATAAACTTCCGGTTGAATAGGCCGCAAGACACCTCTTGTTGTAATCTTGTTTGCCAATAACAGCTGTAACAATTGAAAAAATACACGAGTAAGTCCCATCAATGATTTTGTTTCTTGATGTAAACGACACGAAACTAAAAGAAGTAGATACCAGGGCTCCAACAGCAGCAGGAATTCCAACAGTAAGAGCCATGGCAGATGTCGTCTTCCCATTTTCAGTTCTCCCAAATTCAAGTAAAGTCGCGCGATGATTCTCTGTAGTTTGGTCATTTGGAAATTCTATTTCCACTTCGTGGTGCAAAAGCACCATATCCTAACAATAAATCACATCAGTCACATTGTAAGAAGAAAAAATCAGTATAAATATAAATCTTGTAGTTGTAATACAATTCTGGAAAAAACCTGTTCTGAGCCAGAATATGCCAATCTTTCTTCCATGCGGAAGCATGTCACATCAAATGGACTTCGGCAGAAATACGGTATCTCCATCAGCTCGTGAAACCCCAAAAACCTAACGAAGAAAAAGAGCAGTCCAACAACCACATTGAATACAGTTTACATGGCACTCAAAAAGACTAGGAAATAACTGAAAATGTCATATAACAGACTTCATCAGTCCAACAGTTTCAAGAACAGATTACTATCAATTGAAAAAGGCAACTGCTAAAATATAGTAAAATTCCCATCATATACGTTTTATATGCTACGCGGAACTACAATAAGTAGCAAGAGTGACACCTCCTTCAACTCGAATAGAAGCAAGTATGCATACTTATGTGCATAACATATAATTTAATGGAAATGCAATGTTCACCATTTTTTTTCCTTTAAGGTTAATTCAACAAGGCAAATGATCAGAGAGACTCTAGTACTATCTCGTTGTAGAATCAACATCAAAATGAAGCCGCTGCTCAAGTTCTTCATTCTCTAATCTTCCGCAGATCATCATGGATGAGGGGAAATTAAGGGAAAGTATAATTAAAGCATGACATGGTAACCTTGAAACATAAGGAAAAACACCATACTTGGAAAGGTGGATATGATCATATGCAAATATTAAGGAGGTTTTTCTCCAATGAAAGAGCACTACGATGAGGATTAATTAATGGAGGCGCCCTATTGGGTTAGAAATCAAAACAATAACATATAAATCCATGAAGTTTGTCTCAAATCAGGTACCCCCGGCTTCTCCAGCACTACGAATTGCACTTATATGTGGGAATCGAGTCATCTTTAGTTAACAGAAAACTGACATTGCTTGATGATATTGGCTCAACTTACAAAATAGTTTTGGCTGTCTTAAGCGCGGTTTCTCTCTCTTTGCACAATCCTAGGGCAATGATCCTTTCTCCAATATCTTTCTCACTTATGAGTTCGGCCAAGTCCTCACACTGAATTCTAAGAAGATCAAGTAAAAATGTTTTGAAAGAAGGTCTTTTTCCATTTGTAAGAGTAGGGCTAGCTTCGGTGCTGAAGAAACCAATTCTTGCCAGCATCCCCATTATTTCACTGAAACCTGCAGAACAAATCAATTCATAAGTTCCAACAATCTTCATCTAGGCAAATCTTAAAGCCAAACATATATCAATTTTGACTTTGGAGAATTTCAATATGTTTGCTGTCTTCAATTTTTTGTACTTTCTAATCTTAAAATGAAACCCAAATTTACATTTAATATTTTTCTCTGCAAATTATTTTACACATTGCAGTTATATATCAGTACATAAGCCAACACATCATACCTTCATAGCGAAGAGTTCCACGGAAAATGGTTGATGCTTCATTTCCTATTCCGTATAGGTCTCCACAAACTAAGGAGTTACGATTCGGAAGACACTCCAATGCAAAAGCTGGAAGGTCAGGTAACCGAAGCTTTGAAGCTGAATCATAAAGACTGTCTCCTGCATTTTTGCACCAATCATTGTAAATAAAAGCCAGATAGAATTACTATTTTGAGCAGTAATGCTCCTGCACTCATTTGCAACAAGAATAACGGCTTGGTCCACCACCCACACCGCTAGAGGCATCTCAGCAAATGAAGGTGAGTATATATACATCACATAAAAGTTTCTGCAAGGCTGTTAGTAACTTTTAGACGCCAGTAAACTGGGAAAATGGAACTAAGATGATAGAAAGAATCAATTTCAGAAAAACAACATATGTAGTTCTCTTCTTTAACCTATCCTATTTCTGTTCATGAACTAGTAACTAGAAGTAGTTCCTAATTGTGTTTACGCACCATCAACATGTACAATTTCTCCATGATATCTGTAGGTGGCCGGATTGCGTCCAGCACGTATAGCTCCAGCTGGATTCCAACTGAAAAAGATCATTTGATAACATATTCAGATTAATTATTGTGTTGCTTAGATTCAAAGTTATCAGGAAAAGAAACCATAAAATCTATAATTGCTAGAAGATATCACAACGTAAATGCCCGTCCCTAAATTCTTTCTAAAATCTGCTCGAGAAGATCATTACATAGTCAGAGACAAATATACGCATAAGGAGACGAGATAACCATAGTACATAGTTCTTGATTCCTATAGACAGACAGAAATCATAAAAAAGAATGTTCTTGGCTCTATAAATTACAAAGATGCACGTCATACTCCAGCCGTCTCCGAATAGTGTTGAATCTCAAGCAGTCTATGGTAATACCTGAATTTATAGGCTAATGGGTTGTTTGCTGAAGCAGGAGATGGAAGGCCACCACAATACGAAACAAAAGACTTTATCCTTCCACTTTGTGCATGGGCATGGTCGATCATCTTCATTGCCATCATATGATCTGAAGTGTGTCATCAGTAAAATTCATCAACTGAAAGTTTCCATTTGCACATAGAATAAGCAAAACTAGTTAAATGGTGAGAGAACAGAATGAAGAAGATCTTGAATTACCGAGTTGGCTAAAATTAAAAATTTGCATGACAAGAATGGTACAATGGAAACAGATAGTTTCACTACCAATGAAGTAATGGACTAGATCATGTATCAAGCATTATGATTTGTCATATTTATTTCCTGGAACAAGAACAATATTTCCTGTAGCTAAATATACTTGGTTGAGATGAAGGATTCGTAAAATATACCCCAAGACATCAATGATAAAATTGAGTGCAATTGTGCTTCAAAAGATATCTTAACACCAGAAAGTTTCCAAGTTTCCAAAAGTAATCTTCTACGATAGATGAGTTTGTTTTTATGGCTAAGTTATAATTCAATATGTTGATCACATACTTTTGGAAGAATTTTGATGACCAATTTAGGCAGGTGACTCATCATATCAAGAAACATAAAATGTATCTGGGGAAGAACAGTTACCTATTCCAGGGTCCAAACCCATCTCACCAATAATTGTGATACCTGCATCTTTTGCTCTTTCATTCAGCTTTGACATGGAATCATCAACATAACTAGCAGTAACAAGATGTTTCCTCAGCTGCATCAAAAGATATGATGCTGAATGTTCTCATATAGAAAAGAATATTGACAAGTTATTCTGTATATCTTGACAAGATAAATCAATAGCATGTAATTGGTAATCCAGGTTCTCTGCCTGCCTTTACTGGATTATGATTACTAACATATGGTGGTCATGTGGATTTAGACTAGTCGTATTGAGAGGCAGACCATAGTTGACAGGTCCAGATGGGTGACAGTGAGCTAACCAAGGGAAGAGGTCTATGTGTTCCTACAGAAAGGTATTCCAGTTTATCCATTCTGCTCCATTCCATATTATCTATCTTCCACGATGTTAGCTGGCACACAACGAAAAGCTCGGTGCCATATCTAATCACTGATAGTGGCTTTTTGAGGCAATAAAATAGGGGGCTCTTCCTTGTAACACTAAAAACAGTTGATATGGACAATTATAAATCACAACATTGCAAGCTCATAGGTAATGACTCAGATGAAGAACTATAATGGTTCAAATGGTAAACGTTCTTCAGTATATTGAGACTCAGTATCATATAGCATTGATTGCAATTACTAGGAGAGAACAACAGAAAAAAGATTGAACATAGAGAAAGCGTCTAATACCTTGATACATGCACTTGCTATGGTAGTGTGGCAACTAGGAGGAAGTAAACTGATTACAATATCAACCTGCAAAGGGTTTAGAAACCATATAATACATGCCTTGTTTGGACAAGAATCAGCAACTCGTAGACCATGCATCTTCGGTTTTTAATTCATCGGTGTCCTGAAACATTCCCTAAAACCTTGTTCTACGCTTTGTAGCAAGATCTTTGACCAAAAATTGGTCACTATTGTACATACATGGCGCAAAACACTTTACCTGCAAAACGTATTTATGAAGACTTTCATGATTATTGACATCAAGTTGAACAGCTGTTGCATTTGGAATGCCTTCACTGATCTGCAATTCCATCATATCAGATTAGCATACTTGAATGTTAAAAGGCATACAGAAGTTAGATGATCATAAAAAACCTGCCAGAAGATTAGATTGAAGTGCAAGATGCATCTAAAATGAGGATGGTTAAGACTAAATTTACTATACAAAAGCCGAAAGCAACATCGTAAACAGGACCACTGAGAAAAACTATGAATAAGCAACACCTCAATCGAAATGGTGACTTCACAAACTTAAGCTACCATCACATGTGTGACATCCCACATCGGTGGGAGATAGTGTGATTGTGTGGTTTATAAGTGGGTGTTGTGGATATAAAGAATAACTTGGGTTAACCATTTTGGGCCAGTAGAAAATAAGGTCCAAGTAGTTATTTCTTATGCCTACAACATCAGTCTCGCCTGTGGGTCCGGGGTTCTGGGCCAGGGTGTGACAAAATGGTATTCAGAGCAGGTCACTTGCTGGTGCGGGAACTAAGTGCTATGCGGGACAAAGTGCTACACCTCTGGAATCCTTCACCGCTTGGTTGATCTTGGGTATGTGGACCCCTGATGAGGATATCAGGTCCTTAACGGGAGGTGTATGTGACATCCCATATCGGTGAGAAATAGTGTAATTGCGTGGTTTATAAGTGGGTGTTGTGGGTATAAGAAGTAACTTGGGTTAATCATTTTGGACCAGTAGAAAAAATGGTCTAAGTAATTATTTTTATGCCAACAACACCAGTATCGCCTGTGGGTACGGGGTTTTGGGCTCAGGGCGTGACAACATGCTCAAGATTTTAGCTGAATTTTATTTAAAGACGAACAACAAGAATTGGTAACATGCTAAATGTACCTCTTCCGCATCCTTCAAGTATAGAGAAGCAACAATCACTTGAACACAGTTCTGCCCTTCAAATTCATCTATCATACACGATCTTAACCATTCCTGAGATGAAGTGCTACCAACTGCTGATAACAGTTCAACAGCTGGTTGACAAACCCGGCCAGCACCTAAAATCAGAACATTTTTCTTGTTTTGTTCATTTTCCTTCTCTATGCCACTCTCCCGGAAATTACCAACTCTCAAGGATATCATATTCTTTTTCTTTCCAAATAATTCATTACTGCCACTTGAATTAGCAAGTGAAGTCAAAGCATCAATGATCGTACTCAGAGCATCATTATCATCTGCTCCAACCTGTCCAACGCAATAAAATAGCTGAAAATGAGAACTTGAAGAAGAAGAGAGAAAGAGAGAGAAAATATATTTTTCTGAAATTGCATATTATTGCTCAAATGATTTCTGCAGTACAACTCTCTATTTATAGAGATTACAGATGTTAGTTAGTAGTAGTCAACTGGAAATGACAGCTGTACTCCACTGATTATTTCCAGTTGTAGTTTAACTACCTAGGGTCAGTTCTGAGATATTTTCTCAGAACTGATTCTAACTAAGTATCTAACTATGCTATAACAACCTCAGTAGAAGTACAAAGAGCTACTGCAGATATTATAAGCTATACATTAGCATATCCATTATCAGAACTGAAGGCAGCTTTTAGTTCTAAGGAAAAACATCAGAAACATCCATGATTCATCAATCACCTTTTGATTCTTTTCAATGAAGTAGACTGTGTGAAAATATTGTAGAGGTCAAATAAAATATGTTCTCAAAAGGTTGGGTAGTAAATGGAATGGAAAATAAAAAAATACCAATTTAGGCATGTAGTGACACTCCAAAACCAATTACATGGAAAGAAGAATTTAAGCGTCACTAAAGATAAATGTCTCGACTTTTTGTGTACAACTTCCACATTCAATGTCCTCTATTTTACTTTTTCCTTTCTTAAGTCTACAATTAGAAATATTGTATAGAGTTGTAAACCACAATCTGCGTCTACAGCCTGAATGATTAATACACAAGCAGCTAACTATATTTGATGCCTGAAATGATCTCTCAAGGAACAGACTATTTAAGTCTTCATACAGCTTGATGTGTATTAATTTCAGAAAGAAAAAAAAAAAAAAAAAGCAGAAAAAGAAAGGAATTAAAAATGAAATGATTTGCATGGTTCCCTGTATTCCTAGTTCGATATATATCAAACTACGAATTGTCTTGTTTACTAGTAGCTGTTAAGATTAAATGTGGAGAAATATATTCCCAGTGAAATACATAGGAAGTCTGTAGTATCACTTCCAATGACTAATAACTTTTCAATTTTCTTTGTAATTATCTATTATATAACATATTTCAGTAAAACCAAATGCATAATTTCAAGGTGTTTAAGATTGTTGATGCTGTAGTCATTCAAAATACTTATTTTATGCTTATATGCTAACATGGTTGCATCTCTATTGTCCAATGGAAAAGCACCTTTGCCTAGGTAAAATGATTCAAGGTGAATGGTTTACATACTTCAAGCTCCGAATACGACATGGCTTCTGTGCTTTGACCCACTTGACACTTAACCAAGTGAAAGGAACCACCTGCTGCTTCAATAATGTCCAGAGCTTCATTTATTAAGAACTGATCAAACAAGTGACCACTTAGTGATACCTGTCGTCAAAACCAAAATGAAAAAGAAAAGACAAAGATCACTGATGTTATTGGAAGGTAATTAACAATCATAAGAACAGGAAAATCGACAGGGTGACCAATATCATTTAGGATGCCAAAAATGCACTGAAAAGTCAAATGCACAAAAAAGATTTGCCTTAGGAGACTAGAAACATCCCGTCCCAAAAACTGATCATGATATCCACTCTCCTTCATCATTGTCATAGCTGCAGTGCAAATAATTTGTACCGAAACTAATATTGTCTTTCTGCACATACCACCCCAAGCCCCAGCAAAGAGAAAAGGGAAAAGAATTGAGGCACACTTTATTAAAGAATCATACCAATACAGTGTATTTCTTCTTCATAGGATAACCGTTTGCAGAATTATTTGATGTAGTTCTGCAAAATAAAGGGTTAATATAAGCTCAAGACAAATCAATAAATTATGACAGTGAGAATAGTAACTTCTAGAAGAGGGACATAAGAGAAAAAAAAAGAAAAGAAAAAAACCACCAAATGAATTAAGTAACCCCTGGACGGGGCTATTTATGCTTTTTCATTTCCTTGTCTCATTCGAGGATGTGGCCTTTTAATACTGATTAGTTCAGGAAATATAGTCCTTCAAGAACAGAGTTTAGCTTCATGCTTGGCCAATGTACAGCTGCTTTTGCTGAGGGTTTCCTATATTCAATAATATTTAGCTTAGCTTCCATAACTCCCTCTCCAAAATGTATCATAGGTCCTCCTACACCTAGTAATGCAATTCTTGCTTATTCAAAACCAGAAATAAGACAAGCAGGAAGTGTCGCCATCTGACTCTGGTAATAGTCAGCCTTACTTCTATTTAGACCCATATGGTTGACACAAGAATTTCATAATTATCAATCTCTCTTATTGCACAGAAAATTTCTAAATAAAATATAAGAAAAAGAAAGGAAGAAAAGAGAAAAAAGATAGTCTGGGCTTGGCAACTTGCAATTCTGCAACCAACTTCAGCCACGTATGGTACAAATTTTCCCGTGTTTTTTCCGCACACTTCTTCCTTCATCCAGTCTCCCACATCTTTATGTATCCATCTTATGAAACCAATATAACAATCTTCCATTCTTGCCAACATGACTCTGATCCTATAGGATTTCCCCCTCCATAGCTTTCCTTCATTAACTCTCAACTCACATGGGGCAAAGAGTATGTGATGTTGCATGAATGAGAGTCCATTTAATATGAAAATTTAATTTTACCTTCTTAATGTAGCATTCATTAGAATTCCTGAAACCAACTTTTCCAGACATTCTACTACTGTGTGCAGTAAAATGTCAAATTTCAAACAGGCAGACAGAATCAAAAATAAAAATCTCAAAGCCATAACAATTCACTGAAAAGCTTATCATCTATCACACCTGTGATTGAGTTATCAGAACCTCAATCCACAAACAAAGAAAAGTATAAACAATTAAAAAAGAAAATGGAGAAGAAAACAAACTAGGCCTGATCACATGAGCAACTTACGTTAGATCTGAGTTCCGCATTCGAGGGATATATTCATATAAAGTAGTAAGTGCTCCACCATGGGATATACAGGCTCTCCTTAGATGCATGGGTAATTTTTCCAAATCTTTTGTGGAAGCCAAGCTTCCAATAAATTGGGATAGAATATCTCCAAAATGCTGTGAAGCCTATATTGTAATTGATTGGCATATATTAAACATGATAGAGTAAACCAATAAACACCCAAAAAATAAAATATACGAAATAAGTAAAGCTTAAAATGAGGACATTACTCCACCTCTTTCGCAAACTCTGTCGGGAGAATGTCCACAGCTGAGCATAGCACTCCATTACCCTCCATATCATGATGGTATGAGTTATTCAACGGATCATATCTAGAGGAATAACTTCAAATATTATTCAAAATCACACAACACCTAAAGTTTGCAGTTGGAAATGTCACTTAGATTGAAAAGTCAGAGGCAAAGATGAAAACATATTTCGGAGTCTATCCTTTGGAAGGATATAATAAAAAAGATTATTTAAGCACTTAAGAGAATAGTTGATAGTCTGTTTGCATAAATAACTTCTAATAGCAGCCAAAAATTGTCTGTCTATCCTCCGTCATCGATGAACTAAGACTGAAATGGCAACCATTAAGAAAATGAGACCTTCTGTATTCACCCATTAGGCATTATAGAACTATCATGAACTATTGTTGATTAAAGACATCTTTATTTTCATGTCTCATTTGATGGATTATGCAGATGAATGGGTGAGTAATAGAAGATGAAGAAAAAAGAAAGGACTCTGACTATGCATATAATGGACATACTGCTAACTGCAATTATGATACCTGAAGAAAGGTGAGTCAACAGATGTAGTTTGGTTAATGAACTCCATAGAGCCTTCTATATCACAAGTTATATCACAAATTCCAACAAGTGGGCATCCTTTGGTCATCAAATCTTGAAGCTGCTTGGAAGTCAACAGTCGAGGAAATCTTTTCTCCCAATACATGCAATTGACTGTCAAAGGTCAAAAAGAACAACTATTAAACTGCTCTGGTGAGATGTTCAACAAAGCATTTCAAAAAGAGAATCACTACAGAATGAGCCATTGAAGTTACTGTAAAGTGCCAATTGAATTACAATTACGAAATGAACAAGGAACATGAAATGAGATGCTGCATATCAGAAAATTCCACAGGAATAAAAGGGGATTATCAGCAGTTTTCCGCGGAATAACTTGATTGCAGTTTTTTACCCCACCCCCTTGTAAAATACTGTATTTTTTAGCATTATTTGAGTGCAGTGCTGGTCAAACAGCAAACTGGATCATAAGGGAAAAATACTTGTAAATCTGTCCATTAACTTTAGTTTGAATTCATGTTTGATTGATATCGTATATTTTCATCCCAAGACCCACTGGAAGTTAATAGCCTTAGGGTGAAATATATATATATATATATATGTACTTGCTCCAGATAAGGGATTTCAGAATAAAAATTGCTCACATATTATAATGAGTATATAGAAAGTAAAAATTATCACAGACCTATAACAGATGCATATGGGGCTATCTTTTCATGGAAAATAGATCTGTAGTTCTCTGGATGAGCATAGTAGTCAGCCTGAAAACAATAATAGAAATTAGCAACGTACAAATAATAAATAGAAAAATAAAATAAAAATGCACCACGCACCTTGGTTGCCTTATATATCTGCGATATGCCATATAAAAGACATCAAGGCAGTTATGTTATCTGTCTTTTACATTTCATTCTTTTTCTGGGTTATGCCAGAGTAATCACTTGTATGAGTGAGAAAGAAATTATTCTTATTGAACTTCTCTAAATCTTGCAAAGTGAAGGAACCTTTAAGAAAAAAGAATGGAAGACCTTTAACTTTGGCGATTTATGATGAAGACATCAAGAAACCGGTTGTCTCATGGAGATCTCTCATACAGATCTGCTTCCCGAGAATCAGGACCATTACTCGGTGTTAATGATCCATGTCTTTTATCATCTCCTCTAAATTATTCATCTTACGAGGGTAATTTTCCGGTTGTTTGCATAATTTTCTATGAAAAATTCTCTACTTGCTCCTTCCACCAAAGGAGGAGGGAGAAGTAATTAACAGATAGCATACAGACTAATCGAACATGAACTGTCCTTTTATGATGCAAGTCCAGGATGTTTTGTAGGGAAAAATAATAGCCATTTTCTAGTAACTCTAACATTAGGTACTCTATCTCGTAAATTTAGCAAATTTGGCAGCTGCTTGAAGCTAAAAAAGACATTTGATTGTTTTTCTCCAACTCTTCTCACATTTCAATGGTGTACAGAACATAGCAAGACAAAGAGGCTCAGTGACTTCTTTACATACCTACGTCTGAGTCTAAAATGCAGATGATGGAGTTTTATGAACATAGTTTTTCACCAATTGGATATATAATTATTAATGTACTTACCTTGTCAAAAAGCTTCATAGGATCTTTATGCTCCACCATGTCTTGACAGGTCACAACACAACCATATACTTGGAAGACTCTCTTAGAGGGCCG
The DNA here is from genome assembly GCA_037974665.1 of Ehretia macrophylla. NCBI lineage: Eukaryota > Viridiplantae > Streptophyta > Magnoliopsida > Boraginales > Ehretiaceae > Ehretia > Ehretia macrophylla. The sequence goes on from CM075779.1 coordinate 7,497,840, forward strand.
TTCCGATTGAGTAAGATTTCTGGCCTAAGTATTAGTGACAGAAATCAGAGCAACCCAAAGTACCAAAAAAGAAAGAAGGATTCCATTTGGAAAAAGGACAAAAAGATAAAACAATTCCTGAAGTGAGCATGAAATAACTATTTCAAAAGCAAAAAATAAGAAAAACGATACAGACAAACAACACACATGATCATATCTTCACTACCTGAAACAATGAAAAATATTCCAGGGGAAAATGTTGAAAAAATAAGGTCATAGTGTGCTAGAAAATCTCTATGCATAAAACAAGTCTCTCTCATTACGGTAGTATCTTTTCCCTGATAATCGAAGCGAATAACCAGAGCACAACTACTTGCTAAAACTTTTCAGCATAGAAGTGAAATAAGTATTAGACAAGAACAGAATCAGTGCAAGCTTAGCCTTACTTCCTGTTGGATTTCTTAGCAACTATTGCCAATTTTCCATTTTATAGGGAAATTTAGACAGAAATACACATTCATGTATGTATAAAATTCATAAATGATGCTTATGTTGTGTGTTAGCAATTAACATTTATAAGATTTATCAGTTTGACTGCAAAAGAAGCGTCTAGAGTCTAGACAATGACTTCTACTAGCAACTAACAGAACTTTTCATGAATGCGTTCGGTAAGGAAAGGATTCTACAATCCAATGGCAGTGAGCTGAATGAAATGCACTTGGTGCACAATGATTTACCAACTTCAGAGATAGCCACCATATTGAATCTAAATATAGGTGCGAAAAATTATAGGAACTTTTATGTTAAAAGCTAAGAAGTTTTTAGCCCCTTGGGCTGTGTGAGATTGAGCATAGTTCTTTCCCATGCGATCAAAGAAATATGAAAAGCAGTCATGTGGTGCTTGATTGCTAATGGCTTTAGCCAAGAAAGACGATAATAATATCTCCAGGTCTAATACATAAAACAACGGATATGCTTAAAATCAAGTCTACTACTTTCAAAGAACAAGTTCAGCATTACCATCCCAAATAGTTCTGGAAGTTTGCTCGCTTCCACAAGAGTGTGTGGAAGAAGTTTAAAAATTTCTTGTGCACCATGAGAAACTACAAAACACAACAGAACATGCGATATATAAATCAATGATGATGATATAATCAGTAAAGAGATTAATAAAACACCAGAAACGAACTGAACAGTTATCTTTTTGCTTGAACAAAAACATTAAATCATTTTTCTTTTGGTCCGATAAAATCAATTGAATTATACTAGAATACACGTTAGAAATGGAATAAGGATGAAAAGGATGAGTTGGACTGATGAATGAGAAATTCAATTGTCACTATAATAACATTTGCAAATATTTATATTTAAATAAAAGACAGGTGGGAACAGGCAAAACATGAAAGCCTTGCTTTTGAGTTACCTACCATTTCCTGAACCAGTAAATATAAAAACTAGAGGACAGATTCCTGAAGGAAGTCCCATGGTCGCTATCTCTTCACCCACAGAAATTACTGCAGCCTTTGCAGCAGCCAAAGAAGGGTACATGTAAGATGCACCGAGTGATAGAAAAGGTGTTGAGTATCCAAGACTGAGATACCCTGAGACATTGAAAGAAGACACCAGACATGTTAACAAAGGATAACTCAGGAGCCAAAAGTTCGCAGTATAATTATCTAAACTTTAGAAAGTGAGACTGTGTTATCATAACCTACAAGCACGGCCCATGCAGCAACCAAGGACCAACTAGAGACGAACTCATACAACATTTGATTAAGAGATTGCAAAAATGGTCAATCATCAATATTACAAGCAGTGGAAAAAACAGTATCATAGAGAGGCTATGTAATGAAGATGTCACAACAAAATTCACAAATCACTAAGAAACTCAAACATTTGCGTATTGAGATAAATGGTTCATACACTGTCCAAGTCCATGAAAGTAATCAACCATTCCAGCACTACCAGCAAACTTCCCAAATGCCAGTAACCTTTTTCCATGGTCTCCAACCATTAGCTCGTAATCGAACAATGACACCCTTTCCGCTAATATCTACACATTGCAGATCAAGTTAACAAAACTATAAAGACAAATAATCAGTTCAGCATTTTTGGGAACGAACTGATTGAAGGTACCTTATCAAGCAAGGGCATATTTTCCTTTTGTGCCTTGTGCGTATGGGAAAAGAACGCATATGCCCTGTCAGGAAGAATCATCTCCAACTGCAAAACTAACATAATTATCCATCTAAACATAGTCATTGTGAGAAATTGATATCACAGTAAAAAATCTAATACCTTTGGCTGCTTGATACCCACAATAAGACCACATTCAGACAAGTCCTCTGATATCTCACAACCAACATCCTCATATAGTGCATCATGATGGACACGCTTCGTGGAAGGCTGCACGATGATCCGCGCCAGTCCAGTTTTTCCTCCGCCACCATGCAGCAGTTTAGCACAGTGCGAAGGAGTCAGAGGTACCCTTCTTTCCCACTTGTTTGTTGACTCGGAGAGTATTCCAACAACTCCATTACCAAGCATGGTGCCTTCTCAGTTTTCACCTGTATCGTCTAATTAATATCTGCATGGTGGATATAAATTTGTGTTGTTAATTTTGTGAAAAATTAACCATTTACGAAAACATATATAATTCGATAAAGAATCAGAATCCTCCAGCATGTTGCAGATTCTAATATGAGCATAGCATACTCGAACATATCAGTGGCGGAGCCATTTTGTTGCAAGGGTGTGCACAGATTTGGGTAAAAAAAAAATTTTTTTTGACAAAAAGTACCCGCTGACCATAGGTGTGCACTCTTTGATCACCGTTTCTGGCTCCGCTAATGACAGTACCATCAAATTTTGATCATCTCTTACTACAAACAATATAAGTACTAAAAAATTAGCTGATCATAACAGAAATACACCATTTTAGTGTTTTACATGTATATTTAAATATGCTAAATAATTCAAAGAACAATCAATTTGCACACACATGCAAATATACGAAGAAGTATATATCCATCTCTAGAAACAAAACGAAAAAGAAAAAAGAAAGAATTAAACAGTATTAATCTTGAAATAAATGAGACATACCCTTGTAAATACTAATTCTGCTTGATTTTTTCAAGTAAAATTCTCTGCAAAATGTCCTGTTTTTATACTTCTGATAAGTTGAATAGAGAAGAAAAGTGAAGAAGATCGTCAATTGTGATCACTAGTCATGAAATGTAAACTCAATTATATGGAAAAGGAAAAAAATTGAAAATGTCCTGTTTTTATCAGCCTTATTCGTCAATATCAATGAATTGCATTACATTACATCATCAGAAAGTGCATCTATCACACAGCTTTTAATTTGGATAGGGTTAATTTATTATTAGTATTAGTGTCGAATTTGAATCCATATATATCTTCAATATTTATGACTTACTAGCGTTATATGTTGAGATATATTATTATATTATAAAATTTATAAATTATTTTCGTTGAAAATTAACAAAAGTATGTATATTATTTGGTTTTCATAGTTGAGAGATTTTATTGGGTAATAATTTTTTATTATTAAAATTTTAAATTTAAATTTATATACTTTGATAATAAATACATTCAACTTATTTAAATTATGTATTGAAAGATGTTATTATATTTCAAAATTTATAATTATGGTAAATATAATATGATTTGTTTAGAATAAATTTCTTATCAAAAAATCAATGTGTGACATGAGTCATTAGCATCATCACATGGGATTAGCATGTAATCATATGAATCAACACTCTAATCAAGATGATGTGAAGGTGACGAGGCAATAGCCAAGAAAAGGATGAGTTCGATCCACTTTTGTAATGACTTCACACAAAGTGTCAACACGGGTCCACGTGGACAACACATCTAAAAAAAGTTGTTTGTCTTTTTGCTTCTGTTTTTGGAGTTTTTCCTCCATCCTCATCTGCCAAAAGCTGAAGCTTACGTAATCCACTGTCTTTCTTGTACTAGAGTTTCGTCTTTATTGATATGATACATATATTTTAAATTAATGTATTTTAAAATTTATTTGTTAATAATCAAATATTATTGAATAATTAAATAATTAAATTCTGTTAGTTAAGTTTTTCATATCATTAAAATGTAAACTTTTGGTCTCTATGTTATTATTTATTTTTAGATAAAAGATAGAATTTTCTTTTGTGTTCCGTCGAAAATACATTATATCAAATAAGAAATTTCGTGTCGTGTACAAAGCAAATTTTGTAGGAGTAGAGCAGCAATTATTATTTGTAGGTCAACAAGCAATCGCAAAATATTTTTAGATATCACGACACATTCTGTCTACATCCGCATAGTTGTGGTGTACTATAAAAGGATACCATAATAAGACTTTGTTTGGCTTAAATATAAAATTTTAGTTTTTGAGTATTAGAGTTTTTTAAAAGTAGAGCTTGGTTGAAAGTGATGTTAAATAAAAGTTATTGACTATTTGACATATGTTGAACAATGTTGAGTTTTTAAAAAATTTGAGAGCATTGATAGATTTCAAAAAATATGAAGGAGTCGATTTGAGAAAAAAAAAAAACACATTCCCACATTATGTAAAAATAGTTTCGCAAAAGTCTATTTTGAAAAGCTCCAATTTAAAAATGAGCCAAACAGGTTATCCTTAACTTTTAAACTTACAGAAAATATTTTTAAGTACCTAAAAATTAGGTCAAACAAAGCTTAAATCATTAACTTTACTAATTTATTAGGTTGTGACAAAAAAATCTTCATTATTGAGAGAAAGTGAACAACATTATTGTAAATCACAAGATAATCAATGTTACAACTTACAACTTTGATAAAACAAATGAAATTTTTTTTTCTCCTTCACCTTTTCTTTCTTTTTTTCCTTTGGTAGAAAGAAATGAGACTTCGACTCCGTTTGTTTGCCGTAAAATAACTTACTTGTGTAAAATATTTTTCGTGAAAAATATTTTCTTGGAATATAAAATATTTTACAGGACTCCGTTTATTTGCTGTAAAATAACTTGTTGGAGAAAAATATTTTTCCGGAAAATAGATTATTATTAAATATTTTCTGGTATTTAGATGTGATGTGAGTTCCGTAAAATATTTTACAAAAAATTGTATTAGCTGCAATTGTTGACAGAAAAATATTGTACGGTTGACTAATTTTACGGTGTTACCAAACACCGTAAAATTAAGGCTCCGTTTGTTTGCCGTAAAATATTTTCCATATTTTACGATATTTGGTAATACCCAAAAATTGGTTAACCGTAAAATATTTTACTGTCAAAAATTGCGGCTGCTTTTTCTAAATTTTACAGTGTTTGATAACACCGTAAAATTAGTCAACCGAAAAATATTTTCGGGTCAACAATTGCTGCTAGTACAAAATTTTGTAAAATATTTTACGGAACTTTGGTAGAAGAAAACATTATACGGAATTCACGATACATCCAAACACTATAAAATATTTTACAGTAATCTATTTTTCAAAAAAATATTTTTTCCCAACAAATTATTTTACGGCAAACAAACGGAGTCCTGTAAAATATTTTATTTTTCAATAAAATATTTTCCACGAAAAATATTTTATACAAAAAAGTTATTTTACGGCAAACAAACAGAGCCTTCATTGACATTGACGAGGCAAAGTGGGTAGACAATGGGATAATGGATCTGAGAATAGTCCCATTTTAGTTACAATTCACAGCCCAATGGGCTAAGTTGCGTGCATTTACATTCCAGTCTCTATCTATTTTACAAGAAGACCAAATTGCTGACACTACTATAGGCTTGCGAATGTAGTGGGTGGTGCTAGTGGGCTGGATCATCCAGTCAGTTATTTAAGCCCATTTTTGTAAAGAATGAGAAAGCTGTTAGTGAATCATTCCCTCCATCAACTACCGATCTTCTAGGCCCAAACATGCACGATTACGTCACGTGACAAATCTAGAATGCTTTATTTGTGAATTATTATAAAGTACCATTTAGAATTATGCAAATAATACTTTATAATTATTAAACAATATGTTAGCCACCTATAGTGACTATTAATTTTTCACATTCGAAATAATCATATATTAAAAGTATTTTGTAGGAGAAGATGGAAGATATATATTTACTGGTGATTACTTCGTGGATTTTGTTAAAAGTGGTTGTAGTGACTTTGTTGCCCTGGACTAGGGGTGTGTATAGGTGGATTTGAGCGATTTAAAATATATTTTTCAAACCAAATCAATATATCTAAATCATAAATTTATCAAAACTACTCAAACCAAATCAACACATTTGAAGAAATCAGACCACCAAAACTAAGTTAAATCATACATTCGGTTTAACTTATAGTTGTATTTGAATAACATAATTATGTTGTAAAAATTTAAAATACAAATGAGTTACTCATGGTGTCTCTTGATTTTTTTAAATTAGAGGGGAGATAGATTGAAAAATGTGAAGGAAGGTGAAAAGTTATTGGTTTGGGTTTATGGTTTTGATGGTCAAAACCATAAACCAAACCATATGGTCGGTTCCAATAAAAGCTTAAACCATAACCAACCAAACTTTTAAGAAACCTCTAAAAATGAGTTAGTTTGAGTTGGGTTATAAGATTTGGGTGAGTTGATGATTTCGCTGCATACTCCTATTCTAGATAGTCGCAAGATCATGGAAATGCATACAATTACAAGTGGATCTCATAATTTTTAGTGGTGAAAATTTTGGAAGTAAAATAAGGTTAGAGAAAAAATGACCTAAACATAGAAATAAAACACTCAATTTGTAGTTGAGGCACGTTAAAGCTCAAAAGTACTACACATAATGTACATTTCATACAGTAGTCTTAATCACAATGACCAGTCTATTCTTACTAAGAATTAATGTTATAGCTTTATCATTTCTATTTTCCTTTTCAATTGCAGTATAACATATTTAAATTAATAGTGTTGGGATCACTTAAATTTTATTAATTATTAATTTATAAAGATAGACATGTCATTAATGAATTGAGGGTTGTAATCAATGATGTCAACCACCTCTCGAATTTTCTCGGTAAAAATGACATTTTCTTGATAAAAATGTTAGCCACATTGATAATATGATACAGTGTTCTCAAAATGAAGTTAAAATTAAAGTTGATGATGATACATAACTTTTGAAACCGGTGTCACGAAAGGAAATATTTAAAATATTAATGACACTCTAAAACTTTTTGTTCCAATATGAAAAAGTAACTCCAAGAATTTTAGATGCACTACGCGCAATTAAAAATGAGATTCGGTTAGATTTGAAGTTCAACAAAAAATAATATACTTATTCATATTTTGAGAAAACCTCAGAATCAATTACAAGTAGATCTCACAATTTTTAGTGATGAAAAGTTTGGAAGTAAAAAATGTTGGAGAAAAAATGACATAAACATAGAAGTAAAACGCTCAATTTGTAATTGAGGTACTTTAAGGGTCTGTTTGGATTGAAGGAAATAGGGGGAAGGGGATGGATGGTGAAAGACCTCCCAATCTCTCCCCCTGTTTGTTTTCAAAGGTTTGGAAAGGGAGATGATATATATTTAAAAAATGAGTGATGAGTTGTAGGAGAAGATTGAAGAAGATGATGACAAGTGAAGAAGATAATGTAAGGATAATAAAAGAATAAAAAATATATGGATATAGACAAAAACAAAAAAGGGTATAAAAGTTCTTTCATACATAAAATTTATCCCTCCCTTCCATTTTATTTCTAATCCAAACAAAAGAAACTCATCACTCTTTATAATTCCCTCATTTATAAAATTTTTCAATCCAAACAAAATTTAATCATCTTCTTTACTCTCTTTTATAATACTCTCATTTCCTCTCCTTTATTAAATTTTCTCCTCTCAATCCAAACACACTGTAAAACTCAAAAGTACTACACATAGAGTACATTTCATACAATGTCTTAATCACGATGACCAGTCTATTCTTACTAAGAATTAATGTTATAGCTTTATCATTTCTCTTTTCCTAATTTTCAATTAAATTGTTAACCATATATTTACTTCAATATAAATGATTAGTGTATAAACTCATTCTATTGGGAGATAAATCCAATCAACTTTTAAAGTATCTATTTAATCCTCCAGATATATATTGTGCAATTTGTTTTAGAATATTACTTTCGAGCCATATTTTAAATTCATATTTCTAAATTTTAGCTTGGAAAATAAAAATTGTCTTTGCGTGTATATTTTCTTATACTTGTCGAAATATAACGGTTGACAGAAATATCTAACAACGTGATTTTAAAGGTAACCTTATTCAAGAATAGATGCTCTAATCCATTACAGTGACTGATTCAACATTTCAGTCAAAGATCAAAAGGATTGATGTACAACAAATAAAAAAAACTCAAAACAAAAATAGAACATCTCAATATATGGATTTGTTTCAATCACTTTTTTCATTTTCATAAAAGTTTCAGGTGTCTTAAATAATTTTTTTCTTTTTTTTGTCAAGGGTGTCTTAAATCATTCAAAAATTTCAATCACATTGTGCAAAAATATTGATGGTATTGATTATAATTATCTATATAAGACACGTGAGAGTATATAAGACAAAATGTACTGTATATAATTAAAAATAATATAGACAGACCAAACTGCCCCCCTACAAAAGCCAATAAAGGCACTGCAATTGTTCACCTACTACTTGACAATCACAGAAGATTTCTTCTCAAGCTATTGCCACATAATTTCTGTATGGACCAATAAGAAAAACTCACTTATTTGATATATAAATGATCTATTTTTCTCTTTTGACCTTTTATAACGGAAAAGGTTCTTGAGATGCCGTTTGCGTTTATCTTACAGTCGAAATCTCAAGACATAAAGACACGATGTTAGTTAGGTACTAAATCAATTGAGATTTACTTCAAAAAAATATCTCCTTTACTATTTCGTATTTAAAATGTAACCAAATCTTACACCTATGTTTTAAATATATTATTATTAGATTAACCCTCGGTTTTAGAAATGATCTAGATTGTATCCCCCAAATAAGTAATCCTATATCCAGTAGCCAATCCTGCATTTTTGGCCACTGCTTATTTCTTCTAACCGGCGATATCCAACTCCACCGTCCATCCACTGCCAAAAATGCCAGACACCAACACAAACAATGCTCAGCATGCAGCTAAGCACAAGAGGAAAAGAAACATCATCATCTTTGCAGTAGTTGCACCTTTCCTTTTGGTGGCAGTCATAGCAGCCACCATTACCATAACTCAGAAAAACACAATCAGCAGCAAAGCTCATGGCCTCATCAAGTCAACATGTGCTTCAACTTTGTACCCAGACCTATGTGTTTCATCCCTTGTTGCTACACCATCAGCAACATCAACCATAACAAGCCCTATAGATGTAATAACGGCTGCTCTCAACCTCACCATTTCCAATGTCCGCCTTAACAAAGGTACTATCAAATTACTACCTCATTCTCGTCTAAAAGTCATGGCGCATGTGTAGGAGAAATCTCTGTTTTAGAGAAGAATTTTTTATATTATTTATTGTCTTGAACAGGTGTTATAAAGAAGATCGCGGCTCGAAAGTCCTTGACTAAAAGGGAGGTGCAAGCCCTTAAAGATTGTATTCAAACTGTAGAGGATAGTATAGACGAGCTTGAAAGGGTTGCAATTGACCTTAAGAAGTATGGTTCCAAGAACTACTCCATTGATGACCTGATGATATTGCTGAGTGCTGCCATGACCAATCAAGAAACTTGCATTGATGGCTTCTCACACGACAAAGGCGATAAAGGGGTTCGGTCAGGATTGTTAGAGGGTCAGCTTCATGTGTTCCGATTATGCAGTAATGTATTAGCCATGATCAAGAACAGCACAACCGATACTACTGCGGCAAATGCTCACGAACAAGTTGTCGAAGCGCGGAGACTTGAAGAGACAGAAGATGGGTGGCCGAAATGGTTGTCTGCAGGCGATAGGAGGCTGCTGCAGGCAACAACAATGACGCCTGATGTTACTGTGGCGGCTGATGGGAGTGGAAATTATAGGACAGTTTCGGAAGCAGTTGCAGCAGCACCATCAGGGAGGACAACAAGGTATATTATCAGGGTTAAAGCTGGTGTTTATAGAGAAAATGTGGAGATACCAAAGGCTAAGACTAATCTATGTTTGTTGGAGATGGTCGGACTACTACTATCATCACTGCTAATAGGAATGTTGTGGATGGTAGCACCACCTTCAACTCGGCAACTGTTGGTTAGTGTGTTATCTCTACTCTCTACTTCACCATTTTAATTTTCTGAAAATTTTCCGTTCCATTAGTTTCTCACGTATACGAATTCTACTACAAACATGAAAGATTAATAGGTCCGTTAATGACTAATTTAAGAATTTTTCTTTGAATAAAAATTTTCTCAAACCTTCATAATATTATGTGTAAAATTTTAACAATTATAAATTATAAATATTATTTTATTATAATTTTATCAATAATTTATCACATATAAATTTCACTTATTAAATCACAACGTTATAAACAATACTTTTCTGCATGGGTGATTATTTATTATTTTCTAGAAGCGCGTATAAGAAGACAAATTTTCCACTCATAATTGAGATAAGCTCGTGTCATTATTGTGTGCACCAAAATAGAAGGGCCCAGCTTGTCTAGTACTAGCTTCAGCTGTAATTGCATGACACGAAAGTCTACATGTCGGAATCATTACTCTTCAATACATCAAGAGGTCACATCAATAACTCCATGCACCCTCTCCCCTCCAAATGAGTTTAAAATCTCACGTAACGTTATATAAATTTCTGTGAAAGCAACAACACGAGCTTTGTGTCTTCACACTTGATATTTGATATTATATTATTATACTTGTATAATATTTTTACTATTATTAATTTCTCTCAAAACATTATAGATATAATCTATCACAAGAGAAACCATTCACTTTTCTATCATTCATCACCATTCTTAGGTTGACTCCAATAGTTTTCTTAAAATTGTTAGGCTCTTTAGCTATTTTAGAGAGACAAATACTCAAATTATGCTCCAACAGCCTCTCTATGAGGGACTCTTTAAAATGGAGAGCCCTTTTTTTTTTTTTTTTTGGTTCTTTACATGCAGATAGCCAAAAGTAACTCTTTATATTTGTAAAATTTGAACGATCTTTTTTTATAATTGCGAAATTAAATTAATTTTATTTCTAACTTATTATAATCTTTACGAAATTTCAAATTTTAATGATAATTTTCTAGTCGAATAGATACCGACTTTTTCAATTGAGACAAAAATAAAATAAAAAAATAATATTAATTGAAAATATAATAAGATAATAAAATTAAAATAGAATGTCATCATTAACAAATAAAAAATAAAAAAATCAAATAGTGTGTATAATCCAAATAGAGATATATTAGATTAAAATAAAATAGAGAGCCTCTAAAATACGAATATTTTAGTTTTTTTACACTAATATATCCCTAAAAAAATTTTATAATGAAAATAAAAAAAAATAATATGGACAATGAAAAGAAAAAAATATTTATTATAAACTATAATTGAAAATAATTATTAATAATTAAAATAGTATATCATCATTAAAAATAAAAAAATATAAATAAAAAAATTAAAATGGTGTGTTTGATCTAAAATAAAGATATATTAGAGTAAAAAAAAATAAAGAGTCTTTAAAATAGGAAAACTGTTAAGAGTAAAACTGAAATAGGAAGTCTCTGAAATAATGATAGATTAAAAGTAGGGAGACTGTTAGAGTAAAATTGAAATAAAAATCCCCTAAAATTAAAAAATTAAGCTTAAACTCTCTACATATAGAAAAAAAAAATAGAAAAACTGTTGGAATTAGTCTTACTCTGCGTTGGGTGTTTTATCGACTTCATAGATTCTCACACTAGCATTAGACGGCTCTATATTCTGAAATGCTATCTTCTAAAACTTGTAGAATCTTTGAGTTAAATTCCTTGTTAGAAAAATGTCAATGACGGTATTCTTGTAGCGGTATAGAATAGATTTATTCATGAGGTTTCTTTCAATTATTAACTAAACTTAGATGCTATTTTATGTACAATTAAGGGTAATTCTAACAAACTCTTTATTATTTTTTTTCATAATAAAGAATGAAACGGGTAACTCTCTACTTTGATATATTCTCTATTTCAGTTTTAGTCTAACAACACTCTCTATTTAATTTTTCTCTAATGACTCTCCATATTTTAATTAAACTCATTACTAATTAACCTCTTTTTTTTTATCTTTGGTTTTTAAACTATTAACGATTATGTCGTGACAAAAATTGTAATATTAATATAATTTAAATTGTTAAATGATATTATTATTATTTTTTCAATATATACTATTTTGACTATAAATAAAATTAATTGATATTTCATTACCTCTACTTATTGTAATATTTATATAATTTAAATTGTTAAATATTATTATTATTATTATTCCGATACAAATTAGAAAATTCTAGGCATAAGATTATAATGATTTTTAAACTTATAATACAAATACCGCTTACGAATTAGAATTTCGAACTTGAAGTGCAACAACTGTATGTATCTATTACCTCTTTTTGATAAAGCCTCATCAATTAAATGCAAAAAAAAAAAATACATCTTAAAGACTAGGAAAAAAAAAAAAAAAACCACAAAATGCAAACAAAACAAAATATACAGAACAGATCAACAATAGAATAGTAAAACAAAATCCACCGTCTGATCAAACAAAGAGCAGCAGCGAGCATTGCTTCTAGCGAGTAGTATTTGCTCGCTGCTTCTAGCGAGCACAAGGCTCTCAGGTGGCGAGCTTGGAATTCTGGCGAGGGAGAAAGAGAGATTGTTGGATCATTTTTTTTTTTTTTTGACTTTCGACTTTGGCTAAAAAGAGTCAAAGTAGAGAGCTGTTGGAGTTCCTCTAATTACAAAATTGATATTACTTGCCTGTTAAAAGTTGAACACCCAAATATTGCTTTTGAATGTTGATCAATAAAGTCACCTCAAGTTCTATTCCAGATGCTCTGCGTCTCTTCCATATGAGCCAATATCATCTTTTTCAAATCATTTTCCTTGTGTACAAGTAGTATTTCCGCTTTTATGTTACCACCCAAGCATGGGCGGATCTACATTCTCGATACGGGATTATAAAGATTGTAGTACCTACTGAGTTGATAAAATGCTTTGAAATACATTGATATTTTAGTCTATAAAAATACTTAACTCCTATTTACCTTTTATATTTCTAATAATTTTGATATCTAAAACCACTCAGTCAAAGGGTGGATGAACATGTGGGGCCAAGTGGAGACTGCATGGGGCTGACCCCGATATTTTTATAAATATAAAGATATTTTTAAGGTAATTTTAGTCTGAAATATTAATTAGCCCCTATTAAGAAAAGTGAAAAATTATATATAAGCATTAATTATATATTATAGTCCCCATTGAAAAGATTTATTGGATCTCATCCTAATGTAACATTTAGTAATCTTTTATTTCTAAAATCACTTAATCACGTACCAGTGAAACACTAATGAAATATTTTAGATCCGTAAGTGTAACATTTAACAATCTAATTGTGTTGCAGCTGTGGTTGGTGACCGATTTTTGGCAAGGGACATCACCTTTCAGAACACTGCAGGACCATCAAAGCACCAAGCTGTTGCACTTAGAGTGAATGCAGATTTCACGGCCTTGTATCGTTGTGACATGATCGCTTTTCAAGATACGCTTTACGTGCACTCTTTGCGCCAATTCTATGTCAACTGTATCATTATCGGAACAGTTGATTTCATATTCGGAAATGCAGCAGTTGTCATCCAAGATTGTGACATTCATGCACGCCGGCCTAACCCTGGCCAGAAAAATATGGTCACTGCTCAAGGTCGTGATGATCCTAACGAAAACACAGGTATTTTTAATTGATAATCTCGTCTAAAAATTTAAATTTTAAGGTTTATTTTTTTATTTATTGTGTTCAAAACTTGTCCCTCACCTGTACAAGTATGGATTCACCTTTGTGCCAATAGGGTTTTTTTTAAAGAAAAATATATATGTATGTTTACCTTTATTTTTTAAAATATGTGTAGTTTTTAGTATGAAAAGTTAAATTAGCCATCCATTGAGAAAGATTAAGAAATATTAGATACTAGCTCATTTTCATAATCGATTTATCACATCTTAATCTTATGTGGATGCTTAGTAATTGACATATTAAAATAAGACAGAGAAATAAAACAATTTATTATTTTAGCATGTCAATTAAACATCTACGTAAGATGCAATAAACAAGTGATGAAAACCTGATTTGTATCTAGCAACACTCAAAAATTTATGCTATTGTCCCTCTAAAACAAAATCTAGATCCAACCCTGCACGTGTTGGAGGATCATTCCTTGTACATGAATATGTTCTTTTTATATAGGTAGCGACTGGACTTGAATGGTAAACATTTTCTTAACTGAAGTTTGATACCATTAGCAGAGAAGATTATTATATTGATGTATTATTTTCAACAGGCATCGTAATCCAGAAGTGCAGAATTGGTGCAACCTCTGATCTACAAGGCCAACAAGCCACTTATCCTACATATTTAGGGAGGCCATGGAAGGAATACTCCAGGACTGTTATCATGCAATCTGTGATAAGTGATATCATCAATCCAGCAGGGTGGTTTGAGTGGGATGGCAATTTTGCACTTAGTACACTATATTATGCAGAGTCTGCCAACACTGGTCCTGGTGCAGACACATCAAATAGGGTCACTTGGGGTGGCTACAGGGTGCTCACAAGTGCTACTCAGGCTCAGCCTTTTACTGCTGGGAATTTTATTTCAGGTGGTAATTGGTTGGCCTCTACTGGGTTTCCATTTTCTCTTGGACTTTAAATTTTTGTTGCGCATCTGTTTTTTTTTTCTTCCAGCCATTGAATAAATCTTGAATAATTGATGTAGCCCATCATGGTTTTTTTTAAGTATGAATCTTCAATAAATATATGGCTCGAAGAAAATTTCTTGATGATGCTGCAAAAAAAACCATATTAGTGGGTGTGTTATTAGTCTAGTAGGTATCTATGTTACTATATACATATATATATATATATATTTTTTTTAGTACAATGAAAATTGAAGTCGTGATTCAAATTTAAATATTTGATTATAACATATTGTTCTTCGATCATTTTCCTAATTTACGGGTTAAATGTTATTATATGTTTTTCTCGAATAACATATACCTTCATCGTATACGAGAAATATTATTTTTTGGCATAATAGATGGCACTAGGCACCGATTTAGATGCTTGGCGGACTATTTCATTTCAATATGGTAAGTATATCTCTTTGCTTTAAAAAAAACATTAAATCATTTTTCTTTTGGTCTGATAAAATCTATTGAATTATACTAGAATACAATACACGTTAGAGATTAATAAAACACCAGCAAACTTCCCAAATGCCAGTAACCTTTTCCAACAATGACACCCTTTCAGCCAATATCTTCGCATTGCAGATAATGTTAATAAAATTATAAAGACAAGTAATGGTTTAATACCTTTGGCTGCTTGATACCCACTATATATGAGACCACATTCAGACAAGTCCTCTGATATCTCACAACCAACATCCTCATAGTTATAGAATGCATCCAGATGGATACGCTTCGTGGAAGCCCGCACGATGATTCGCGCCACTCCAGTTTTTCCTCTGCCACCATGCATGCACCAGTTTAGCGCAGTGCGAAGGAGTCAGAGGGACCCTTCTTTCCCACTTGTTTGTTGACTCTCCATTACCAAGCATGGTGCCTTCTCAGTTTTCACCTGTATCGTCTAATTAATATCTGCATGGTGGATACAAATTTTTGTTGTTAATTTTGTGAAAAATTAACCATTTACGAAAACATATAGAAATCGATAAAGAATCAGAATCCTCCAACATCTTGCAGATTCTAATATGAGCATAGTATACTCTAACATAGTTGGTGGTGGAACCACGTTGTTGTGAGGGTATGCGTGTAAATACCTAAATTTGAAAAAAAAAAAGAAAAAAAAAAGAGGAGAAAGTTAAGGGGTTGTCAGATTATGATCAGTGGTCAAGAAATGTGATGTCTATTATGGAAAAGGAAAGATATAAGATGTTACGTTTCTAGCAAAATCTTATTCGTCAATATCAATGCATTGCATTACATTACATCATCAGAAATTGTGTATATCATATAGTTTCGACCGTTAGCGTGAAATTGTCGTGTTAAATTTATGACTTTTTATGTCAAATATCCTTAAATTTATCATACTATGTATTGAGATATATTATTAAATCAAAAAATTTGTAATTTTTTTTAAATTTGTTATGATATGTTGATATCATGTACGCTAATATCATATTGGCTAGGTGAACTGAATTTGGATATTCTAATGATACATTACGTTATTAAAAAAAATTAATAATGATAAAGTATTAATACCTATAATGAGATGAATACTAAATAATTGTATGATCACTTTGTCATGGTTTAGTTCTCTCAACGTTATTCCCGATTTGATTGAACATGGCATGCCTCATTATTAACAAATGGATTAGCTCTAATTAAGAAGATGATGAAGGTAATCTTACCGTTTCCTTCTCATAATCCATGGTTGCTACGGTACTACCATCCCCTTCCGTGGACCTCCACTTAATCACAGGGCTATCATCGCTACAACCCATCTTCTGTGAGCCCTCCTCATGGAGGAGGACCCAAATCCCCCCTCTATGGGCATTACTATAAGCGCCATTCATAGAGACTGTGAGTGCAGCCAAGATATTAGAGGTGGTAAAAAGGCAAAAACAGGGGAGACCCCGTCGGAGCAGCCCCCGTCGTTGTCGCCTAGTGAGGAGAATATCAAAACCAACGGTGGGGAAGGGTCATCGCCACACCAATTGAACTGGAAAGGCCTTTTTCCAAAGAAATCAAAAGATACATTGCTTGGTATGGATGGTTTGGCAACTGATATCCCAGATTTTGAAGATGCTAGCTCTGATTATGATGGTGAATACTCTAATGATAACGAGGGCTGTGACGCAGTTGCACCCCACCTTTTCTTATCACTGGAGGAAAAAGTCGAGATGCGTAAACCTTGGCACAATGCTTTAATCATTAAATTGATAGGGAAAACAGTGGGCTTTAAGTTCCTCGCATCACGTATCCGTAAGTTGTGGTCTATCCAGGGGAGGTTTAGCTTGGTGGATGTGGGTTATGGCTTTTTTGTGGTTAGATTTTCCTCTGTTGAAGACTATAATTTGGTGCTCACCGGTGGTCCATGGCTTCTGATGGACCACTACCTAACAGTCCGTAAATAGGAGCCATACTTTCGTCCTGAGGTGGCAGATACCACCACGATGACCATCTGGGTTCGTTTTCCTGGAGTTCCGCTGGAGTTCTACAAAGAGAATATTTTAATCAAAATGGGGAACCTAATTGGGAAGACGCTAAAGGTTGACAAATTAACGGGTGATCGGTCAAGAGGAAGGTTTGCGAGAGTGGCTGTGCAGGTAGACCTTGCTAAACCCCTGTTGTCCAGAATCCATGTCAAGGCAGACTACTACCAGCATATCGAATACAAGGGGATTCATATGATTTGCTTCAATTGTGGTCTATATGGGCATAAGAAGGATCACTGTCCGAATGTAATCCCACAACAAGGCGAGTTTACAGGTGATAAAGGGAAAGCTGCAGCGGATTCACATGAGAATGCGCATCGACCTGATAATACTCCGGTGACTTGGGATCCAAAAGTGGACTATGGCGAGTGGATGTTTGTGCAACGTAAGAATACGAGAAGAGGGGTACACGATAGTTTGAGAAATATTGAAAATGTAGGGGCTAAACCATCACCTCCGATTCGAGGCAAAAGAGTTCTCCAGCAGAACCATAACAAAGCCAGCTCTTTTAACCTGAATGCACCTTCGGGATCGAGATTTGACATCTTTAATGATGAACAGACGCTAGAGGAATGTGAGATCTAAGAAAAATCAGGGGATCAAGAGAGCTTTCATTTTACAGCTACTACTAAGACTAGATTTAACTTTGAAAAGTCAGCTAAAATCAAGACTAGACCTTTTAGAAGACACCAATTTGGAGGTAACAGCAGTAAGAAAAGTAGTTCTTCTAGTAAGAACGGTGTAGTGTCGAGTCAACCTGTGGTGCAAACTAAGCTTGTGGAAGTTGAGAAATGGCACCTTGTAGTCCAGGAAGGCAACCTTGAGCAAGACAAATCTTTCGGATTAAGGGAGCAAAACAGGGAGAATATCGAGCCAATGGCCATTTATGAGCATGGCTCCAAGAATTTGAATAAGGATACCACATCTGCATCTTTCCCGCCTCCAACTTCACAGAATTTGGGTCTTCAAGCCCAGCTTGTTCCCCCTAATTCCTCTACAGAGGTGCTAGAGGACAAGAATCAGAAAATAGAATAGATGGATCAGGACTCTTCCATAAGTACAGAAGGAACAAAGGATCCCTTGGTTGTGGACCCGATGGATAATTTAGGTGGGCTCACCCCACAAAAACCTGAATATGTTAATGATCAGTAATCCTATGTGCCAAGAGCCTTCTGTTAGCGCCACCTCATTAAGTCAATCCCTCAAAATCCTCATATGGAATTGTAAGGGTGTAGCGAGCAACAACTTTTGTCGTGTTCTTTTGGATATTGTAAAGATCAACGGCCCTGACATTGTGGTTATCTTGGAACCTCGGATCGGCGGTCACAAAGCTAATAAAATCATCACCTCTCTTAGGCTTACTAAATCCATCAGAGTAGAAGCAGAGGGATTCTCGGGAGGGATATGGCTGTTATGGGATGAGACTAGGGTCTCGATCAAATTTCTTTCAGCTAGTAACCAAGTTCTTAATGTTCTCATTAATCAATTTAACACACCCGAGTGGATCTTCTCAACTGTGTATGCTAGCCCCGATATCAAAAGTCATAGTAATCTTTAGGAGGCTCTCCGTCATGCTGCTCGTAATTTTTCTTTCCCTTGGGCCATCACCGGGGACTTTAACCAGGTGGGTAGAATTGAGGACAAGAGTGGAGGGATGGGTAGCATCTCTAGAAACATGTCGAACTTTGAGCAATGGCGAAACGACTGTCAACTTGTTGATTTGGGGTTCATCGGCCTGCGTTTCACGTGGTTGAACTCTTGGAATACAGGTCAAAGGGTCATGGAATGTTTGGGCAGAGCGTACGCGACTCCTGACTGGAATTTACTCTTTTCTAATGCCTGTGTGTGACATCTCCCTCGTGTGAATTCTGACCACACTCCTATTTTGTTGGATGCCGTTGGAGCTAGCTTTATGCACACCCTGAAGCCGTTTCGTTTTGAGATGGCTTGGCTCTTGCATCAGAACTTTCAAGATTTTGTTAAACAAAGTTGGCCTAATATTCCAGGTAATCTTGAAGAATCGATCAAAAATCTTACCAGTGGTTTGCAACAATGGAATAAGAGGACATTTGGTAACATCTTTGCTAGGAAGAAAAGAACCCTTGCGCGTATAGCGGGGATACAGCGTTTTCTTCAAGCTAATTACAACTCCTATTATACCGTCTTGAGAGATGCCTCAGAAGGGATTATGAAGACATATTGGCCCAGGAAGAAGTTTTTTGGTATCAAAAGTCCCGTAAACAATGGATACACTCGGGCGATAGAAATACGAGATATTATCACTATCTATCATCATCCGATGCCGAAAGACCTCTATCAATTGTTTAAAGGATGAAACTAGGGCATGGGTGAGTGACCCGGATTTTCTTAAGGCTTTGGCTTGGAACTATTACAAAGATCTTTACAGTGGTAACTCAACTATCAGGAATTCTTTCTCACGAGCTAGCTTTCCAGAAATCACGAGATTGGACCGTTAAACTTTAGCTCTCCCTATCTCTGATGATGAAATCCGAACAGCGTTGTTTCAAATGCATCCCTCCAAAGCTCCGTGGATTGATGGTTTGCCAACTAGTTTATTTCAAAGATGTTGGGACACGGTTGAGTCTTCTATGTGTAGTTTCGTGCGTGAGGCTTTCCAAAAAGAAGAAATTCCTAAAGATTTGAACCGAGCCATCATTCATCTTATCCCTAAAGTCTAGAACCCTGATAATATCAAGCAATTCCGCCTGATCAGTCTCCTCAATGTATCTATCAAACTAATCATGAAAGTTCTTGTCAATCGGATACGTCATCTCCTTGATGTGTGGATTGGTCCAGCTCAAAGTAGTTTCATTCTGGGTAGATCAACACAAGACAACATTATTCTTCTTCAAGAAATTGCCCACATCATGAAGAATAAGAGATATAAAAAAGGGTATGTAGCGGTCAAGGTTGATCTCGAGAAGGCCTAAGATAAACTTGAATGGGGATTCATCAAAGATACGCTGGAACAATTGAGATTGCCGTCGAGTTAGGTTTCTCTTATTCTTTCATCTCTCAACACTGCCTCTACTCATATTTTGTGGAATGCTGTTATGACTGATCCGTTTTGCCTATCTCGTGGTATCCGTCAAGGCGACCCCCTCTGTAAGACCCCGCCCAAGACCACATGTGCATTAGGTCATGTCATACATAATTAAATCATTTTATATGCATTTGACGTATTTTATATGCTGTTAAATAGGTTTATGTATGTTTACCTCAAATTACGTGTATATCATTGTTTAACGTGCAACCAAATATTTTAGGAGTCGTAGGAAATTAATTAACATTATGGAGCTAAGATTAGTAACTAGGTAGTTAGAATTAACACTAGAATGACAAACTAGTAATACGCAAGCAAGCTCAAGGGCACTCTCGTCCTAAAGCAAAATAACAAAATATCCTAACACTATTAAGTCTCACCCAAGTCAAACATACAAACACACACCAATACACACTCACCCATCAATACACACTACACCATCTACACACGCTAAAATCCTACAACACACACTACACGATTTTGCCAAGAAGAAGAGAAGAAGAAGAGAGAAAGAAGATGAAAGAGAAGAAGAGAGAAGTAGAAGCAAGCCATTTCCAAACTCTTCAACCATTTCCAATCAATTTTCTCCCATTTCTAACTATTGCAAAGGTGAGGGTTTAATATGATTTTCTAAAATGTTTTGAAGTTCATGAGCATGTATGTATATGTGCTTACTTAGTTTTGCACGCTTAGAAGCCAAGAAGTTAAGTTTGAACATTTCTGGAAATCCCGGGTAGCCTACTGATCCTTCTGTTTGGAGTACTTTTAAGATAGCAAAAAATGTTTAAAATGTGTGAAAATTGGTACGTAACTATTTTTTCCAGTTCTGAACATTTTTCATAGAAATAGGACAAGGCCAATTTTGAATCTAAGGCTTCCAAAATGGCAAAATATTGAAAAGTGTCTAAATCTGGAAAAAAGTTGGAAATTTGAAGTAGAATCTGGCAGCCTTCTAACCTTGTAGAACGAAGCCGTTTTAGTCTAGCAAATGATGTCCAAAATTCATGAAAGTTGGTATGTTGCTAGATTTTGCAGCTTTGGACATTTTTTTTCAGAAATAGACTAAAGCCAATTCTGACTCTAAGACCCCTAAAATGGCCAAATATTAAAGGGTGTCTAAATTTGGAAAATCTGGAAAAAAGGGAGCAGGTTTTTGGCAGTTCTCTGGCCTTGTAAAATGAAACAGTTTTGGCCTAGTAAATTATATTGAAAATGCAGGAAATTTGGTAGATTGCTATATTTTTCAGTTTTGGACATTTTTGGCAGAAATAGGCTAAGGCTAATTTTGACCTTAAGACCTTAAAAAAAATGGCAAGTATTGAAATATGTAAGAATCTGGACAGTTTTGCGTAGTCTCACGGTTTTGGCCATAACTCTTGAATCCGAACTCCAAATGATGCAAGGTTTGTTTTTGGATTTAAATCACTCATTAAGCTTTAATTTGATATTTTTTTCACTGAAATTGGAGATTGTTTGCTTGTCTAAATGAGTATGGGAAAACAGACCATTGCAGTGAGGTTTTTGTTTAGTGATATGCTTTGAAACATGTTGTAACTTCTCTTGTGGTATTGAATGCTTAGAATTGTGGCACTTAAATGTTGTGTGGACTGTTGTGGCTGGTTGAGGTTGCTTCATTTGATTGATGTATGGCTTGGGATCATTAATTGATGAATGGTTTGCTTAACCGCATGTTTAAGCACGGAATTGAGGCCCTAATGCTATTGACTTTTTGCTAAGAGATGATCTTATGGTTAAACGTGTTAAATTGTGTGGTTAATAGGCTGCCCATAGTTGTTCTTATAGCTCTAAATGAAATTCCCGATGATCACATGTTAATAAGTAGACTTTTCTTGTACCCGGTCTCATGTAAACGTCGTTGCATGCTTGTATAATCTTATTACTTGATATGTGAACCCCGAAATGAGTTATATGACTTGATTTACATGTGTTACATGGCTGCCCGTTTGATGTTCATATAACTCTATGTGTTTTACAAAGTGAAAATTCGTGTTAAGCATGCCTCGTTCATTTACTTGTCAATATGTGATCTTATACTTGCTCGGAGACAACCTACTTTGTTGTCCTCCTAATGTGAATTGTTAAAAGACATTCTATAGCTTATTTGAACATGATTACTTGGCTGCCCGTAGAACTTTAATTGCTTCCAAATTGATATATGAAATGATTTTATGTTCTTATAATGCCTTATGAATATATGCTCGTATGAAGTCGCTACACGGATACACATTTGTATAATAAAGTAACCTTCTTGTTGTCCTCCAAATGGTGCCTGTGTATTCCACAAATAAATGAGGTGTGACTAGTGTATTTATAGTTTGCCTTCGGAGTACCCTCTTCACGGGTTACCTCCGTAGTATCCTCTTGATTGGTATGTTAGGGGTTGCCTTCGGAGTACCGTCTTCATGGGTTGCCTCTGTAGTGCCCTCTTAGTTGTCATGTATATGGGTTGCCTCCAGAGTACCTTCTTCACGGGTTGCCTCCGTAGTATCCTCTTGATTGGTGTGTTATGGGTCACCTCCGGAGTACCGTCTTCATGGGTTGCCTCCGTAGTGCCCTCTTGGTTATCATGTATATGGGTTGCCTCCAGAGTACCCTCCTCATAGGTTGTCTCCGAAGTATCCTCTTGATCAGTGTAACAGGTTGTCTCCGAAATATCACTCTTAATTGGTATGATGAAGATGATTTGACAAGAAAGCTTGAGATTGGCCATCTCCAACAAAGTTCGTGATATTGTATCCTTTTATTAGGTTTTTACCCTCACTGGGTCCCTCGAGGTCCTCGGGGAGTAGAGTTGCTTGAATAAGATTTTGACTATTCCGTATTTGTTATACTTGACGCTTTCACTATGTGAATTATATGCATAGCACGGTTTTATAAAGAAGATTTCGAATTAATAAAACCTTTGTGAAAACCTTCATTTCTCTTCCTCACTAAGCTATACGCATGACTAGCTCACCCCTCTTTCTAATACTTACAGGTGAGACCGAGGCCGAGCCAATTGTTCAGGTTGAGGGTGAAGAGGCTTTATGTGATGAGAATGACTTCTGCTTTTGTTGATCTCCATGCTTGTGTAGAAGACATAGCTTGTTAATATTAACTAATGATATACTTTCGAATAGCCTTGTGTTATGTAATATTCTTTTGGACTATTACTACATACTAAGTTTGATTACCAATCTTTTGAGGCCTAGATGTCAGTATTTGGCCACGTGTGAAGTACAAACAGGGATGCTAGGTCTTGTAATTATGAAACAACTTGTTGTGGCCTTTTAGTGCCAAATGCCAAGAGTATTCTTTTGAAGATACTTGTGGGATAAATATAAAAATAAAAAAAATGCAAAATTCTTGCTAGGTTGTTAATCAATGACCTTATAGGTATTAAGTTGGTTAACACGTTGTGCTCCAACCTTAACCTCTGAGGGTCTTGGTCTCGGGGCGTGACACCCTCTCACCCTACATCTTTATTCTTTGTATGGATAGACTTGCTCAAATGATTGCTAAGGAGGTTGAATTTAAAAATTGGAAACTGCTTGCGACAAGTAAGACTAGTCCTTTTATTTCTCATCTTTTCTTCGCTAACGATTTATTGTTTTTCTTTGAAGCTTCTGTTTCACAGGTACAACTTTTTCAAAATATTCTTGCCCAGTTCTGTGAAGAGTCAGGCAAGACTATCAATACTTCCAAGTCCTCTTTGTTTGTATCTTGGAATGTGGACTCAAGATTTGCAACAGAGCTAAGTACTGTTTGTGGTATTCCTTTGGCCTCAACTTTAGGTAAGTATTTAGGTACTAACATTAATCACAATCGTGTTTGCAAGGGGACTTACAAAGAGGTGGTGGCTAAACTCCAATCCAAGTTAGCTGGCTGGAAGGGCAATTCTCTTTCTTTCGTTGGGAGGATCACATTGACCAAAGCGGTGTTAGCGGCTCTTCTTACCTATACCATGCACATAGCTAAACTTCCTATCCAAGTGTATGATGAGATTGATCGTATTCAACGCAATTTCATTTGGGGCTCAAACGAGGACGGACGTAAGATTCACTGGCTTGCATGGAAAACTTGGCCAACCTAAGAGTAACGGTGGCCTGGGGCTTCGTCCGACACGACTCATGAACAATGCTCTATTAGCAAAGTTGGGGTAGAAGATTGCTATAGAACCTGATCTTTTGTGGGTTAAGGTGATGAAGGCGAAATATTTTGCTCAAGGAATTCTAAACTATAATGTAAGTCCTCAGATTCAAGAATGTGCAAGAACATAAACCATGGTCTCAGTGTCCTTCGGAATTGACTTAAATGGGTGGTGTGCAATGGTGAAAACACACGTTTCTGGACTGATTGGTGGGTTGGAGATTCACCGCTGATTGAGATGACTTCATACCCTGTACCTGAGGAACAACTCTCGTGGCATGTTATTGATTTCGTCAACCAGTATGGCATTTGGGATTGGGAGAAATTCCAGCATGTGCTTCCTACAACTACTCTCCTTCAAATTGCCAGCAATCGAGTCTCGCTTAGGGATTTGCTCAGAGATTTTGTCACTTGTTATAATGAAACAAAGGGGGAGTTCACAGTCAGCTCGGCGTATGATTTGGTCGCCCCAACTATTATGGCGTCTATCTATTGGGAATCTGTTTAGAAACTTAAGTGTCCGCAGAAGATTGTCTATTTCATGTGGCTCCTATCGCACAAGAGAATTGCATGTAGAGAACATCTTGCTCGAAGAGGCATTACTCAGTCAGCTGATTGCTTGAATTGTGGGGCAGTAAGTGAGAATGTTGAACACATTTTCAAGGAGTATCCAATGGCAAAACAAATATGGGAAAACTTAAGAATGAAATATAACAGACGGTTGATCGAGATGACCAATTGGATTGATTGGTTACATGTCAACTTGAGGACCAAAAATGGTATAAACCAGATACAATGGAGAATTGTCTTTGCTGTTGCATTGTGGTGGATTTGGAAGAGGCGTAACGAGACTACCTTTGGGACTGAGGAAGCTAAAACCAGTGATGAGAAGACACATTTCATTCTTAGGTATGTGCAGGAAATGTCTCAAGCTTGGCATTCTATCAGGTCAACTTCCACCAAGTTTTTCGAATTATGAGACCTATCTCTTGGACCAAACCTCAGAGCTATTGGAAACTCAATATCGATGGGTGTTCAATGGGAAACCCGGGCATGGCTGCGGCAGGTGGTATTTTTAGGGATAAACAGGGTTGCTGGAAAGCTGGTTTTGTTATAAACTTGGGCATTGCATCAAACAATGTTGCAGAACTAGCTACACTTAAAGAAGGTCTACACAGAGCTTACCTGATGGGTATTACCAGATTGGAAGTCGAATCTGACTCTCAAGTGATGGTTCAACTTGTGCAATGCAATTCCACCGCTCATAGTCCTCTTAAACCAGTCATTGAAGAGTGTCATAATGATGCGACTCAACAGGGAATATAAGTTGAAGCATGTCATTAGAGAGGCGAATAAGAGCGCGGATTGGTTGGCTAATTTTGGTCTTCGCCAAGCGTTAAGAGTCCAAACTTTGGATCGTCCGCCAAATGGACTTTACACTCTTATTGAGTACGACGGAAGGGGTAGAATATCCCATAGACTAGTGAACACCTAATCCTCTGCTTAGGCCTCCTTTTCAAAAAAAAAAAGAAGATGATGAAGGTGACGTGGTAATAGCCAAGAAAGGGATGAGGTCGACCAACTTTTGTAGATGACGTCTTAATTTAACTCACGAAACTTTAGACAGGTCCACGTGGACAACAATCCAAAAAAGTTGTTTGCCTTTTTACCTTCTGCTTTTGGAGTTTCTTCTCTATCCTCATCTATCAAAAGCTGAATCTTTCGTAAGTCGTTGTCTTTCTTGTACCAAACTTTCGTAAGGGGGGATTAAAATCGTCTTTATAAAGTTACAAGTTTAATATTTTTTTATTATTTAAAATTTTTGTTTTTAATTAATTTAATACATGTGTAAAAATACATTATTATACCTGAAAGTTTATCCATTATTGATCGAGTTATGCTGAATAATTCAGTGGTCAAATTCCGTTAATAAATCCCTACGTCATCCAAAAACTTTTGGTCATCATCCAAAAACTTTTGGTCTCTATGCTTTTA
This sequence comes from Ehretia macrophylla, assembly GCA_037974665.1. NCBI lineage: Eukaryota > Viridiplantae > Streptophyta > Magnoliopsida > Boraginales > Ehretiaceae > Ehretia > Ehretia macrophylla. Next base: position 7,524,476 of record CM075779.1, read on the forward strand.
TTTTTTTCCAGATAAAGAATAAAATTTTTTTGTGTGTTGTGTCGAAATTAAATTATATCAAAAAGGGAGAGATAATGAACCACATCTTTGTAAATTACATGAGGATCCAATACAATACTACAACTTAAAACATTTATAAAACAAATAAAGAATATGTATATATATATATACATATATATTTATTCAAAGGAAATTTAAGCTATTTTACATTAGTAAAATATTTAAATATTTTTTCCAATATCTTTTTTTTTTTTTTTTTCCTTTGGTCAAAAACAAATTAGACTATCATGTCACATTGACGAGGCCAAGTGGGTAGACAACGGGTAATGGATCTGAAAGTTTTAGTTACTATTGGGCTAAGTTGTGTGCATTAACATTACAGTCTCTATGAGTTAATGGACTGGATCATCCGGTCAGTTATTTAAGCCCACTTTTGTAAAGAACGGGACAGCTAGCTGTGAATCACTCCCTTAGCTAGGCTTACTCTAATGCTAATACCATAGCCTCCACCACATTGGGTGTCATTGCCCACTAAGGAGGCCCAAGCAGTGCACGATTACGCACCGTGACATATTTACATTGTGTTTGGAAGTACTTCAAATGTGGATTTCATTTATTTTATAAAAATTTGTATTTATAAATGAATTTTTTTTTTGAAATTGTAAAATAACAACTGCTTCAAATACAGTATCAGGAAGTACCGCTTGTGGAACCTTTTTTGATTACCTTTCTTGCGTATGTATAAAACCGAATCCATTCGATTTCTAAAAAGGATTAATTGAATACTTGTATCAGAAATTCCTCGAATTGGTTTACAAAACAAGTACATGTTCGAGTATCATTAACCAACTCCTTATCAATCTCAATTAATATTAAGTTAATTTTATTATTTATAAATGCAAATTGTGTTTGAAACACATGTGAAATTACAATTAATACTTATATTTTACTCAAATGCCCTTCTTTCATGCTATTGAAATTAGGCTTGTCATATAGAGATTATTATCTAATTCCATTATTGATTGTTGCTATTATCATAAGATTGTAAAAAAATAAAAGAGCAAAAAACCAACAAATAAAAATTGTCAATAAAGTAAAACATTACAAAATAATCATAACTTCAACCATTAGTTCAAGATTACAAAATAAACCTACATTCCACGTTACAAAATAACCTTAAGTTCAACCACACGTTTAATATGATAAAATAATCTTAAGAGAAAGGGTGATAAATATATATTTTTTTTTTTGTTGAAAGAGAAATAGTGGTGAGGCAATGATTTGTTTTTTTATCTTTATTTTAGCCAAAATCCATCTTTTAAACCTAAGAGTAATTTTATCCTAAAAAGATGAGCAACAGATTTGAAAAACGTGAATTTATAAATTTCACTTCTTGAGAAATGATTTGGGTAAAGTATAAGAAAATCAAAGATTTGTAAATTTTCAATTTTCAATTTTTTAAAAGGGTGCTTCTATACACCAAAAATTAGATTTGTAAATAAATTACATAAAATTTTATAGAATTCATTTATTCCAAATAATCTGTTAGAATGTTTTATCAATGAGTTATAATATACCATTTAGAATTACGCAAATAATAGTTTTTAATTATTAAACAAGACATTAATAACCTATAGGATCGGAGTTAAGTGGTTCTAACAACTAAAATTAAGAAATTAGTGGAGAATAATTAGTTTGTCACATTCAAAATAGTCATTTATTAAAAGTATTTTGTAGTATACGTGAAAGATGTATTCTGCCAGTGATTACACTTTGACGATCCTTAACAATGATGGTTGTAGTGACTTGGTTGCCCTGGACAAATATGTATTTAATCCTCAAGATAAATATATGCAATATATTTTAGATTATTACTTCCTAGCTAGATATAAAATTTATAATTATACATTTTAGCTTGGTAATTAAAACGGTCTTTATGTGTATAGCTTTTTATACTTATCGAAATATAAAGATGGATGGAAATATCGCCTTCAGGGGTATGGTCCATCAATAGTGGAGTTGAATCGTGTCTGTGAGGTCGCAAGTTTGGTATTTCCTATCGTTTTAAAGTTTCAATATTTCACTGACTTGCTGCAGGTCTGAGGGCGCACAACTACACTTAAAAATTTACTAATTGTAGTTAAACTCTACCCAATAATTTGATAATCGGGTTTCGTCAGTTAAGCTCCAATCATCCAAAAAAATAGATAGAAATACCCAGATTTGTGATGTTCAAGATAACCTTAATGAAGAAAAACACGATTAAGATGTTCAACTCCATTATTGTTACATTCTAAAGGAAGATCAAAAGGATTGATGTACAACAAATAGATACACGATCGAAACAAAAATAGAACACGATCTCAATGTGTGGATTTGTTTCATTTGCTTTTTTCCTTTTCATAAAAGTTTCAGTGTCTTAAATCATTCAAAAATTTGAAATTATCACATTGTGCAAAAAATGATGGAATTAATTATAATTATCTATATAACACACGTGAGAAAAAAAAAATCAATATAAGACAAAATGTACTAAATAAATCAGAAATAATGACAGCCCAAAGTGGTCCCCTACAAATGCCAATAAACGCACTGCAATTGTTCACCAGCAACTTGACAATGACGTCCCTTCGGAGACATCCGATAGAACTTGACAATCCCGGATTTCTTCTCAAGCTATTGTCACATAATTTCTGTATGGACCACTAAGAAAAACTCACCTATTTGATATATAGATGATCTATTTTTTTTTTTTTTCCTTTTTTCCTTTATGACCGTAAATGTTCTTAAAATGTCTTTTGTTTATGTCTTTTGTTTATCTTACAATCAAAATTTCAAAATACATGATTTTATTCAAAAGAGACATGAGATTAGATTAATTAGGCATAGTGACGGACTCAGACATTCAAAGTTAGGGGTGTATTCATGCGGTAAAAAAAGTTAGGGTATGTTATCCACTGCCAAGAATGTTGGACACCAACACAAATAATGCTCAGCATGCAGCTAAGCACAAGAGGAAAAGAAACATCTAACAGAATAGTGAGAAAATATCTAAAAGTGATTAAGCTCATCTTATTAATATGAAGAAGGAAGCACATGCATGATCTATTTATAGGAGTTTTCACTAATGCTCTTATAGATACAATTAGTATGCTAATCATTGCCAGCTCATCTAACTATCATACAAAGTATAACTAACTAGCTGAGCTGTATTTACACACATGTCTAATTATGGAGAGATCTTCAGCTTTGGTGCTTGAGCTGTTGAGTTATGTTTGAGCTGGTTTATCAACATCATCATGGAATTAGTTTTGATCACAAGAATATCAATATGAAATTTAACTGTTTTATGTAATTCTTCTCTAAGAACCAAAACCTCAGCTCTTGTGTTCGAAGCGATTCCTAAGTTAATTGCGACCCTATATATCACCCAATCACCATTTACATCCTAAATACACCACCAGCCTCTAAGTAACCCAAATTTCTTTTGACACACCCATCGACATTGAGTTTCATGCCTTGCACTGGGCACTTCCACTACAAAAAAAACTGAATTCTGCAAGAGACGGTTCCCCTCACCGTGCCGTCGCCAATGTGAAATTTGCGACAGCACCGTGAAAGGAATTGTTCGTCATATAGGAGATTGTCGCCAAAATGGTTCCTGTCACCGTGTCGTCGCCAATGTGGCGACAACTAAGAATGCTCTCCATCCTGTCTCCAAATATGCCCTCACCAACCCCTCACCATGAGTTTCAGTCTCGAAGCCGTCATAATTAGTTCACCCTCACCAAACCCTTACCATCATTTTCCGTCTCCAGGCCGTCACCAAACGTTCCTGTCACTATCCCCTCATCAATTAGAGCCCTCTCACAACAGTCACTGTATATCCCATAGACAAGCCCTCGCCAACATTTTCCCTCACTTGGCCGTCACCATTATTTGCTATCATTGAACACTCGCCAACTGATCCCCTCACCAAACTGTCACAAAAGTGTCGTCGCCAAGCCTTCACCAATATTTTCCCTCACCAAACCGTCAATAACTATTCCCTTCACATAGCCCTCGCCAACTTAACGATTCCATCTAATTAACATACTCATAATTCATTGAAAAATTCCTGAAATTTTTTCGTCGCAAATTGAACCTATTTCACATATGAAATACAATTACAATAATGACGCAAATACGATATTATCTACATATATTTAATATACACACTGCTATGTTAAACTGTAATCAAAAGGAAATGTATTATACATGTCAGTGTATTAAACATCAAACTACAAAGATAACATTCTCACAAACTACTCTCCATCTTCACCACTATGTGAAGATGAAGATTCTCCGTCTTCAGATTGACCATACACTTTCGCGTAGAGAACTTCCAACATTTTGTTCTGCTTCGTTATTTGTTGCTGAAGTTGAATGATTAAGTTGTCTTGACTCTCGATCCGTTGGCAATGACTTCGTACAGTTTCATTCAAATTCTCTGTGGCACGTGTAACGGCGGCAGCCAGTTGTTCCTCTGTCATGACACGTCGAGGATGGGATGTGGTATTCGACACGGACTCAACGGATACCTGAGAACCTACCCCGGACAGCCGACCTTTTCGTGGTGGTCCAACAGCCTGCAAAAATACTGCGTTCTCATCCACAGGCGTTGGATTCGAGTCTGATTCAGATGCATTCCTTGCCGTATGGAGCATTTCGTCGTAACGAGCCTACATAGACATTAGTAACAAGTTATTGTTAAAGAACCGATGTGAGTTAAAACGCAACAAAATACATTTACTTAATTTTGTAACACACAATATTAAATTACTACATCTGTCTTTAATGCATTTACTCGTCAAAAAATACACGGAGTTTTAACCAAATGTTTATATGCTACACATACTTAATATTGAAACACACAATATTAACATTACTACATGTGTCTTTAATGCATCTTTGATATGCAAAAAAAAAAAGGGACAGAGCTTCCTCTGTATTTCGGACTTTTCCCAATTACCAGTTTGTCAATAATGGCAACTTACTACATAGTATCAAAGCTCATACAGTACTGTCGTTTAACCTCAACATATTAATCATGTTTTACTACAATGCTAACGAGACATTTCCAATTATATTAGACAACACAACAAGTTAGTGTTAAATAACCGAATTCAACATGCAAATGTTTATAATCCCACACATACTTATTATTGAAACACACAATATTAAGAGAAAGCCTCTTTCTTTTATCAATATTAACTAAAAAAAAAAAAAAACCGGACATAGTCTCCTCTGTATTCAGGACTTTTTCCAATTACCTATTTGTGAATAAAGCCGACCTACTGCATATTATCCAACCTCATACATTACCACCATTCACCTCAACATATTAATAATGTACTACTACAACCATAATGAGTCATCATTCTAAATACTTTATAAAACACAACAAGTAACTGTTACATAATCGATGTGAGTTACCACCAAATTTTGTTAAGCTACACATACTTAATATACCAACACACATTATTAAGTTACCACATCTGTTATATATCAATATTTGCTCGTAAAAATAAAATATAACGGACAGAGTCTCCTCTGTATTTAGGACTTTTCCCAATTACCTGTTACTGAATCAAGCCAACCTACTATTTACTATCCAAGCTCATACAGTACCACACTTCATCTCAACAAATTAATCATGTTCTACTACAACCATAAAGGAGACATTTCTAAAAATTGTAGACAACACAACGGAGGAAAATAGGTATCCAAATTACATTTGTGCACTGTTTTGGCACCGTGTACATACGTATTCGTGCTCACTAATCACGAAATATGTTTTCCCTATGTCACTGTAGCTTTAACAATTATAGATACTTTGCAAAACCAACAAACATTGGATAAAACAGTTAATCCCATATTATATTCAATATAAACCCTATGTCTTCCTTCCTCTTATAAACAATACATGATAAATACATACCATTGTCTGCTCGGCCCGAGAGTCTGTGTACGGTCCGTCAGTACCCTTGCGATGAGCCTTCTTGAAAACCTCCGCATAAGTCACTTTCCTCCCTAATTCTTTTCCTACAATACCAATTTTCCAAAATCAACTTACATATATTTGTGTAGTTCTACGAATTTTTTTTCGTACACATAACATGTAATAGTAAACAAGATTATATGAAGAAATCAATACCATTCTTCTAGCTGCTTCATGGGTTGGGATTGAACCCAAATGATGAATAGACGGATTGGCCTTTCGATTAGCTGAATTTCTCTTTGATATTTCCTGCCATTCTGGCCTTTGCCATTGCTCGAGCATTTCATTCCATATGTCCAGTGGTATGAAATCTGGCTTTTTCGTTTTCGTCCGTCCTTTGTTTGTCAGATCTAAAATTCGGCGTCTTGCAGTTGATTCAAATTTGCGCCAAACTTCAGCTTCATCAATTGGAAGCCATTTGTACTCTCTCTGAAACCGTTAATACTATCAACCATCTAATTCAATAGTTTAATATACAATTACACAATAGTTCTCACAATATCTATTGATTTAACAGTTCTTACCCTAAAATATTCGAACCATAATTTCTTTGTATCACTTGGAACATGTTTGTATGTCAACCACGGCTCTACATACCCAGCATGTAGAGCTCTTGTAACACCTTTGACAGCATTATATGGATCCCATCTGTAACATAACATAATCCAAACATATACATTACGGTACAACAACGAGAATATTTAAACTTCATATCGAAATTATTACATACCCCTTTCCTACCACCTTCACATAGCGTCGCTTGTCATTTTGCCATACCAAATATTCGGCTTCAGACTGGAATCCATAAAATTGCCAATCTTCAATACCTGCAGCCCGTCTCTCAGCAGCGTGCGATGACTCGGGCATATTAGAAAATTGCGCACCACCGGGTATTGAAGAGCCATCACCATCTACACATAAGTCTTATAGCTCATGTGGCAGTCCATCTGATGAACAGTGTTGTTCATTATGAGTAGTGGATGTGGCTTGTACATATGACTGTTCTTGTTGGGGTTCCGCATCGTCTGGGATCCGATGTCGCATTCCCACTGATGAATTAGATGACCCACGCCCAATTACTACAGGGACATTACCCCGAACACGGTCAGTTGATGTATGTGCACTTGTGGATCCACGTCCACTCATATGATGTGTACCTATAGATCCACGACCACCCATAGGTTGAGCGTCATTTGGTCCAGCCTGATTGAATCGCTGCATCTCGGGCACAATTGGGGGGGTATTTGTTGATGATGTCATTTTTCCTAACAAACTGCTCTGCTTCAATTGTTTTTTCCCCTTGCGAGCTGGATCTTCACCGCCTCCCATTGCCTGTTTTTACACAATTGCATTAGAATACATAAATAATATAAAATTACTGAATAAATTTAATTATTTAACACAACATACCATAAATGTCATATATATATGTATATCACTAGCAATCATTGCTTGATCAATTGAAATACTTCCTCAAACAAATGAAAAGTTCACTGGCCTATCTTTTTTTTCAAAATTCATCATTTCCCTTTTTTATCATCGTAATGATTAAAAACTGGTTGAATATTCCCCATCTTCCTCCTCCTCATCATCCTCATCATCATCGTCATCTTTATCATCATATGGGTCACAATCAACATCATAGTCATCTTCATCATCAGCATCATCATCATCATCATCATCATCATCACAATTATCATTTGTTTCATGCTCATATTCTTCATCATGTACATATTCTTCTACTTCTCTATGTTCGTCATTATGATATTCGCTTACATTTTCACTATATACATCCGAATAACCCATATGTGAATTAGAATAAAAAACATTCGGTTCCACTGGGGGCACATTCATGTCATCTGATTGAAAGCTTGTGTTATCATCCACATCTATCTCCTGTCTGTCCATGTCAAAAAAATGTCTTGGACGGATTTTAACGACAGCCACCCAATCCACTCTATCTCTCTTGGCCCCTGGATAAACACAATAGTACACTTGTTGGGCTTGACCTGCCAATACAAATGGTTCGTGCTTGGGATATCTTTTTTTCACATTCACCTCAACCAATCCGGTCCTATGATTTGACTTCACATCTCTATCATTTGTGGTATCATACCAATCGCACTTAAATAGAACAACTCTTGTATGTTGTAACGTTAGATTAGGATATTTTAGTTCAATAATATCTTTCAATACCCCATAGTACCCTATATCCTCAGTTGTACCATCGGTTGCACCTCTTACAAAAATTCCACTATTGTTCGTGGATTTTGAAGACCCATATTCGATCGTAGAGAACCTGTATCTGTTAACCATGTATCTACACCATCTTCGTGCCTTTCTATGCGGCCATTTGGATAGACATTTGACACGATCATCTACATCATACCGATCTCTTAACTGCAAAGTGATTACATTTGGTTAATACTCAACTACTCGTGCCCTTAATGAATACGCATAAATTGCATACAAAATACTGACCTGCCAATATAACCATATCGAGAAAGATTTGTCAATATGTAACTGTCTATCTCTGTTGTTAATAGGGCCGTATTGTTTTTCCAAGTATTCCTCAAACATTCTGCATTAAAATTTTCAAACTTCTCATTAAACAATGTGTAATAATCCCAACGTAGGAAATTGCATAACAAATCGTTGCGAACATACATTACATAAGGCTGTACCTCTGGGCAATTCATGAGTACATATAAGTGTGCCAAATGGAGATCATACTCCGGTAGTGAGATCTCTGCATTCGCCCCAATTGGACAACCCGGACAAGTAAATATAGATAAGCAACCCTCAGGATATTCTACCTCGTTATACTGGTTGTTTCGACCTAACCTTCTATTTTTAGTTGACACGTGTTGTTCAAAATAATATGAACAAAAAGTTGATGTCTCTAGGACGTGATAAGTTTCACAAATAGATTCTTCAACACGTGCTTTATTCTTAACTCCCTTTTTCAGGCCTTACAAAAACCTCTCAAAATGATACATCCACCGATATTGAATAGGTCCACAGCATATAGCTTCATAAACCAAATGGACAGGTAAATGCTCCATTGAGTCAAAAAATGCATGAGGCAACATCTTCTCCAGTTTGCACAGCGTCATGGCAATATTATCTTGCATAATTTCCAAATCAGTTCTTTGCAATGTTGAACAACAAAGATTGCTAAAAAATAAGCTCAGTTCAGCAAATGGCTCTGCAGCCTGTTTCGGCATTAATTCTCTCAATGCAATGGGAAGTAGTCTCTCCATAAAGATATGACAATCGTGACTCTTCATGTGTGACATTTTGAAATCCTTCATATCGACACAATTTGATAGATTAGAAGCATAACCATCGGGAAATTTTATGTTTTCAACCCATTGTAGTAGCAATTTTCTCTTTTCTCTAGTGAGGATGTATACACCTAACATGTTCGTATTGTCTTCGCATAACTCTGGCTGATTGCAAAAAGTGTACATGTCTTTTCGAGCTTGAATGTTGTCTTTAGTCTTACCCTTAACTGCCATTATAGTATTGAATACATTGTCAAAAATATTTTTCTCAATATGCATCACGTATAAGTTGTGACGAACAAGATGTGTCTTCCAGTATGGCAATTTCCAAAAAATACTTCTTTTCGTCCAATTATGATCAATACCAAACCCATTTAGCTTTTTGCAAGATATCTCTTGGATTGTTGGTAAATTTTGCACTCTTTCCCAAATTTGTTGCCCAGATAATCGTGGTGGAGGTGTAGATGTCTCGTGCCTATCCCTGAAATTTTTTTTTCTGTCACGTCTTAATGAACTATTCTGTGGTAAGAATTGACGATGACAGTCAAAGAATGAATGCTTCTTCCCCGCTGGTAAGTGAAAAACTTTTGACTTTTCCATGCAAATAGGACACGATAACCTCCTATGTGTGCTCCATCCCGACAATATACCATAAGCCGGGAAGTCATTTATTGTCCATATCAAGACTGCCCTCAAACAAAAATTGGACTTCGTAGAAATATCATAACATAATGTTCCTTCCGACCATAGAGTTATCAGTTCATCTATTAGAGGCTCTAGGTAGACATCAATATTCTGACCGGGATGCTTGGGACCAGGAATGATTAGTGTCAAAAATATTACGGGATCCTTCATGCACATCCATGGTGGAAGGTTGTATGGGGTCATGATAACTGGCCAGCAAGAGTAAGGTTTAACATTTAAACTAAACGGGTTAAAACCATCTGAACAAAGGCCTAGCCGAACATTTCTTGGTTCTGCTGCGAATTCTGGATACACGGAATCGAAATATTTCCAAGATTCAACATCTGATGGATGACAAATATGTCCATCCTCCACATTGTGATATTTGTGCCACGTCATGTGTCTCGCTGTAGCAGTTGACATGTACAATCTTTTCAACCTTGGTGTCAGAGAGAAATATCTTAACTGTTTGAGGGAAATAGGCTTGCCCCGTTTTTTACCACCAGCTATTTCCTTGAAACGTGCGTGGCCACAGCGCGGACAATTTTCCATGAGTCTCCGATCTTTGTAAAACAAGGTACAACCATTTACACAAACATCGATCTTCTGATATCCTAACCCCAATGGCTTGATTAGTTTCTTAAATCTATAAAGGTTTTCAGGAAAGTTATTATTCTCGGGCATCACTTCCCTTAATTCTTCTATGAACCTGTTAAATAGGGAGTTGCTCATATTATGCTCAGACTTCATATTCATATAGCGAGCCACGGCTGACAATTGAGTAAGTTTAGAAAAACCATCAAACAATGGCCTATCAGCGGCTTTCAACAACTCAAAAAATGCTTGTGCTTCCATGTTAGGTTCTTCATTAACCTCAACATTGTGATCGTTGATGAACTGCATACCGGCAGCATCATAAACTAATGTTCGGTAATTATTCGTTTGATCAAGTTGTTGTTCTTCATTATACGCCCATGTTGGTGCACATTGACCACTATTGTTCTACACATGTTCGCCATGTGCAATCCATTGATAGTAAAAAGGCATAAAACCCTTCTTATACAGATGATCTACCACAATTCCTGTTATTTGGAATTTTAAGTTTCGGCATCTTACACATGGTGCCATCCATATAATAATGTTGATCACTTGCGAAGTATACAAAATTCGAAACACCTTGGATAAAGGCCTCATTAAGATTACCGTCAATCCATTTCTGATACATCCATTCCCGGTTTGATTCCATGAAATGATACACTAAGAAATTTGTTAAACGTATCATTTCCTTTTAAATAATATATTATTATGTAAAAGAACTATTCGAATTCGCCAATGTGACTTATCATGCATGAGTTTGACAACATGGCAAAGATACAAAACAATCCAAACCAAAATAAAATCATATTCAATGCAGAAGATGATATCAACATTAAAAATTATGCAACAAAAAACATACATGAAATTAACTTTAAATTATCTGACAAATATTAATCAAATAATTATAACATCTTCGTGTACAAGGTACAATGTTCACAAATAAAGCGTTGAAGGGTGTAAAATACAATGTACAAGGTTATTCAACATAAATATGAGAAAACTTCAATAAAAAATTAAGTTACAAGCATTCATTATAAAAAGGTTAATAATTGATTCGAGCTATGACATGACATTGACATTAATAAATTTATGGTTGATGATTATCTGAATATGAATATATATATATCTAAATTGTGAATATAATATAAGAGTAAGCGAAGTTGCAAAAAAATATTACCTTCAAATCTGTAGACTCCGGACGGGACAAACGGAAATCAGTTCCCCGCAACACCCCTTATAATGTAATAACCTGCAATTAAGAGATTTACATAGTAACAATACATTATTAAAAAAAATAACAAAAATCAAAAAATACAAACAATGCTGAAATTTTAAAAACTAAATATCCGAAAAAATACAAAAAATTAAAAAATAAAATCATATTAAATAAAGCTCATGAAAAAAAACACAAATAAATAAAAAAAAAAAATTATAACAAAACCAAAAAAAGAAAAAAAAAGGGAAAAATAGAAAAACCATTAAATCCGAAAAAATAAAAAAAAACAGAAAAAAAAAATTAAATCCGATAAAAAAAACAGAAAAAAAATTAAATCCGAAAAAATAAAAAAAAATAAAAAAATAAATCCGAAAAAATAAAAAAAAACAGAAAATTCAATATAAAAAAAAATGTGTAAAAAATAAAACAAATTAATAAAAAAAATAAATAAATTATAACAAATAACAAAAAATATACAAAAAAACTCAAAAAAAAAAATCCGAAAAACAATTGCTAATACGAAAATAAAAAAGAAATTATAACAAAATAAAAAAAGATACCAAAAAAACATTAAAAAAAATTCATAAGAAAAAATTTAAATCCAAAAAAAAAAAAAAAACAGATAACTCAATTAAAAAAACATAAATGTGTTAAAAATAAAACACAACCAAAAAAAAAGAAATTTTAACATATAAACAAAAGAGAATAAAAAAAACGAAAAAATAAATCAACAAAATGTGCATATAAAAATAACTCAAAATGTATTATATTTACATACACATATATATACATACATATATATAGCTAGCTATCTACACATATATATACATACATACATATATATATATACATATACATAACATATATAAAAACCAAAAAAAAAACCAAGCTATTACCTCAAAATAGTTGGAAGAGAGGATATATAGAGAGGGGGGAGGGGGGGAGAGGGGGAGGGTGGGGTAGGGCGTGCAGGGTGGGGTGGGGTGAGGGGTGGGGTAGAGTGTTTTTCAAAGTTTTTTAAAAAAAAACGTCACAGAGGGCAGAAAAGGTTCTGCCCTCTGTGATAATAAAAACATTTGGGCGACAGCCCTGCATGAGACAGGGCTGTCGCCCAATTAAAGAGGCCCACGCAGTGGGACTCTTTAATTTGGAGATGGGCAGTCGCCCGTCTCTATATAGAGAGGCCCACGTTTGTGGGCCTCCAAAATGGAGACGGGCGTCAGACATCAATATTTACAGCCATCTTTAGTCATCGATACTTAAATATCAAACTAAACGATGAGTAAGGAAGTTCAAGGTGAATGGGTCACCGTGAAAAAAGAGAAATAGACAAAGAAATGTGATTTATCGAAGGCAACCAATAGCAGAGTTGAAGGTAGATTTGATCTAAACGAACCACCAAAAGAAGATGGTTACATTTCGATGGCTTAACATCATCAAAGGAATGTGGAACAAATATATCGGATCCTTCTGCCGAAGTTGTTCAAGTGAAAAACATTGTAAAAACGTAGTAAGTAATGAAGGTTCACAAAATATATGTGTGTATGTTTTATTATGGACTTTTGTATGGTTTCCATTTAATTAAGTCGTTAACCGTCTGTTAATGTAATCCCTAATTATCGAATGATATGCAATAAAATGTTGTTCATTGTAAATTATGTTATGAAATTTCTATAATATGGTAGTAACAACTATATAGACAAATTTAATGGTGGCATTTACAAATTGTGTTTAAATAATTAGTACTTATATATATACTCGAAGTTAAGAATACATGAGTAATTGGTATTGTGACTGAAACACTGAGTAACTGATATTGTTACTCAGTGTTTAAAGACGTTATTCATTAAAAGAAATATGGCAAATTGCGAGGCAAACTATTTGGTGAAGGCATGGTGACGGACTGTCACCGTACCGTCACCAAACCATTTCTATATATCGGAAAGGGACAAACTTGTCACTCTGAGCCGTCACCAAATTAGTGACGGTCGTCTCTGGGCCGTCACCGAATGAGTGACGGCTCGGTGACAGTATTTGTTGCCCGTAACTGTACCGTCACTTTTCCGTCACAAAATTTGTGTCAAAATTTTCCTTCACTGTACCGTCGCCATATTGGTGACGGATTGGCGACGGTTCGTCGCAAAATCCAATTTTTTTTGTAGTGTTCCAGCTAATGTCCTCTTTTTTCTTTTTTTTTTGGCTTCTAGAGAGATTTAAAATCGATTTAAATTAAAATACTTTTAAAAAATATTACACCTCTTTTATCTTTCTCGAAGCTATTATAAAAGTTCCGATAGATCATAAATAATGTGAGTACCAAACATTGTAATGTCCTTTTCACGTAGCGCAGCGCGAATATTCATTGCGTAATCCAACAAAAAAGATGTGGTCATATCAAGCTCAAAAGTACTACACACATATAGTACATTTCGGACAACAGTCCACGAAGAACCCTGTCTATCTTTACTAAATTAGTGTTACAGCTTTATTATTTTGGATAACAGTAAAAAATAATAAAATTGTAATCAAAATTATTTATCAAATCAATAATTATAATTATAATTAAAACGTAATGGTTTTTAAAATAATTAATTATAACCGTAATTATTAAAATTTTTAAAAATTATGGTTAATCGTAATCTTAGCCGTTTAATTAAAAAAATAAAAAAATAGTTTACATAAAAAAAACTTAAAAAATGTAAAAAAAATCCAAACTAATGATAAAATTTGAAATAAATTACATAATAACTTTATGAGCAAAAAAAAAAATCAAGAAGTTATGGAAAAAAAATTCCATTCACAAGTAAAGTTAACAATTCTTAAGAGTATAAATATTGGTCTTAAGAGATAGGCTTAGTCTATCTCTTTTAATTGAGCTTTGTCCACTTTTTTTTTTTTTTTTTTTTAAATTGAGTTTAGTTCACATTTTTATCATTTTAGTTTCCTATTTTAGTTTGTTTTTTTTTTTATTTTAAATTGATATACATATATATTTTTTTTATTGAATTAATAATCGAATTTTGGGTTTTGAATTTTTTAATGTCTAAAATCAAAACTTATCAGTTTACCCGTCGGTTACCTCTTAAAAACCAAACCCTAACGGATACCCATTGATTTTCATTATTGAATTTTTTTGGATAGATATCCGTCGATTTTGAATTTAAACCTTAACCATTACCATCCCTACTTTTCCTTTTCAATTAAATAGTTAACCATTTGCATGAATAAAAACAGTTATTGTGAATAAAAACGATTATTGTGTAACTCATTCTATAGCGAGATAAATCCAATCAACTTTTAGATACTATCTTACATTTCAAGTATCTATTTAATCCTCAAGATGAATATCATGCAAAATGTTTTTGATTTTATTTTTTAGCCAGATATGAATATTCCTAATTTTACATTTTGGAATTTAGCTTGGCAAATAAATTAAAATTGTATTTATGAGTCTAACTTTTTTTATACTTGTCAAAATATAAGAAGGGATAGTGATAGCTAAAAAATTGATGTACGCGATAACCTTGTTGAAGAAAAAACACGTTTAAGATGCTCTAATCCCTTATAATGGTATATATTCACCATTCTGATGGAAGATCAAAAGGATTATTGTACAGTAAATAGATAAAAACTCAAACAATAATAGAGCATTTCAATGCATGGATTTATTTCATTTACATTTTTCATTTTCATAAAAGTTTCAGTGTCTTAAATCATTCAAAAATTTGAAATTATCACATTGTGCAAAAAAAAAAAAAATGGAATTGATTATAATTATCTATATAACACACGTGAGAAAAAAAATATCAATCCAAGACAAAATGTACTATGCATAAGAGATAATGAGGAAAGCCCAAACTGGCCCCCAACAAAAGACACTGAAGGTACTAAAATGTGACACATTTTAAATATTCTACCGTTAGATTAACCTAGAGATATTTTAAGCCCCAAATGAATAATCCTATATCCATTAGCCAAACCTGCATTTCTGTCCTCTGCGTATTTCTCTTCCGATCACCGAGAATATCCAAGTCCACTATCCGTACTGCCAAGAATGTTGGACACCGACACAAACAATGCTCAGCATGCAGCTAAGCACAAGAGGAAAAGAAACATCATCTTCTTGGCAGTAGTTGCATCTTTACTTTTGGTGGCAGCCATAGCAGCTACCATTACCATAACTCAGAAGAACACAATCAGCACCAAGGCTCATGGCCTCATTAAGTCAACATGTGCTTCGACTTTGTACCCTGACCTATGTGTTTCATCCCTTGTTGCTACACCATCAGCAACATCAACTATAAAAAGCCCCATGGATGTAATAATTGTTGCTCTCAACCTCACCATTTCAAATGTCCATCTTAACAGAGGTACTATTAGATTACCATCTCATTTAAAAGTCACTGCATGTGCCAGCGAGATCTGTTTTTGAAACTTGTACGCTGACAATTTAGTAACATGAATTCGGATTATTATATTAGATTACTTTATCATTTAAAAATTTAGACTATTAAAAATAATTTTGTTATATTATTTATTATTTTGAACAGGTGTTATAAAGAAGATCGCGGCTCGAAAGGCCTTGACCAAAAGGGAGGTACAAGCTCTTAAAGACTGCATTCAAACTGTCGATGATAGTGTAAACAGGCTTCAAAGGGTTGCAATCAACCTCAAGAAGTATGGCTCCAAGAACTACTCCATTGATGACCTGATGATATTGCTGAGTGCAGCCATGACAAATCAAGAAACCTGCATTGACGGCTTCTCACACAACAAAGGCGATAAAAAGGTCCGGTCAGGATTGTTACAGGGTCAGCTTCATGTGTTCCGATTATGCAGTAATGTATTAGCCATGATCAAGAACAGCACAACCGATACTACTGCGGCAAACGCTCATGAACAAGTTGTCGAAGGGCGGAGACTTGAAGAGACAGAAGATGGGTGGCCGAAATGGTTGTCTGCAGGCGATAGGAGGCTGCTGCAGGCAACAACAGTGACGCCTGATGTTACTGTGGCGGCTGATGGGAGTGGAAATTATAGGACAGTTTCGGAAGCAGTTGCAGCAGCCCCATCGGGAAGTACAACAAGGTATATTATCAGGGTTAAAGCTGGTGTTTATAGAGAAAATGTGGAGATACCAAGTGCTATGACTAATCTTATGTTTGTTGGAGATGGTCGGACTACTACTATCATCACTGCTAATAGGAACGTTGTGGATGGTAGAACCACCTTCAACTCAGCAACTGTTGGTTAGTAATTTGTTTCTACTTTCTAATTTACCATTTTAATTTTCTTTTTACGTACGGAAACTTATATAGAAAATCCTTCAATCTTACATTAAAGATGTTGAATGTTCGAGATACATAACCTTACCCGTAGCTCATTTACAAGGGGTACGCATACTTATTCTAAAAATAATTAATTTTTTATTTAATTTGAACTCGTGAATAAATAATCCTCACTAATATGTCAAGTATTTCACTGCCAGATTAATGCTCGGACTTAATTTGTTTTCCTAATTGGGTATTTTCAGATATCTACTTTGGTTTGATTTTTGAAAAACTCTTCTATTAAGATTGATACTAATTTGTGAGAAAAAAAAAAAAGTGAATTCTATATATGTATAAAGTCCATCCATATCCATATGAAAGAATTGATTTAAATTTAGATTGATTAATTAGTAACCCTTGACTCATTAAATTGACCAGAATTAGAAGAAGATAAAGTACTGTACCTTGATGTTGGTAAAAGAACAGTTTGTTAAATTATGATGACAGTAGTAATAGCATTTCCTTTTTGAGTAAGAAAAAGGTAAATTTTACACTTAGTGCCTATTATTTATATTTTTTTTTTAAATTAGTCTTTGATATTTAAAAAAAAATATATTAATCTCTAAAATTTATAAAATGATTTTTATTTTTCAAATCTAATTAATTTAGTCTCTATTATTTTCCATAAAAATTTATTTTACCCTCAAATAAGAGTCACGTATAGGGATTGAATTATTTTTTTAAAGGAAATCTTAGGTACTAAATTGAATTTTTTTTTTTTTTAAATAAGGACTAAATTGATTAAGTTTGAATAATAAGAACTATTTTAAATAACTTTTATAAATATTATGAACTACTATAAATTTTTTAAAATATTAGAGACTATATTAAAAAATATGGAAATAATAAAAACTAAGTTTGAAATTTACCCCTAGAAAAACAGTCCGTTTCGTTTAAATTGAGGTCATTTTTTCGTTTATACTATGAACTGTATTAGTAATATATATGAAAGATTAATAGGTCGGTCAACGACTAACCTAAAAAAATTTCTTTGAGTAAAGATTTCTTCAGAATTTTACAAAGTTATGAGTAAGATTTTAACATTTTTAAACTGTTTATATTATTTTATCATAATTATTTATAATAATTAAATTTACTCATTATAATGCGCGTCTAGGAAGACTAATTGTCCACTCATAATTGAGTGAAGCTCGTGTCATTATTTTGTGCACGCTCTCTATTTGGAAACCGCACATGTGCGTTTGTAGTACTAGCTTGAGCTGTAATTGCATGACACGAAGGTCTACATGTTGGAATCATTATTCTGCAATACATCAAAGAAGTCACATCAATAGGCCCATGCACCCTCTCTCCTCGCGAGTATGAATTTAAATTCTCACATAACATGATACAATGGTAACTGAATGAAATTGCAGCTACGAGGTTACAAGTTTAAAATTTTTTATTGTTTTGTAGTTTTATATTTGACTAATTTATATATATGTTAGAACGCATTGTGATACCTTAAATTTATTAGTTAGAGATTAAACTCTGTTAAATAATTGATTGGTCAAATCTCTTCTGAGTTCTTACATCATTGAAAAAAAGTTATATTAATATGGTGAAAGCAACAACAAGAGCTTTGTGTTTTCACATTTGATCTTTTGTATTTTTTTATTATAATTGTATTATATTTTTATTACCATGAATTTTTCTGGAAGAAAAATACTTGCGGTTCATATTGTAGAGTCCTTTGAGTTAAATTCCTTGTTAGAAAAATGTCAATGACTGTATTCTTGTAGCAGTATAGAATAGATTATTCATGAGGTTTCTTTCAATTATTAACTAAACTTAGGTTCCGTTTGTTTGTTGTAAAATAACTTGTTAGTAAAAAATATTTTCAGATCCTGAAAGACAAAATATTTTATTGTGTTTGGTTGTCACATTAAAAATTATTTTCTGGAGTTTGGATTTAATAGTGAAAATTTGATTAAAATTACTAATTTATTACTTTTTTAAGAATATTATTGATTAATTAATTAATTAAAAAAATATTAATTTATTAATATATTTTAAAATAATTAATTAATACAAATTTATTTAATACATAATAAATTAATTAATTAATAATTTCATAGATTAATAATAATTGATTGATTAATTATTATTAATTTATAAGATCAAATAAATAGTTAATTCATATTTAACAAATAAATAAAAAAATATTATATTAATTAGTTAGTTAATTAATTATTATTATTAATATTAAAGATAATTTTATCATTAATTATTAATTTATTAGTCATTCAATTAAAAGTAATTAATAAAAGATAATTTTATTATTGATTTAACCAATTTATTAGTCACTAAATTAAAATTAATTAATTTTTATTATTAAATAGATAGCTTTCCTATTTAATTAACTAATTTTTACTATTAAATTAATTAATTTTATTATTAAGTTAATTAAATTTTAATTTAATTATTATGAATTTATAAAATTAGATAAATAATTAATTAAATGAATAAAATCTTAAATTAATCAAATAATTTATTAAATTGATATTAAATAATTTTATTAATTATTAATTTATTAATCATTAAATTAAAGTTAATTAATTTTCTATTATAAAATAATTTTTATTATTTAAGTAATTAATTTTATTATTACATTAATTAAGTTTATTTAATAATAATTAATTAAAAATGTGATGAATGGTATAAGGGTAGGCGTAGGGGTAGGGATATGGGTAGGGTGGGGTTGGGGTGAGTGAAGGTCGGGTAGAATGAGTAAAAAATATTTTCTTCTCTTAAATGACATGAAAATATTTTTCCTCATTTCAACTAATATTTTTTTTGATTGAAAAATATTTTTTGTTTTAACTAATTTTTTAATATTATCAAACATTACAAAATTAAGAAATTATTTTTTGGAAAAATATTTTATGGCAAACAAACGGTGCCTTAGATGCTAGTCCACGTACAACTAATTACAAGACTGATATTACTTGTCTTTTAAAAATAGACCAATCAAATATTGCTTTTGAATTTTGATCATAAAGTCAGCTCAAGGTTCTATCCCAGATGCTGTATGTCTCTTCCATATGAGCAAATATGACATAAAGCTCCTCCTGATGATAAAATTCTCTTTCATCTTTTTCAAATCATTTTCCTTGACATAAATCCTTGTATACAAGTAGTACTATTTCCATTTTTATGTTACGACCCAGTAACGGGCGGATCTACATTTTGGATTCAGGAATGTGAAGATTGTAGTACCCGTTGACCGTATAAAATATTTTGAAATACGTTGATATTTTGGTCTTTAAAACTTCTTAGCTCCTATTTAACTCTTATATTTTCACTAATTTTGATATTTAAAACTATTTAGTTAAAGGGTGAATGGAAATGGGGCCAGCGGGAGCTGCTATCCCCTGACCCCGAAAGTGTTTTAAATATAAAGATATTTTTAAAGTAATTTTAATATGAAATATTAATTAACCCCCACTCAAAATATAAAAAATTATATATAAGTGTTTATTATATTTTACATCTCCCTAAAAAGATATCTTCGATTTGGCCCTACACTTGGTCTCATCCCAGTTCAACATTTAGTAATCTTGTCTCTAAAACCACTTAGGCTCTGTGTTTTTAGCAGTAGAATTTTAGTTAGAAGTGTTGTTGAACAAAAACTGCTGTTTGTTTTGTCTACATTGGGCAATGTTGAGTTTTTAAAAATTTGAGGGCAATGTTAGATTTTAAAAAAATATGAGGGGTATATTTGAGAAAGGAAAAGAAAATAACTTCCGGTATTATGTAAAAATAGCTTAGCAAAAGACTAATTTGAAAAACTCAAATTTGGAACTTTTTTTTTTTTCAACTTTTACTTTTACCTAAAAGCACTTTCAGAAATAGATCAAACAGATTAGCCTTAACTTTTAAACTTATATAAAGAAACTTTTAAATGTAAAAAAATTAGACCCAATAAAATCTTAGTCCCGTACCAATGAGATACTGATGCAATATTTTAGATTCGTTTAAGTGTAACATTCAATAATCTAATTGTGTTGCAGCTGTGGTTGGTGACGGATTTTTGGCAAGGGATATCACCTTTCAGAATACTGCAGGACCATCAAAGGAACAAGCTGTTGCACTTAGAGTGAATGCTGATTTGACAGCGTTCTATCATTGTGACATGATCGTTTATCAAGATACGCTTTACGTGTACTCTTTGCGTCAATTCTATGTCCAGTGTATCATTATAGGAACAGTTGATTTCATATTCGGAGATGCAGCAGTTGTCATCCAAGACTGTGACATCCATGCACGCCGGCCTAATCCTGGCCAGAAAAATATGGTCACTGCTCAAGGTCGCGATGATCCTAACGAAAACACAGGTATTTTAATTGATCATCTCATCTAAAAGTTTAACTTTTACGGAAAGATTATTATATTGGTTTATTACTTTCAAAACCGCCCCTTTGCTTACCTCAAGTATGGATTCACATTTGTGCTAGTAGGGTTTTTTTTAAGAAAAATATATACATATATTTAGCTTGAATTTTTTTTTAAAAAAATATATGTAGTTTTTAGTATGAAAAGTTAAATTAGTTAATAGCCATCCACTGAGAAAGATTAAGAAATACTAGATGTTGGCACATTTTCATAATCCATTTATCACATCTTAATCTCATGTGAATGCTTAGTAATTGACATATTAAAAGAAGACAGAAAAGCAAAGCAATTTATTATTTTTGCATGTCAACTAAACATACATATAAGATGTAATAAATGAGTGATGAAAACATGATTTGTATCTCAAAAATATTTATGCTATTGTCCCCCCGAAAACAAAATCTAGATCCAACCCTGCACGTGTACTTAGGAGAGGATCAATGTCTTATACTTGAATATATTCTTTTTAAATAGATAGTGACGAGACTTGAACGCTAAATATTTTCTTAACTGCACTTTGATGCATTTATAGAAAAGATTATTATATTTATTTATTTATTATTTTCAATAGGTATCGTAATCCAAAAGTGCAGAATTGGTGCAACTTCTGATCTACAAGGCCAACAAGCAACTTATCCTACATATCTAGGGAGGCCATGGAAGGAATACTCCAGGACTGTTATCATGCAATCTGAGATAAGTGATATCATCAATCCAGCAGGGTGGTTTGAGTGGGATGGCGATTTTGCACTTAGTACACTATATTATGCAGAGTATGCCAACACTGGTCCTGGTGCAGACACATCAAATAGGGTCACTTGGCCTGGCTATCATGTGCTCACAAGTGCTACTGAGGCTCAACCTTTTACTGCTGGGAATTTTATTTCAGGTGGTAATTGGTTGGCCTCTACTGGGTTTTCATTTTCTCTTGGACTTTAAATTTCTGTTGCGCATGAGGTTTTTTCTTCCAGCCATTCAATAAATCTTGAATAATTGATGTACCTTTCATGGTGTTTTAAGGGGTAAATTTTACATTTAATCTCTATTATTTACATATTTTTTTAATATCATCCCTAATGTTTTAAAAGATTCATAAAAGTTCTCAATATTTGCAAAAGTGATTCAAAATGATCTCTATTGTTCAATACTAGCCAAGTTGGTATCAGGTACCTATTTAGATGCTTGGCGGACTATTTCATTTCGATATGGTAAGTATTCAAAATACATCTATTGTTTGGTATATGTGTTGATGTGGTTGAGAATATAGCATGGAATTGGCCTTGGATTGATCCATCTATTACCATAATGCCTTTCCCGAGAGTTGAATAAAATAATCGAGTAATAATTTATTGTGATTAAATATCTTTAAGTTTAAATTTATATCCATATATTTCAAATATTATCTGATCCTTGATTGACTTAAAGCATACGTTGGGACGCTCTGTTTCTCCATAGAATTACAAAGACGGATTTAATGTGGTGCTTACCAATGTGAGTTTCTCACCAATTAAAAATAAAAAAACTATGAAATATACTTGGGAACACTACTGAGCCCGATGGGATATTTAGTTTGCAGAAAGACTTGAAAATATTTGCATGTTCAATGTCTGTCTTTATTGATATAGGCTCCACACGCTATAGAAACAAATATTTTCAAGTTTATTAGTTTAGTTTGGCACTAGAATAGAATATCCAAATGCAGTTGTCCTCGTTGGCTTGCACTCCTTGATAGATTGCTTACCAAGCAGAGAAGGGTGGCTTGCAAGCGGACCGCCTAGCCCAAGTACCCAAAGCTGCAATAGCTCAAGTCTTTTAAGGTCTAAAGAAGGGGATTTTTTTTTTTTTAATTTACAAAACGTGCCCTTTTAATCATAAGTGTGCACTTTTTTATCACCAGTTTTGACTCCGCCAAATGAAAGTACCATCAAATTTTGATCATCTCTTACTACAAACACTATAAGTACTAAAAAATTAGCTGATCAAAGAACAATCAATTTGCACACACATGCAAAGATACTAAGAAAGTGTGTCTATAACATAGCTTCTAATTTTGAGAGAATGATTGGATAATGATTCATTATTGCTATTAGTCTCGAGTTTGAATTCATGTATATCTTAAATACCCTTTCGTCACCTAAATTATGTGTTAAGACATATTGTTGTATCATAAAATTTATCAATTTTAATAGATAACATGATCTTTTCAAAGTAAATTTGTCATCGTAAATGAACAAATTGAATGTATACCATATGGCTTTCATAGTTGGGAGAGTTTATTGGGTAGCAACTTTTTATTATTAAAGTCTCAATTTTGATTTTATACACTTTGATATTAAGTACATTTGACTTGTTTAGATTATGTGTTGTAACACGTTATTACATTTCCAAATTTTGTAAATATGATAAATTTTGATGTCTTTTGTTTAGAATAAATTCCTTGTTGTGAAAAAACAAGTGTGACGTGAGTGAGTTATTATCATTACATGGATTAGCATGTAATCATATGAGTCAACACTCTAATTAAGAGGATGATGAAGGTGACGTGGCACTATCCAGGAAAGGGATGAGGTCGACCAACTATTGTAGTGGCTTCACACAAAGTGTCCAAAATCGTAGATGACGTCTTAATCTAACTCACAAAACGTTTGACAGGTCCAGGTGGACAACACATCCAAAAAAATTGTTTTTGTTGCTTCTGCTTTTGGAGTTTTTTCTCTGTCCTCATTAAACCTATCATTTGACGTAAATTCTATCATTTCACTATTAATCATAATGGATTTAAAAAATTTATTAATTATTCTTAATTGTATTTCAAAATAATTTCAGATAATATAATTAAAAATGGTATTTCAAAGATTTGTAATTACTAATATATGTGGCAAATGGCAAAAACAAAAATTATAATAATCAATGTGATCCGAATAGCACAAAGAACTATTCTTCATTCACATATAGTTCTCATACACAATCACTTTAATCAGAATTTATTTTAAATATTTAAAACTCAGTTACTATAATATTAACTTTACTATTTCACTACAAGCAATATATAGTTAGCATTTAACCTTTATTTAAGGCTTATATTTATATTTATCGTTAATGTAATCTTAATATATATTTTGAAGTTATGTGGTTCAAATTAAATTTAATATTATAAGGACTAAAAGAATAATAAAAAATTTATGGGTAAT
The DNA here is from genome assembly GCA_037974665.1 of Ehretia macrophylla. Taxonomy (NCBI): domain Eukaryota; kingdom Viridiplantae; phylum Streptophyta; class Magnoliopsida; order Boraginales; family Ehretiaceae; genus Ehretia; species Ehretia macrophylla. The sequence continues at coordinate 7,549,216 of CM075779.1, forward strand.
CCCCATTCTCTATGAGGATTCGGGGATGGCAGGAGGGAGGGAGGTGTACAATGTGAGGGCAAAACAGTTGTTGGGGATACTTTTTAAATGACGAGCCGAGGCTCCAGGCTTAGGTACAAATCCTCTATCCCAAATCTGTCTCATTGCCATTTCTAATTTTAGTTGCTCTTTGGCTAAGTTGTGCGCATTTACTATGTCGGTGATGTTAATAGATTGGATCATCCGGTCAGTCATTTAAGCCCACTTTTTTAAAGAACGGGACAACTAGCAGTGAATCACTCTCGATCCTCCTCCAATGCTAATACCATAGCCTTCACCAGATTGGGTGTCATTGCCTAGTAAGAGGGAATCCTCAATGGAGTCTCTAAAGAGTCTCTAAACAGTAGTGATTGCTATTTTAGAGACTCCATTTATCAAAATTCATCACCAATGGGGGTCTCTAAAACACTATTTGCTAGTTTTTAACAAACTTATGACATCACTCAAGCTTTGAATCTCTAAAATAACACCTAGTCTCCATTTTCTTCAATAAATTTGTTGAAGAAAATAGAGACTATACAAAAAGACAAAAACGAGTCTCTAAAAAAAACAAGATCAGATCTGATGATGTTAGATTTTTCTAACATCGTCAGATTAAAAAAAAAAAAAGTACAAAAAAAGATTTTGAACAGCAACAAAACAAATAACACAAACAGTAAAAGAGCACAACGGGGAAGGGAAAGGGAAAGGGAAGCGGGGGCCCCCAACAAAACAAATAACACAAACAGTAAAAGAGCACAACGGGGAAGGGAAAGGGAAGCGGGGGGGGGGAGGGGTGCAGCGAAAAGAAAGGGAAAGAGGGGAGGGGGGAAAGGAGGTGGGTGCATGGGAGGGGGGGGGGGGTGTGCAGCGAACAGAAAGGGAAAGAGGGGAGGGGGGGGTGGGTGCGTTGAGGGGGGGGTGTAGTGAACAAAAAGGGAAAGAGGGGGGGGGGGGGTAGGTGCGTGGGGGAGGGTGCTTGGGGGGGGGGGGTGTGCAGCGGGCTTTGCACCATCACCATTGTTGTTTTTGCTACTTTGCAAAAACTAATTGTTTTTTTTGCTGCTTTGTTTTTTTTTTTTTTTTTTACTCTCATTGACTATTTGTTAAATTTGAATGAAAAATCACCACAATTACATTTACACGCGTGAAATCACCTTTCAAAATTTCAACTTGACTTCTTTAATATTTATTATGTTTGAAAGTTAACGATAATATTATTTTGAACATTTGGAACTTATAATACGAGTTTTGAATTAATTAAAACTAATTAAAAAATTAGAATAAATAATTAGATTTTTTTAATTAAGGTAGTGTATTTAGGATTTTTTAATTAGACTTTTTTTAAAAATTATGGTTTTGTATTTTATTTTTTTATTTTAATTTAGTTTTTTTGCTTTGGTAAACTTTTTTAGTTTTTATAGTTTTTTTATTTTACGTTTTTTTAGTTTAGGTAATTTTTTTAATTGTAATTAAGCTTTTTTTTAATTAGATATTTTTAGTTAGTTTTTTTCATTCAATTATATAATTAAACGTGATCTTAATTTTTTAAATATTATGTTTGTCGCAATTTATTTATTTTTTGGTTAAAATATTTATTAAAGAAGTTGAAATAATTTAAATAACAATTAATTTTAAAAAAATAACACATAATCAAATTATTATATAAAATTAAAATTAACACAATATAAAAACTCAATTTTATGGAGACCGTTACTGTGGATGTCTTTTTTTATCTTGGTCTCTAAATGAATCTTTAAAATAATTTTTTTGCCTTGATCTCTAAGTGGGTCTCTAAAATACTATTTGGTTTCTATATAGGTCTCTAAAATGATGGATAGAGACTCATTATAGAGACTCAATTGAGGATAGCCTAAGGAGGCCCAAGCATGCACGATTACGTACCGAGACATATTTAAAATATTTTATTAAAATGGGGATGACGTCAAGTCTGCATAATTTTTATAGGTTGGGCCACACACGTGCTAATGAGTTATAACATACCATTTAGAATTATTCGATTAATACTTTATTATTATCAAACAGTACACTAATTAACTATCGGAATTAAGTAATTTAAAAATTAAAAATAGTAAATTAGTGGAGATTAATCAATTTTTCATATTTGAAATAATTATATATTAGAAGTATTTTGTGGGAGACGTCGAAAGATGTATATTTGCTAGTAATTACACCTTGGCGATAGTTAACCATACCTACTTGTAGTGACGCTGTTGTCCTGAATGTCGGCAAGATCACGGAAATGCATACAATTACAAGTAGATCCCACAAGTTTTAGTGGTAAAAAGTTCGAAATTAAAGTAAAAAAATTTGGAAAAAAAAGAAGAAGAAAAAGCCTACTCTTAGGATTAAAACATTCAATTTGTAGTTGAGGCCATTTAAAGGTCAAAAGTACTACACATATAGTATATTTCAGACAATAGTCCACGATGACCAGTCTATTCTTACTAGAATTTATGTTATAGCTTTATCATTTCTTTTTTCGTTTTCAATTAACTAGTTAACCATTTGCATCAATACAAATGATTAGTGATCATATAGGGAGATAAATCCAATCAACTTTTAGATACTTGTCAAAATAGCTAGACAGATAAAAATAGCTAAAAATGTGATGTTCGCGACAGCCTTATTCAAGAAAAAAAATATATATATATATATATATATATATATGTTAAAGATGCTCTAATCCATTATAATTGTATATTCAGCATTCTCATGGAAGATCGAAAGAATTATTGTACGATAAATAGATAAACACTCAAAACAAAAATAGAAAATCTCATTGTATGGATTTGTTTCATTTACGTTTTTCCTTTTCATAAAAGTTTCAGGTGTCTTAAATCATCCAAAAATTACAAGTTATATCACATTGTGCAAAAAAATTGATGGCATTGATTATAATTATCTATATAAGACCCGTGAGAGAAAAAAATCAATATAAGACAAATTAAAATGTAAAGTATATAATCAGTAATAATAAAGACAGCCCAAACAGGTCCCCTACAAAAGCCAATAAAGGCACTGCAATTGTTCAGCTAATATTGACAATCACAGATTTCATGTTATCCAATTCCAAACCCCCAAAAATAATAATAATAATAATAAAAATTCCAAACTCCACTATATCCCATTTTTCAGTTTTTCACAAGCCTATTGCCACACAATTTCTGCATGGACAAATAAGAAAAACTCACCTATTTGATATATAAATGTTTTTTTTTTCTTTTTTCATTTAATGATGGAAAGCATGCCTAAGATGTCGTTTGTGTTCAAAATTTTAAGATACATAACTTCACTCGAAAGAGATATAAGCAAATTAGTTAGGCACTAGACCAATTAAGACTGACCCGAAAAAGAGTTCATTTCCTACTTTTTTTTTCTTTTTTTAAGGGAAAAAATAAAAAAAGCTCTCTCTTGCTCTCGAGCTCGCTCTCTCTCTGCTCTCAGCTTTTTCATTTATTCATTCATTCATTCTCATTTCATTTCAGTTTGCTCTCACCGCTCTGCTCTCGCTCATCTCATTTCATTCATTCATTTTTCATTTCATTTCATTTCCATTTCTCATTTTGCTCATTTTTTCATTCCCATTCATTCATTTTTCATTTCATTTCATTCTCAGTCATTTTTTCATCATGCTCTCTCTGTCTCTCCTCTCACTCTCAACTCTATCTCTCTCGCTCATTTCCTACTTCGTATTTAAAATGTGAACAAATTTCCTACGTAGTATTTAAAATGTGAACAAATTTCACATCCATGTTTTAATCATCGTATCCAGATGAACCCTCGGGGTTATAAATGATCTAGATTGTATGCCGCAAATAAGCAATCCTTTATCCATTAGCCAAGTCCGCTATCCACAACCAAAAATGTTAGACACCAACACAAACAATGCTCAACATGCAGCTAAGCACAAGAGGAAAAGAAACATCATCTTCTTGGCAGTAGTTGCATCTTTCCTTTTGGTGGCAGCCATAGCAGCCACCATTACCATAACTCAGAAAAACACAATCAGCACCAAAGCTCATGGCTTCATTAAGTCAACATGTGCTTCAACTTTGTACCCAGACCTATGTGTTTCGTCCCTTGTTGCTACACCATCAGCAACATCAACTATAAAAAGCCCCATGGATGTAATAACGACTGCTCTCAACCTCACCATTTCAAATGTCCACCTTAACAAAGGTACTATTCAATTACCACCTCATCTAAAAGTCACTGCACGTGCAAGCGAAATTTGTTTTTGAAACTTGCACGTGAACAATTTTAATATTTTAATAACATGATTTCTGATATCATATTAAGTTAACGCCTCATTTAAAAGTTTAAAATATTAGAGACGAATTTATTATATTATTTATTGTATTCAATAGGTGTTATAAAGAAGATTGCGGCTCGGAAGTCCTTAACTAAAAGGCAGGTACAAGCTCTTAAAGATTGTATTCAAACTGCAGATGATAGTATAGATGAGCTTCTAAGGGTTGCAATTGACCTCAAGAAGTATGGTTCCAAGAACTACTCCATTGATGACGTGATGATATTGGTGAGTGCTGCCATGACCAATCAAGAAACCTGCATTGATGGCTTCTCGCACGACGAAGGCGATAAAAGGGTCCGGTCAGGATTGTTAGAGGGTCAGCTTCATGTGTTCCGATTATGCAGTAATGTATTAGCCATGGTCAAGAACATGACGACCGATACAACTGCTGTAACTGCTCATGAACAAGTTGTCGAAGCGCGAAGACTTGAAGAGACACAAGATGGGTGGCCGAAATGGTTGTCTGCAGGCGATAGGAGGCTGCTGCAGGCAACAACGGTGACGCCTTGATGTTACTGTGGCGGCCGATGGGAGTGGAAATTATAGGACAGTTTCGGAAGCAGTTGCAGCAGCACCATCAGGGAGGACAACAAGGTATATTATCAGGATTAAAGCAGGTGTTTACAGAGAAAATGTGGAGGTACCGAAGGCTAAGACTAATCTTATGTTTGTTGGAGATGGCCAGATCACTACTATCATAACTGCTAATAGGAGTGTTAAGGGTACTAATAGCACCACCTTCAACTCGGCAACAGTTGGTTAGTGTGTTATCTCTTCTCTCTACTTCACCATTTTAATTTTTCTGAAACTCGAATGAAAAGTTCTTTCGTCTTAGGCTATCCTTAATGGGCTCTAAAATGTAAAGCTTTCCATTTTTAGACATTTTTGTATTTTTTTAGAGCCCCATACCCTAAAAACTACCACTATTCATGAAAAAAGGACGTGGTGTCTACCACTTTTGAGTTAAAAGATGCCTAAATAGTGTTTCGAACTCTAAAAAGTTCAGCAAATTTGCATGAATAGTGGTAGTTTTTAGGGTATGAGGCTCTAAAAAAATATAAAAATACCCAAAAATAAAAAGTTTTACATTTTAGAGCCCCCCATTGAGCTTGCCCTTACATCAGGTGTTAAATGTTGGGATAAATGACCTTGCATGTCAGTCATGTACAAGGGGTATGCGACCTGATTTTGAAAAAATTAACTTTTTATTTAATTTGAACTCGGCATGTGAATAAATTGTGCACTAATTTCTCAAGCACTTCATTATTAGATTAAGATTCTGTTTCACCTAACTGTCAAATTTTAATTTATGAGGTGTAAAGTTATTAGATTAAGATTCTGTTTCACCTAACTGTCAAATTTTAATTTATGAGGTGTAAAGTTATTAGATTAAGATTATGTTTGACCTAATTGTCAAATTTTAAATTATGAGGTGTAAAGTTTTTGACAGTAGAAATTTAGTTAAAAATGTTGATGAACAAAAGTCGTTGATTGTTTGACATATGTTGAACAATATTAGACTTTTAGAAATTTTGAAGGTAATATTAGATTTTAAAAAATATGAGGGAGGGTATATTTGAAAAAGAGAAAAGAAAAATAGTGTCTCGTATTATGTAAAAATAGTTTTATAAAAAAAAATTTGATAAGCTCCAATTTGAAGTTTTTATTTTTTATTTTTTTTTATCTTTAACTTTTATCTAAAAACTCTTTAAAAAATAAGTCAAACAAACTCATAAAAAATACTTTTAAAGATTTAAAGATTAGCCCACACACACTACACAATTAAGCATAGAGTTAATTTGTTTTACTGATTGGATAATACTTAGATCTCTACGTACTTTGGTTTGACTCATTAAATTGATCAGAATTAGAAGAAGATAAGGTAGTGTACCTTGATGCTGGCATGTACTATTTGATATTTGGTAAAAGAACTGTTTGTTAGGTTGGGATGACAGTAGTAGCAGCAGTTGCTTTTTAATTAACATACTATTTAGGATAAATGAATTTTGCCAAATTTATTTGTATTTGAAAATATCATTTTAAAAAATTAAAAATTAAAAATTTATGAATCTTGAATTTATTCAAACTTTATCTAAATTCTTGTTCAAGAGGTAAAATTTACAATTTCAAACTACCAAATTAATTGTTCATCTATTAAAAACTAAATTACTCTCTAAGTTTGTTTCTCTTTTTACTACTTTTATTTTTTCGCTCTTATTCATATGTAATTAGTTATTCTTATTCTTCTTGCATGCTCTTCACAACAAATTTCTTATTCATATATATATTTTTTAATTCAAGCCTATTTTTCATCTTCAAATTAGAAGTCCAAACCATAAGTTATTTATTTATCTACCCTTTTTTCAATTAGTTTTAATATACTTAACCATCTAAAATCATAAATGATTTATTCATGTATCTATTCGTCAATATTAATTAATTAAGTTTAATTTTAAACTTGATTAGTGTTGTTGATGGAATATATATTCCTGTCAAAGTTTCAAGATATAGAGATAGAAAATAAATACCTACAATAAATATATTTATAAATCACATAATTGATTTAATACTGTTTTACAGTTCCAAATAAGGAAATTTATTTATAAATATAAATTCTTACAGAATTAATTTATAAATCATGAATTTTACACTACAACTTCCAAACAGTCTGAGGGAAACACTTTGTTCCGTTCAAATTGATTTCAGTTTCTCACTTATATTGTGAATTCTACAAATGAAATAAGAGACAAATAGGTCGGTCGATTGACGTAAGAATTTTTCTTCGATTAAGAATTTTCTAGAACTTCATAACGTAATGAGTAAGATTTCAACAATTGTAAATTATTTACATTATTTTATTATAATTGTATTAATAATTTATAATAGTTAAATCTCATTCATAGTATCATAACGTTATAAACAACTCTATTTTGGTTATTTTTCTGCATTGATGATTATTTTCTAAAAGCACGTATAAGAAGACAATGGCAGACCAAGCTTGTAAAGAGAGTGTACCCAACTTGAAAAAACAAAAAACAAAAAACAAAAAATAAAAAAAATATTTATATTTTAATTTTTTATAAAAAAAATCATATTAAATATTTTTATTATATGAATACATACTCTGTCTTCTTTTATTACACAAAGTGCGTACCGTGAATTTATGTGTTTGAAGACAAATTATCCACTCACAATTGAGAGAAGCTCGTGTCATTACGTTTTGCAATGGGCCATCTATCACGCGGCTTGTCTGGTATTAAATTGAGCTGTAATTGGTCGACACTGAGGTCTACATTTTGGAATCATTATTCTTCAATAACACGAACTGTGTGTGTGTGTGAAAGCAACAACACGAACTCTATGTCTTCACACTTGATATTTTGAATTATTTTATTGTAATTCAAATAATATTTTTATTATCATCAATTTCTCTCATAATATTATAAGATAAATAATATTATAAGATAAATACTAGAGCTTTATATTATAGAATCTTTGAGTTAAATTCCTTGTTAGAAAAATTGTTGATGACAGTATTCTTGTAGCGGTATACAATAGATTATTCATGAGGTCTCTTTCAATTATCAACTAAACTTAGATGCTAATTCACGTACAACTAATTACAAGATTGATATTACTTATTGTTAAAAAATAGAACACCCAAATATTGCTTTTTGAATTTTGATCATAAAGTCACCTCAAGGTTCTATTCCAGATGCTCTCAGTGTCTCTTCCATATGAGCAAATATGACATGAAGCTCCTCCTGATGATAAAAATCTCTTTTATCTTTTTCAAATCATTTTCCTTGTATACAATTAGTATTTCCGTTTTTATGTTACCACGAGATCGTGAGGATCGTAGTTTTTACTGATCTTACAAAATTAATAATTTGAAATACAAAGTTATGTTCTTCATGTAACATTTAAATCAATTGATGTTTTTGTCTATAAAACTATTTAGCTCCTATTTACCTCTTATATTCTATTAAATTTGATATCTAAAACTCTTGGGTGTGAGGGATACACAACTTGAAAAAAAAAATCCTTTATTTTCTTTTTTTTAAAAACCATTATATTGGATAGTTTTACTATACGAGTACACTCCCTGACCTTAGGTTCCTGATTCTGCCACTGTCTAAAACCACCTAGTCCTGTCCCTGTGGGATACTAATGAGATGTTTTAGATTCGTTTATAGTCTCCACTGAAAAGATATACTAGATCCTATCTCAATGTTTAGTAATCTTTTATCTCTAAAACCACTTAATCTCGTACCAGTGAGACACTGATGAAATATTTTAGATCCATATAAGTGTAACATTCAATAATCTAATTGTGTTGCAGCTGTGGTTGGTGATGGATTTTTGGCAAGGGACATCACCTTTCAGAACACGGCAGGACCTGAAGGGGAACAAGCTGTTGCACTTAGAGTGAATGCAGATTTCACAGCCTTCTATCGTTGTGGCATGATCGCTTTTCAGGATACGCTTTACCCTCACTCTTTGCGCCAATTCTATGTCAAATGTGTCATTATCGGAACAATTGATTTCATATTCGGAAATGCAGCTGTTGTAATCCAAGATTGTGACATTCATGCACCCCGACCTAATCCTAAACAAAAAAATATGGTCACTGCTCAAGGTCGTAAGGATCCTAATGAAAACACGGGTATTTTTAGTTGATCATTTCATCTAATAGTTTAAGTACTTTTAAGGGAAGAATTATTATTTTTGTCTATTATCTTCAAAATCGTCCCTTCACATGCACAAGTATGGATTCACCTTTGTGTGAATAGGTTTTTTTTTTATATAAAAAAAGAAAAATATATATGTATATTTACCTTGAATTTTTGAAAAATATGTGTTGTTTTTTGTATAAAAAGTTAAACTAGCCCTCCACTCAGAAAGATTAAGGTAGCGAATTGGTGCATTAAAATAGGATTGGGAATAAAATGACATTCCCAAATCTGTTCTGATTCCCGTACTTTGTATGAAGGAATGAACTTAAAAATTCTATTCTCAAAGTAATCTCATTCTTTTGTACATGGGATTAGCTATATTTCAGAACAAATACATAAAATTATTAGACATTCCTATGTATTTGGGAATAGACATATTTCTAAAATGACTAACATAACCCCATAAAACATAACATTTATATATAGTTTTTTTTGCAATAATAATAAATATTAAAATAATAATAATAATGATTTATACTATAAAATAAAAATAAAAATAAAATAACAACAACAACAACAACCACACCACCACAATAATGATAACAACAACAACAATAATAATAATAATAGTTATTATTATTGTTATTATTATTATTATATAATTATTGTTATTGTTATTATTCATTATTATTAGTTATTATGTTTATGTTGTTTACAGTTATATTTATATTTATTCTTATTTTTAATATTATAATAATAAAAGACAATTCTATCATATTATACAATTTATTCCTATTACTATTGTTGTATACTGACTACTAAACATATGTTTGAAATCAATACATCCATTCTTATTTTTATTTCTAAAGCATTCCAAACATGCCATTCTCATTCCCAAGTTCATTTCATTCTAATTACATTTCATTTCTTACCTCATTTTATTATTGTCCAAATTTATTCTAGTGCATTAATCGCTACCTATGAAATACTAGATATTAGCTCATTTTCATAATCCATTTATCGGATCTTAATCTTATGTTGATGCTTGATACTTGGCATGTTAAAAAAAGATAGAGAAATAAAATAATTTGTTATTTTAGCGCGCCAACTAATTAAGTATCCACATAAAAGACTATAAATGAGTGATAAAAATAGGATAATATCTAGCTACATACAAAAAAATAAGTGTAATTGTCCCACTGAAACAAAATCCAGATCCACCGCTGCAAGTGCCAAGGATTAAGCCTTGTATATATACATATTTACTTGAATACCAAACATTTTATTAACTTCAATTGGATGCCATATACAGAAAAAATTATTATATTTATTTATTATTTTCAACTGGTATCGTAATCCAAAAGTGCAGAATTGATGCAACTTCTGATCTACAAGGGCAACAAGCAACTTATCCTACATATCTAGGGAGGCCATGGCAAGAATACTCCAGGACTGTTATCATGCAATCTGAGATAAGTGATATCATTAATCCAGCAGGATGGTTTGAGTGAAATGGCGATTTTGCACTCAGTACACTATATTATGCAGAGTATGCCAACACTGGTCCTGGTGCAGACACATCAAATAGGGTCACTTGGGATGGCTATAGGGTGCTCACAAGTGCTACTGAGGCTCAACCTTTTACTGCTGGGAATTTTATTTCTGGTGGTAATTGGTTGGCCTCTACTGGATTTCCATTTCTCTTGGTCTTTAAATTATTTCAGTTGAGCATCTGATTTTTTTCTTCTAGTCATTCAATAAATCTTGAATAATTGATGTAGCCCATCATGGTTTTTTGAAGTATGAATCTTCAATAAATGGAAAATTCTTCTACGAGGCATGTGGTAAATCTGCCACAGTTACATGTTTAGTTATTATTCCATAAAGCTGATTCACGTTAGTCTGTATCATGCAGATATGTCATGACAGAATGTCGGAAGTTTTTCTTTCTACTAATTTGGCTTTATAGAGTTTTAAGTAAATTACTATGATGACCTCACTTATGACAATTAGTTTATATTTATCAATTAATTAAAATGTTTTTTGTCTATGTGGCTGTGGCAAATTTGCCACATACCTCATAGAAGAACCCTCAATAAATATATGGCTTGAAGAAATTTTCTTCATGATGCTACAAAATAAACCATATTAGTGCGTGTGTTATCAGTCTAGTGAGTTTAGATGTTATTATATATATCTTTTTGTAACAATGAAAGTTAAAGTTGTGGTTCGAATTTAAATATTTGATTACAACAAATTGTTACTTGATCATTTCCCTAACTCTTGGGTTAGATGTTATTATAATTTTCCATTCGAATAATATAGAAATTCATCGTTTAGCAACAAAAAAAAAAAAAAAAAATAGAACTTCAAGCAAATAATGATAGCTTGGGCCTTACTAGTGGACCGCCTATCCCAAGTAGCCAAAGCTGCAATAGCTGAAGTCCTTGAGGCCTAAAGAAAGAGTATAGTTCAAACTGCTACTAGTTGTTAATATTAATATACAAAATGTTTTGTTTAGGAAAAATTATGCAAATGGTTGTTATTATTTTTTTAAAATTTTAAATTCAATTTTATTGTTCAAAATTAGTCAATTTAGTTCTTTTTTTTTCAAAAAATTTAAATTCGTCCCTATTATTAAAATTATCCAATTTAGTACTTATTATTTTTCAAAAAAAAATAATTTAGTCCATGTTGTTTTTATATAAAACTCAAATTTGTCCTCAATGTTCAAATTTTTTTAAAAAATAATAGAGATTAAATTGGCTAATATTAAACAATAGAGACAAATTTATTTTTTTTATAAATTATAGAAACTAAGTTGGTTAATTTTGAACAATAAAAATGAATTTAAAATTTCAGAAAAATAATAAAGACTATTTGTGCAATTTTTCCTTTTAAATTGTTTAAAAACTTTTATTATCAAAATATCTACATAATTGATGTGAAATGTATTGGTTTTCAATTTTTATTGTACTAGATCCCATATCCTTTGCTCGTCTTATCTAGCTTAAAAAAAACATTAAACTTACAAAAAGGAGGGTTACAAATTTGTCTTCAGAAGATTACAGTCAAAGAGGTGATATGAGAAGAGCCCACTGATTTGAGCATATACCGATTGGATTGTTCGTTGACCATTATGTGGATTGCTCGTGTAGTAGTAAGATTGATTTCACATTGTGACTAGAAATATGGTCCAGTGATAGTGAGATAAAATCATTTATATTAAGTTGTAAGTTTAATTTTTACTGTTCTAGAATTTTGTCATTGACGGATATGATATATGTGTGGGGTACACTACTACACCCGAAATTTATTAATTAATGGTTGGATTCTTTAAATAATTCCGATGGTCGAATTCTGTCACCTGAAATCTCACGTCATAAAATAAAATAAAATAAAAAGATTAATTTCACATTAATTAATAACAAAGCATCCAAGAAAAACTGGCTCGAATTTAATTGCGACAAAAGCGCAATGCTGCGTAGGATATGACGGAGTTACATAAATGACATTTTTCTTTTTTTGTAATTTAGAGTGATTTTTCTGCTCAACCTTTTGGTGGGTTGGTTTTTTCTTATTTGGTCATGAATAGGAAGATTTTCTAAATTGAGAGGTTAAGCAATGCCTGCAGTTTTCAATTTCGCAACAAGCAAAGCACTAACATTGTTTGGGATACAATGCGTCAATCAGTAGATAAAGAGTAAGGGGTTGGTTGGACTTGGTCAACTCTAGTTTTTTAATAATTTGTAGAAGTAGAAATAATGTAGCTAATTCGAATGTTAAATACTCTAAATCTGGCTGTCTTCCATTGGATTGATATCTAAAGTACTCATAGCTTAGTGCTCTTATTGCAGCTCATCTTAACCCCACCTAAGTGAGTTGAACTATTGTATTTTGCTTCATTTTAATGATTTTTTTTTTTTTTAAATAATCAGGTGATTTCATTTAAAGATCTGAACAAGAAGAAGATTTTGACAATTTATTAGACACTTAAAGGTAGGTCCAATAGAAGTTCTATTTTCAAACTGAAAGATAAAGAAATTTTTTTGAAACGTCCACATTATATGTGACGCATAAATTTTATATACATATGTAGCCCAGATCGCACGTACACAAATCAAGTTAAAATGTCCGGACATTTCAAAATCTTTCTTCGGAAGATAGATGACATTGTCCAAGAGATGCATCATCACACAGCTTCTTTTTTGTGAAATGTTAGTTTCAAGTTAGTCAAAGAGCTATACTAATATGGCAGTAGATTCGGTAGCTAAAAATGTTAGGTGCTTGTCAGATAGCTTCTTTTTTGTGAAATGTTTGCTTTCATTAGTTAAGAGATATGCTAAAATGGATTTATTGGTTATTTGATATAGTTGTATGATTCTCGTTTTAAAATGACTTAAATCCCCTTTAAATAAATAAAACAAAAAGATATGTTAATATGGCAGCAAATTGTGTGGCCAAATATCACTATCTGATGCCTCTAGATTGGATGTGCAATTCATAATACCCCCAGAACCTGTAAGGGGGGGCACGCTAATTTTGTTTCCTGGAGACAGTTAAATTAATGATGAATATTATTATTTGTTTTTTTGGTGATGGAAATTTCTTTTGTGATGCCGTTCAAATTCAAATAAAGGGTTTCAAATCAGAACACATAATTCTACTTGAAAAAGACGTGACTAATTAGGCTAGTTAGATACAAGGCTTACCGAGATTAACCTCAACAAAATTAATTTTTTGACTAATTTGAACCTAAGATGTGAACAAATCTTCCACCTACATTGCAAATATTGTACCACTGAACTAACCCCTCAGTTAATGAATATTACATTTTTTTTTTTAAAAGTAGGCCTTGAAAGGTCTATATATGCGACATACATAACATAGACTTTTGATTTATGATATTTGGACTTCTTCAAGCATATTACATTTTTTTCTTTTTTCCTACAAAAGAAACTCATCTTAAATAAAACTACATTGAATTCAACTTAAGACTATAAACTCATGATGTAAACGCATATTCCAAGCCAAAGTATTGAGGAGCAAGCCCAGAAGATCACAATTCTAACAAGCTCGAGTGCTTCTCTTGTATTTACTTTGTAGGTGAACTGGTTCAAAGCAGGACAGCTTTGAAAGGCATTAATGCACACACCTAAACGTCTTTATGATCTCAGAAGACAGAAACCTAATAAATCAGGTAGCAGCCTTGAAAGGCTAAAGCTGTTTTTTTTATTTTTTTTATGACGTGAGAACTGAATTGACGAAATTAATAATCGAATTATCTAGCAGAGTTCGACCACTAACTAATAAACTTTCAGATACAGCGATGCGCTTCCATATATGTATCAAGTCAATTAAAGACGAAATTTTAAAACAATAAAAAGTATCATAAAAATAATTTTACTCTATTACCACTGAATAATACCCATGGGACTGGAAGCGGCTAAAGCCTTATTAGATCAGAGAGGATCCCACAAATGCACATGTCTTCGTGGGCTTTATTCATTTTATTGCACTTAATTATAAACTAAATAATATAAGCTAGACATGTACAGTTTAATGCATAAATGCCGAAGTGGGTCATTTATCATTATGATTTGTAGGAGAACAACTTCATCCGATAACCATTAAGTCTCTATCTCATCTAAGAATGTTAATTATTAAGGAGAGTTTATTTTATTTATTTATTATTTATAACATACTTTTTCGAATATCAAAATATTTTTTATAATTGAATTGTATTTGGACATATTCTTTTTTTTTGAATAGATGACGAGATTTGAATTCAAAATCTTTTGCTGACTTGAACCATAAAAATTTACTACGTCATCTAAATGTTTAATTTTTGCACCCAAAAATTGGGTGGAAAGGTTGAGTAGAGACATGTTGTGACAAAGATTTCGTCCTCCCTTGTTCCAAAAAATAAAAATAAAAATAGTTTAACCTTTTAGACAAGGTGATTATTGGAATATACATTTATCTCACATCGAAAAAATAATCAACTTCAAGCTCACCATATAAGATTTTGAGCTACTCTATTTGACACTAATTGATTTTGAGATAGAACCTATGACTTTTAATATGGTATCAGAGTTGGGCTATTAATTTAGTCATAACTATCCACATATGACCTATCATTATTTCAATCTTGCTAACTCGTTTCGCATTAATGTCAGTCCTCATCTCTCAATTCTCGGCGAGTCACAAGTTAGGGGTGTTCGATTATACATTTATGTTCTCGTTGGGTCACATGTTAAGGGGTGTTCGACTATACATTTCTATTCTCGCTAGGCCACACTTAGGGGGTATTCTTGCTAATTTTTTTGGGTGATATCTCAACAAGGGTATGCCTTGTTATTATTCTTCATGAAAAAGGGAGTAGGTGCCAAGTGTCCCATGTCTACAAAGAAGTGAATATATGTGTAGATAGATTGGCATCAACCCTTTAATTTATATGTTACATGGTGAACCAAATTCCTCCACTATTATCATTTTTTGTGGAAAAAGATAGAAGGCGTAAAATATCGTCTTTAAGATAATTGTTTTGTAATCCGACGTAAACTCCCTTCAATCCCCAAAAAAAAAAAGGAAGGGAAGAATCAAAGAGAAGAGTCCTCGAGTTTCGGACACTAGGGATATTCATGTCATGATACAAGATGATGGATACCACGACAGAAAGGGGCCATAGACGATAACAGGAGGGCTTGAGAAACGCGTGGTTTAGCTTAAACAGATTAGGCATGCATGTAAGCAAAGCTGTTGAACGCGTTTTTTGGGTCCTTTTTTCTAAAGTCATCAATTTAATTATTAATTCTCCAATTTCAGAAAATGACTATTGATGTTCCAGATCACCCAAAAAAATTAGCTTTTTAAGTTGCTGTGTTGCAACTGTTTCTTAATCTTATCTAATTCTTTAGGCTTGATTGTGATTGGTTAATTCTCTTAAGCTTGTTTGTCCACTGTTGTGTATAAACAAAGAGTACAGAATGAAGAAGGTGAAAGCAGCATCTTTAAGTAGGTGAAAGCTCTTTATCCATGATTAAGTTGGCTAAACTCCCCACTGCATTCAATGTTATTCCTTGGTGGAAGATAGCTCGATATATGAATCCCTAACCGTGCTCGAGTTTGACAACAAATTGGACTCCTTTTGAAGTTTACTGAACGTAATTTTACCTTGTACTTCTACTAATTAAAGAATCTTGGCAGAGGTCTTATTTTTAGTGAAAATTATTTCACACGTCCCATAAGTGTAGGGATGACCCCCTTATTAGACGGCCTGATGTCCATCAAGCCGTGTTGAATAGTTTCCCTATTTTTAGTATCTTTATATTCTTTCGGCACGGAATGATGAAAGACCATTTTTAGCTCTCTATATTAAGTATAAGCTACATATTATGCAACTCATTATCATCACAACTCATTATCATCACTGAATATTGTTATATGTAACATCTTTACTGTTTTAACATTTAAAATATGAATTCTTATCATAAAAATGAGGAATAAAGGGATAACACAAAGTATTACTGGTTATAAAAGTTTGATAATCTTTTTTCATTTTCAAATTTCATTTCCATGGTGGGACGATATATGAAACTTTGATATTGTAATGTAACCTGATAATGAAGAGCAAACCTCCAAAATATCTAATCATCTACTCGTAATAAATAATAATCAATGCAAAATCTAACCTTCTAACTGCAAAACAAGAAATGGCAGATCTAAAAGATGCAAACCATAAAATAGGAATTTATTTGTTAGCCTTAGTTATTATTAGTACCTGATCTTCCTACACCCATTCCTTGTCATTGGCATGAATTTGATGCTACCGTTAGTTCCCCATACCTGGTAGACGAAAGAGAGATGCTAAATCTCTCCTTTCGAATACGTAGAGTTTTACCATCAATTATGTTAGCAGGAATGCTAATAAGGTAGTTGATTGATTAAGTTAAAATTAATATTCGGTTTTCTTTTCAAAACTGGTTGATTGATCTTCGTACGAAACTTATTAACTATAACGATTCCACATTGGGATCTTATAGTCACACGGCGTGATTATTAAGTCTAAAGAGTTCTCTCTCCTAACAAATTAATATTTTGGATTGGAATCTCCACTTAAACTTGAATTGTTACATTTTTAGGCTTTAGTTGTTACATTAACTTGCTCCGTTATGCTTTTGTAAGGACCGTTATAATTGGTATATACGTCATTATTCTTTTTCTAAAGTATCTAGTTAAGGAAATTATTCGTTCCGCTAGTCCGTAGTACTTATTATATCAATGGTGAATATAATGAATAGCTAGTTGAAGTTTAGGATCCGAACCATTATGTTTGATACGACTTCTGATTCTCGAAACGACTGAAAAAAAATCAATTAAAGCCATTAATTTATAGTACACCTTTTTTTGACAACAGAAGCAACGATTTGATTTATAAGAAAAGCATATTACACTTGCAATGAAAAGAGGTCGTATGTTTAATTGAAATATGAATGATAGCAAAGCTTTCGCTCATTGCTTTCAATAGATTTATGGTGGATGTTTAAAGAATTGTTGTCTACAATAAGTCTCCATTGTGAGAAATTTTTACGAGAGAACATGGACATGTCGACGATTAAATGAAAAATATCACCAAAAGTGAAGAAAACATTAAAAGCCCTCAAGAGGAAGACAACCATCACACTAACTCAACATATTCGAGGTTTTCCATTAGTGATTAAAGTTCAAGTTGTGTTGTCATAGTTGCTCAAGTCCAGAATAAACTTCATAGATCATAAAGTTGGATTAGTCGTGACCCGGAAAACTGTTTGACCATAAAATAAAACTAATGAGAAAATAATACTCGACTCTTGAGGATGGTGCTTAGTGCCTAGCCAAAAAAAAAACAATGATGTTTAGTGAAAACTAATTTCTGCATGGTTGATGTGCTTTATTATTATTATTATTAATTTTTTTTTTATTACAAAAGAATCAAAATCATAATTCGAACTCAATACTTTTGATTATAATTAAGTCATTATTTGATTATTTTATCAAATTTTTGAAAATATGCTTTATTATTTCACATCACTTCTTTTCATCAAATTTGATATAATAATTATGTCCATTAATTGTGCTATTATTACGGAACTGAAAATTACTAGTTGCTGTATAGTCGCTTTTTCGCTTGAAGTGACGGATAAAGGGAAAAGAAAAAGTGTGAAACAAATAAATTCATGTGCATTTTTTAGAGTTGGGTAAAATATTTCTATAGTTCCTAATTTATTGTTTTGGCCTTGTTTTAGTCATTTAATTATTTTTTGTTTTATATATTTTGGTCACTTAACTATCGGTTTTATTTTAGTCTTTTCGTCAATTATTTTGGTTAAAATAAACTAACTATTAAAAGGTAAAATTATAAAATCAGTCAATTAGATTTGTAAATAAGTTTAATTTGTTAAAAAAGTATAATTTTTTTAATTGATTTTACAGTTATAACCTTAATACATAGTTAATCTATTTAATAATTGAATTATCAAAATAAAATTAATAAATAATAATTGAATTAACAAAATAAAACCTAATTAATAATTGAATTATCAAAATAAAATTAAAAATAATTTAAAGACTAAAATAAAACTAAATAAATAATTTAGTGGTTATAGAGATATTTTAGCCTTTTAGAATCGATGGTCTTTCTTTTTTGTTGTTCTTAAAGTTTTTTTTTTTTTAAATGAATGAACTAATAGGGACCGACGTTATTATCAACTCTAGAACAAACCTAGCTAGAGAGTGCTGAGTGAGACCGAAGGAAAGTGGAAAAGTAAGTACATAAAAATGTTAAATCATCTCTGTCCAAGGGTAATAATCATCAACGAGAATGCGAGTGACATGTCTCTGTCTTCGAAAAACTTCGAGTTCTCTTAGGAGTTTTAAAATTCAAAGCAGCGTTAATAGGGCAACATCTGGAATATTTATTTTTAGTGGCGGTTAAAATCTTACGTTAGGACTCATATATATATATAAAACATTGAAGGTTAATTAAAATTTTTAATTTAAAAGTACCTCAAATAATGTATATATTTTTTTTGAAAAAAAAAAATTGGATTGAGTGGGGGTAAATGGATCCGCAATTGGTGTCAAACACAACAAATAGGGAAAAAAAAGAAGGTAAAATATGTGTTTCAATAAGTTAAGAAGTTAGTTTCGTTGAGGTCAATCTTGATTAATTTTGTATCTAATTATCCTAAATCATCTTCTCTTTTATCAGGGTCGTCTTTCTTGAAATTTAACACTCCTGATAAGAGTAAAGGATTTTATTGAAAAGATTTCCGTAAAAAAAAGTAATGGCAAGAATACGGGTTCATAATGTGGCAGGGTCTACAAAGCACCAAAAGAAAGAAATTACAAGAGATAAAAACTTTTTGGTCCCTCAGGTATTGAGAAAGAAACCTTTTGATTCTTCAACTTTTAAAAAGTGATAATTTGATCCATTTTAATATTAACTTTTTGTAATTTTTCTATTTTACTCTTGGACCAATTTTCTCTCTCCTGCATGATATTACACATTTGGGATGTCACAAAAAATCAAAAAAAATAACCAAAAAATTCACAAAGTATACATGTCCAAACCAAAACAAAAAATATATATATAATTTTTACAAAATGTCTTCAACATCATCATCCACCACAGTTAGAGAAGAAATAAACATAACAATTATTAAGCTAAAAAATAGGAGATGTTATTATGGGTCAAAAGTAACTGTTCGCAAAAATAAGTTATAATTTTTGAACTTGATAACTGTTTGTAAATAGTTGCTTTTGACCCATAATAATATCTCCTATTTTTGAACTTGATAACCCAAAATGGTCATGCAGGAGATATCACAAACGTGTTTTTAATCTCATTTTGTGAATTTTTTGGTAATTTTGGGTATTTTTTTTGATTTTTGGTAATATCCCAAACATGTCTTTAATGCCATGCAGGAGAGAGAAAATGGTCCAAGGGTAAAATAAAAAAATCATAAAAAAATTAACATTGAAATGGACCAAATAGTTACTTTTCAAAAGTTGAAGGACCAAAAAGTTCATTTCCCAAGACCTGAGAGACCAAAAAGTTTTTATTTCGAAATTACAATAGTTTCATAAAATTATAGCGAGTACAATTGGAGTCCCTTCGAATCTTGGTCTCAATCAAAAAGGAAAGAAAGTTCATTAACATTGCCCAAAAACACAGATATGGAATGGGAAAAGGACATACAAGTCCCTGACTTATTTAGTATTAACTCAACTAGGTCCTCTAGTTCTTCAAAATCCCTTTAAAAGGGGTATGTTTGTCTCTTCATAATAGCTTAACAAAAAACATATAAAATAATAAAAATCCAACCCCATAAATTCAAACAATTATACACCTACCCCAATTCCACCACCTTTACCAACTTCACCAATACCACCACCAACAACAACCATCTTTACCACACAAATCTACACAAACACACACATACAAAGATTAAAACAAACACACATTCATACACACACACACATAGATTTACATCAACACACAGGGATTTACTCCCACACTTGCGAATCTACACTCGTCCACACCTATGTTAAGTCAGTCTTAGTTTATATTTTATTATTTATTGTCGTTTATATTGTTGTTTATCTTCTAAACTGGGACTGCTGACATAAAAATCTTTTGACTAATTTGATAGATAAGTCAAGCCATATCCTTTGTAACTATTGCATCTATCTTTGTGTACTATGCATTATAAATCAATGGAAAAGCAACATAAGCTTTGCATCAGGCTAAACATGTAACACCCAGCACTACATTGCATTACACCTCATGCTATTCAAATGTTATTTTATATTCGTTAAATAAGCTTAAAAAAAAAAAGAAAAAAGAAGAAGAACTTAGCAAAAGTAAGAAAGGGAACTGAGAAAGTTTGAACCTGTGACCTCCTTCCTTGTAGCATACACCTTGACCATCTGAGCTAAAGTTAGTTTATTACCAGAACTAAACGCAAATAGTATTTATGTATGAAAGGCTATCAGATAAGCTTAAGTTTAGCAAACCAAGCAAAACTACCCGTTGGACCTAGAAAACGTGAGATTCTAATGCATTGGTTGTCATAGCATGTAAGTGGGTCTAATCCTATTGTGAAATCTTTGTTTATATATGTATGAATACATGAATATATATATGTGTAAACTCTTATAGTGACTTGGTTTATGAAATAAATATTTAACATACTTGTTGGATGTTGACTTAGCTAAAGGCTTACATGATTTAGAGATGGTTATTGGTTTGCATGTATAAAATGGTAGGTAAATGGGTTTAGATTAATTCTGAATTTTTAGTAATTGATATGTATATATGCTTGTACGTGTGTAATATGAGTTGGTTTGAGAAGTTATTGACCTATATACTTGTTGTATAGTATTTGCAGATTAGAGAATTTGGGTGTACATGTTTGGCTATATAGTTGTGTTGTCATGAGTGTAGTAGGGAAAAGAAAGTTCTCTGTATACGTACGTAATTGAGAATTGTGTAAGTTCTATATTTTTGTTGTATGTGTATGTAATTAAAGGAGCATGACTTGGGTTTTTGGCGATGATTTAGCTGCATACTTGCTATAAATCATACATTCCTTGGTATTCATGAACTAAAATTGTTAAGGGCTTTATGTTGAGTTTTGGTGAAATATGTGTATATGTTACTGCCACATAGGAAAGAAAGTTAAGTAAAAAAAAAAGAAGTCAAGTAAGATAATATAGATGAGGTAGTAAATGAAATATAATGTGTTATTATTTTAGACCCTTTTTACTTGTCTTCAAGAGTTTAATGATTTAGTATAATTTACTATGGTGCAGCTTTGGGTCACTCTTGAGTTAGTTATCTTAGTCAGAGGGTTGAATAAATTTAAAGTCAGGTTAAGGTAAGTAGAATCTACGGGCTTCTACTTTGTTTCAGTTCAAGCTTTGCACTCCCTTTCTTATTCAAGTTGATTCGCTTTTGACTCTTTATTCTTTATCTTCTGAATAAAGCACTTGCCCTTATTCATTGTACGCTGTGAGACCCAGACGGCAGGGTGAAATATATAGCCGTCCTGACTTTTAGGCCTACTCTGTTATATATGTATGTATCAATTGTTCAGATGATTCAGTTGTGTATCAATTGTTAGGCATACGCATCGATGCCAGGAATACATCAATTGTTAGACATATCTGTTAGACAATTGTATCAGTGGCCGACAAAACTCTGCAATTGTTAACTATATGTATCAATTGTTTATCACAGTTGTGCAGTTGTACTCAGATTCTATTCCGTATGCTTATTACCTCATCTTTCTACCAAATGCTTTATTGATATTTCACAAGTTTTTCAGGGTATTCTAATTAATGAGCTTCATTCGCTCATTTCATTTATTGTCTATGCAGAGGAAAATGGATAGGAATATCAGGACGTAGAATATCAGGAAAAAGAGTACCAGGGAGAAGAAAATCAGGGAGAGGAGTATCAGGTAGACGATGACCAGGGTGGGGACCAAACATAGTCTTTTACTAGTTGTACCTTTTGAAAGCTGTTTTTTTTTTTATTTTTTTCATCAGTTCAGCACTGTAGATAAACTTTCTAGTTAGGGTTGATGTAATTTTGCAGAAGTAGATATGTAAATATAAACAAAACCAGGTCTTGTGTATTTGCTTATCGTGGTATATAGATGCTCTGGTTTAGTTTTGGCAGATTGATTATTATTAATGATTACTGTAATAGATCGCCTTGCAGGCTTAGGTTGTTTGACTTAGGTCTGTGGCAAGTTACGACCCAAGTTTTAGAGTTGAAATTCGGGGCGTGACAAAACATGTCTCATAACTTACGCCCGCACACACTACATTTCCGACAGTTGGGGGTTATTTTTGGGGGTGGTCACAAAAGATACGGGCTACTTTGGGTGGGATTGCAATGGGAGGGGACCCTTTGGGCGAGGCATTTTTTTTTTGCACATGGTAGTGGTGGTGGTGATGTTGGTTTGAATGATAATGATGAAGGTGGTGGTCTGGTGGAGTTTGTGATGGTTTGGGGTTTAATTTTTTGAATTTATGAGGTTGTTTTTTTAATTATTTTGTCTTCATTTGGGGTAAGTGTAAAATTATTTCCACTTATGGGGTTGGAGCTTTATTGTGTTATTTTTTTTAATTAATTATGATGAAGAGACTAAATTACCCCTCCTTTAAGGATCTGTAAAAGGATTTTGAAGAAGTCTTTTTCCCGATATGGAATTGAGTAGAAGAACCGAAAAATAGCCCACACGGTTCTTCTTTTTGCATGATGACCATGTTACCTTGCATAAAATGATAAGTTATTTGTGCTCGAGAGTTGAGTGAAATAATCAAATAATTATATTTATAATTAAAATTTTAAGTTTGAAACATAAATTCAATCACCATTGTATAAAAGAAAATGATAAGCTCCTTTACAATGATATGAAGTTGCATAATACATGCAACAGGAAAGGCTTCCATATCAACAGCACAGACTATTTATAACGTGTTGTCGAATTTCGACGACAGTATGGTATCATAAAGCAGCTACTTTTGCAAATTGTCCCTTTGGGCTTGTGTAAACAAATTTGATCTGCCAAAAACAATGTGAAATATAAAGTGAGGCAAGGAAACAAAACCTAGAACATATATGTTTTCAATAACATTGTTATATATTACTTCTTGGGACTTATTGTTTGAGATATTAAATTAATTTCATTCTCTAACAACTTAAACGATTAAATAAAATTATGACTTATCATTGTATCAAAGTTAGTCTTATTACCAAAAAAATCTTGAATTCAAATCCGTCAATATTATTCCTTCTACCATGTGTGTAGTTGATAAAAACTCGTATTAAAGATACAAATTTCATTATTATAATTTTATTTACTATGTACATAACTCAAAAAATCTTAGTTGTATATTAAAAAATATTTTTGAAACATCAAACTAATTTAAATAAAATAATAACTTGTAACGTATCAAAACAAATATCACCCAAATAAGGGTAAATTTCACGCTTAGTCCCCATTGTTTGCTATTTTTTTCAAATTGATCCTTAATCTTTTAAAAGATTTATAGAGGTTTCTAATGTTTACAAAGTGATTCAAAATAGTCCCTATTATTTAAAACTAGCCAATTTAATCCCTATTATTTCTCATAAAATTTCATTTAGTCTCTAAATAGAGATAACATGCATGGATTGAATTGAATTTTTTTAAGAAACAATAAGAACTAAATTGAATTTTTTGAAAAATAATAAAGACCAAATTGACTAAGTTTAAATAATAAAGATCATTTTAAATAACTTGTGTAAATATTAAATACCTTTATAAATTTTTTAAAATATTTAAAATTATATTTAAAAAATCTTTAAATAATAGGAATTAAATATGAAATTTACCCCTAAATAACACAAAACATTACACGATAATGACTTCTAGCTAGGCTGGCACGCATTACAAAGATCCCTCCCCTCGTTTTAAAGAGTTGGGGAAAAATCACTCTCAATCGGTCACACTTGTGACCGCCGACACACCACGTAACCTCACAAAGCAGAGTAAATCATAGGTCAACGTTATGAATCAAGTACATGATATAAATCCAAATATCAAGCACATGGACAGATTCTGAAATTTTGCTGAATGAAAGTTAAATTATATAATTATTTAATGGGTTAATTTCACACTTAGCCTCTATTATTTAAATATTTTTTTAATATAATTTTTAAAATTTTAAAATATTTATAAAGGTCCTTAATATTTTTAAAATTTATTCAAAATGGTCCTTATTATTTAAATTTAACCAATTCGGTCCTTATTATTTTTTAAAAAATTCAATTTAATCCCTATTATTTTTTAAAAAAATTCAATTCAATCCATACATGTTATTCTTATTTAGGGACTAAATGAAATTTTATGAAAAATAATAAGGACTAAATTGACTAGTTTTAAATAATTGGGACCATTTTAAATTACTTTATAAATATTAGGGACCTCTATGAATCTTTTAAAATATTAAGGATCAATTTGAAAAAAATAGTAATCAATGGGGACTAAGTGTAAAATTTACAATTAATATTGGCGGATGTAAATGAAGTCAATGGTGCGAAACCAATTCAGATATTCTTTTTATTGGAGACTAAAATACATAATTTTTTATTTATATAATACATTTTTTTGAGTGGGGATTAATTGATTTTTTAATAAAAAATACATAAAAATTTAAATTTTTTGTTTAACGTTATTCTGAGTTAGTGAGGATTACAGCCCCTACTTGCTCCTTATTATATCTGTCTCGGAGTATATATTTAAATGAGGACTAATTAATTTTTTTAAATAAAAATACATAAACATTTAAATTATTTTTAAAAAATACATAAAAATTTTAACATTTTTCTAAATCCCGAACAATCTCAGTACATATAGCGCAAGACGATTCCATATCTCGAGGTCGAAATAGGATCGGATGTTTTCACGTCTGATCGTAATGTCCGATTTGTCTGAATTTCTGATTGATGAACAAGTTAATAAACATGAAGGAAAATGGAACTATTGGACCCCCACCATTGACTTCATTTACATCCGCCTATGACCATACACCGTTCACTTTCTAAAGGCCAATGCCTTTATTAGCCTCACCTGCCGTCTAACCCATACTAATGGCCTCTTCCATAACCCACACTCGTCTACTTTCCCTCGACAGTCTCTATTTAATACGTCCTTTATTTCACAGCAAAAACATTTAAGTCTTCATACATTTGATCACCCTTTAGTTTGCTCCTTATTTTCCTCACACCAAACTTGTCCTCAATTGCATGCATATACGTTTTAAGGTTTTCCCCAACATCCTTAAAACATATTATAACATATTGTTATACGATCATATAGACTAATCACTTAACCCTCTTCCTTGTATTGTGAAATTAAAATGGTTCGTTTATGGACCACATTAATTTTGTTCGTGTTGTGCTTATGTACTTCTCCCTATGCTACTGCAAACATGGACTCCCTTCACTACGAGTGGCTTAAGGTTCCGGGCTCGGAGTTCGTAAACTCATTGAAGGATACCATTGACATTATCCGGCAAGTCACCTCGGTCGTGTCGCAATTCGGCAACATGTTCGGCGATTTTCGACTCTCCAACGCCGTTTCTGATTGCCTTGATTTGCTTGACCTGTCGGCTGATGAACTCGACTGGACTCTCTCTGCTTCTGAGAAGTCTATTGGTATGGTTTTTACTTTAATATTGTTTCATGCATTTTCATTTAATTTATTGTTTAACAATAGTTTCTTGTCTTCTTATAAGTCTATTTAATGGTGTCTTTTCAATTTTGATATTTCATGCGTTCTCAAATATCATGTTTTACTTTTTAACAAAAGTTTCTTGTCTTCTTCTTGCCATTTGGATATTAATCTTTGAACTAGACAAATTGAAGCACTTTACGATATTCTCCAGTGTAGCTGATACCATGTACGAATATGGCTCCACATACTTTTGTTTTCACCTGGGAAATTTTCATTTTGTTTTTCGTTTATCTGTGCATCATAGATTCAAGACTTTTGTTTAGTAAGGGTTAAAATGATACAATTATTCAAAATTTTTGTTTAGTAAATTTTATTAAAATCAGACAATTTAAAATATATGAGTAATTTATAAGTATTTTATTTTTTCAATAGAGTCTAGATTAATTTCAACTAAAAAATACACACATTTTCAAGAAAAACAAACTCCAACTCACTCTTTCATAGTTTCATATTCGCTGCTAGTGAGAATTGTAATGCTTGTTGGTCCGTATATAGATTTGCCCACCTGCCTTTGGGCTTTGGGGTAAATTACTTGTAAAAATTAATTTCACATGTCATATGTCAAGGAAAATTTCACATTTAGTTCATATTATTTGCAAAATGTCTCAATTTAATTCTTATTGTTTAAAATGTCTCAATTCAATCCCTATTATTTCTCAAAAAATTTTAATTTTGTCCCTATTATTTTTTTTAAGTTTCAAATTTGTTCCTATTATTCAACTACTAAATTAAATTTTTTTAAGAAACAATAGGTACGAATTTGAAATTTTTTGAAAACAATAGAGACGAAATTGAAACTTTTTGAGAAACAATAAGAATGAAATTAAGAAACTTTAAATAATAGGGATGAAATTAAAACTTTTAGAGAAACAATAGGGACTAAATGTGAGATTTTCCCTCATATGTCACATTTATGAGTTCAATCAATTTTTTATCATAGTGTAACATATCTATTTTGAGCTATTCATTTTAAGGGATTTGCTTCTATACCGTTCTGTAACTGTACGGGCCTCTAATACACATGTGAGACCCATTATTGTATTAGAGACCATAAACTATATAGAAGCAAAACCCTCATTTTAATATTCAACATCTTTTAAATATAAATTAAGAATAACAGTTCAATGTACAAAATTTTATCTTAATTTTTTTGGTAATCTGTTGCAGGTAAAGATAATAGCACGGGAAATATCAGTGCTGACATGAGAACATGGCTGAGCGGAGCACTAGTTAATCAAGACACATGCATGGAAGGCTTTGAGGGCACCAATAGTATAGTCAAAACTGTTGTTGCTGGAAGCCTTGGTCAAGTAAGTTCACTAGTCCGTGAAGCTCTGGTCATGGTACGCCCAACCCCAGCTGATGCCAATTCCAAAGGTGGCAAAGGCAGTGGAGGCAGAGGAGGAAGAGGAGGAGGCGGAGGCGGTGGTGGTGGCCGAGGTGGCCGTGGCGGTGGCAGGAAGCTAATTAGCGATATTGATAATTTCCCATATTGGCTCAAAACAAAAGATAGAAAACTCCTCCAAGCCGGTGGTGTGGGAGCCGATGTTGTTGTAGCTGCCGATGGCACAGGCGATTTTACTACTATTAAAGATGCGGTTTCTGCAGCCCCTCAACTTAGCACAAAACGCTTTGTCATATACATCAAGAAGGGCGTCTACAAAGAATATGTTGAGATTAGCAAGAAGAAATGGAACATTATGATGATTGGAGATGGCATGGGTGTTACAGTCGTGACTGGTAATAGAAACTTCATTGATGGCTGGACCACGTACCGGTCCGCAACGTTCGGTAAGATTTTTATCTTTAGTATTACTATATATATATATATATATATACATGATTAGGGTAACATTTCATCGTTTTTAATAAAAGTTCTTATTACATAAAGAGGAAGAAAAATTTGACATACATTATCAGGATATTTGACAACATAAAATAGAATTGTTACGTATTTAGTCTATTGGTAAATTGATTTTTTAGGCATTTATTGTATGATTAGGGTATGGTTGTATAAACTCCAACATGACATGCTGGGCGAAATGTGGTTGAGAAAGTCTATAATCTTTGTTACCATTAATGAGGAGATAAGAAAATAATGTTCGTGGTAGATAACTTAGATACGTTTATTTTATTACATGGGTTTCATGAGATCTTCTCAATTGAGTTTTATAGGTCAAACTTATTAAAGTTGTGGCCCCATCCTGGTTCAGCCCAATATGAAACTCTAGGCGCGTATTTCTTTTTATATACTTTGACCAATTCTTCTAAACCCACCCACCCCCGCACACGCACACGCACACGCACACGCACAGGCACAGGTCCATTTTGGAAGTTTAAAATAAATAATTTTTTTAATTATATGAATATATTTTTTTTAATAGAAACTAATTAACTTTTTTAACTATGACTACCTACATATCAATAAAAATAAATAATTTTTTTTTTTTTTGGCTCATGGGAGCTGCCAAATGTGAATTTGTGCCCAGACATGGGCAGGGGAAAAAAAAGTTTACTTTGTCAATCTATATGATTATTTCGATAAGCATATTCGTAGTATGTATATATAAAATAAAAATAAAAAAGTTGAAAGATCTCAGAATTCGGGTCCTTAAGTTTTCACCATTTTTAATATGACCCCTATATATTCAACATAAATTTATAGTCCTTGTCCAATCGCTAATGCTCTCCTTCTATTGAACTCTGCCTCGACCTACGATGACTCATAGTAACGAGTTCAATATTTGTTTGAAAAATTTGACCCACTTACATAATTGTTAGGACTCACACGTGTAAATCTAATTAATATGTGAAAAAATAATGTTATTTTGAATTGATCGAATAGTTTCCCTATTTGTTGTGGTAGATTAAGAAGGCAAGTACTGCAGCAGACCAATAATCGTAAAAGATCCGTTGGTTTCCTAAGAAAATTACTTGCTTTTTCCAGAGGAGAAAAAACGAAGAGGAAGAAAAAAGATTAGAGAATGAGTAGTTTTCGATAAAGACGGTTCGATTATGCACCAAAGTCAAAAACATAAAATTTTTAGTCTCCATATAATCTAGTGATGGTTCAAATCTCATTTTTAGTGACTAGAAGATAATTGACAGGTAGAAGATACAATTATGTGATCGTGCATAGACATTGACCAAAAGGAAAAATCATGCATAGGGCTTCACTAATGAGCATACTAGTTTCAGAAAATACATGGAAATAGTAGCCCTGTGGCCCATATATGGGAGTAAAGGACCATAACTTCTGCACAAGTTGGTTTACAAAACGTGTTGTGGACTTCACATTTATTTGTGACGCTTACACTCTCGTACTGTTGGGTCCATAACTGTGTAAGAGAGACATTCCGAACGTCCGCACATTTTGAAAACCATTGCCTTCCGTAGGAAATATTAATGAAACTAGGAAAGGTGCCATCTGATGCCATGACCTATTGCTTCTTTGGCTTCTTGCTTCCTTGTATACTCCACATATCTGGTGGTGGGGACTATGCTCCCGTCTAGAGGATCATTTCACATCGTCATGAGCATAAAAATTTTCCCGTTTTGGTCTAACAGGCCATGTGTGTAGTTCTTTGAATCTACGATCAAGATTTCGAGATCAAAACTTTTAAATTTATTTATTTTTTAAGTGGACTACTCATAACCCATACTAATCTAGAATATATTCGAAGCATCAAAGAGGGGTGGAGTGGTCATTTATGGTGGAGGTCTTGATAGGAGAGAATGAAAAGACTAGGGAGCATGAAAAGAGACGGAAAAATTACATTAAATGGTCCTTATTATTTTTTAAAAAAATTTAAATTTATTATTATTATTTTAAATTAATTAATTTAGTATTTATTATTTTTTTAAAAAAATTAAATTTCTTCTTATTGTTCAGAATAAGTCAATTTAGTTCGTATTATTTTTCAAAAAATTTCAATTTAGTCACAAATTTTTTATGCATTGAAGACTAATTTGAATATTATATGAAAATAATAGAAGCTAAATTGAATTTTTTAAAAATAATAAGGATTAAATTGACTAATTTTGAAAGAATTTAAAATATTTTAAAAAATAATATAAACTAAATTATATAATTTTGAACACTATAGACAAAATTGAAATTTTAGAAAAATAATAAAAACTATTTTCACAATTTTTCCAAAAAAGAAAATGTTATGGTCTTTTAGAGAGTAGAGAGACTAAAGACACAAAAACTACTCTAGTGTTTCTACTAAATTAGTTATTTATAGGTGTATCTTAGCTTGTAAGCTAGACTTATTGCTGCAGCCCAATTAATCTAAACCAAATTCATTATCTGGAAAATGGGTCGATGCCCAAATTTTGGTCCCTAGAATGTGTACTTGAGGATTTAAATTCAATTATAACTGAATCATATATAACTTCACTATTATTAATTTTCCTCTCGTAAGGTTATCATATTTCAATTCTAAAATATTGACGATGAATCACTAAACCAAGTTGCAAATTTTTTTCCTGTTGTTGCATGTGACACGTGCAGCTGTTAAAGGACGAGGATTCATCGCACGAGACATGACATTCGAGAACACCGCAGGGCCTGAAAAGCACCAAGCAGTTGCATTCCGATCAGACTCAGACCTATCCGTGTTGTACCGATGCGCCATGAGAGGCTATCAAGACACACTCTACGCACACTCCATGCGACAATTTTACCGAGAATGTATCATCACCGGCACAGTCGACTTCATCTTCGGCGACGGCACGGTCGTGCTCCAAAACTGCCAAATCCAAGCCCGAAAAGGCCTACCGAATCAGAAAAACACCATCACCGCACAAGGCCGCAAGGACCCAAGTGAGCCAACAGGGTTTTCAATCCAGTTCTCGAACATTTCTGCAGATCCAGAGCTGATATCTTCATTGAGCACCACTCAAACGTACCTTGGACGGCCATGGAAGCTATATTCACGCACAGTGATCATGAGATCGTACATGAGTGACGCTATCAGGCCCGAGGGGTGGCTAGAATGGAATGGTAATTTTGCATTAGATACATTGTTTTACGGGGAGTACACGAACTATGGCCCTGGTGCTGGAATAAATAAGAGGGTTAAATGGCCTGGATATCATTTGATTAATGATACAGCTGAGGCTAACAACTATAGTGTTTCTCAGTTCATTTTGGGAAATTCATGGTTGCCTTCAACAGGGGTTAAGTACACAGCTGACTTGGCGGTTTGAATTGGATATGCATTTATCAATCTTGTGATTTTCTGGCATGTTGGATTAGTAGTTATTTATCTCTGGACAAACAGAGAAATTGATTATTTTTATTTTTATTATTTTTTATGATGCCACTTCGTTAAGCAGCATGGGGTTGCTTGCTCGCCATATTAAGTTGTCATTTTCTCTTCTTTTTTTTTCTTTGACTTGGTCTTTTCTTTTTTCTGTTTTCTTTTTCTTTTCAAATTTTCCCCTTTTTTCTTGAGTGAAAAATAATAAATAATATAATAAAATTTTTCTTAACAATTTAAATTTTTAGATAAGTGATCACCTAATATGTTATTAGAACCTAGATACTAGAAGGTTTGAGTTCAAGTCTCTGCGCCACCTATTTAAAAAGTACTAAAACTGTTTAGGTACTCAAAAATGAACTTGCGGGTACATGGTAATTTGATATTTTTGGATGAAGATGTAACAAATTTAAACTAATGTTATGATGAAAGGAATTATATTGACTCTCCGAATACACTTTCACACTTACAAAACTAAATTGCCGACATTTGCTTCTTACATCTTATCAAAGTTGTCATAATTATGGTCATTGTTTCAACAAATGAAGTAAAAAAAGAAAGAAAGAAAGAAAGGACAGAAAATTAAAATAAGAGGAAGATATCCAAAGAGACACAAGGCCTTTGGTATAGTGAAATGTTTCTTGTCGTGAGTGTGTAAACTTGCGAAATCAATACTTATATATGACATCTTTATAAGTTGTACAATTTAAATTTTTCTTGAATAAAAAAATGTCCAAAGAGACAGATGCAACACGCACAAAAAGGGTTAGTAATAATAACTATCGTGGGCTTCATGAAGATGTAAGGTTTTCTGATAGTTACCGTCATATACAATTTAAGAGTTGTGATGACAAAGATAAAGTTCTACCATTTTTATATAGTCTACGTGCAGTGCGCACAAGATCATTAAGCAAAAACATATACTCCGGTGCTAGACCTTTGGAATAGGGCAAATTGGATAAATAGTCCTTATTGTTTATAATTTTTGGACAAATAGTTCTTATTATTTTAAAAGTCATGCGGTTAGTCTCCACTGTTTTAAAAAATCCTACCAATAGTCCTCATTGTTTCAAAAGTCACTCAGTTAGTCCCTATTGTTTGCAAAAGTCTCTCTATTAGTCCCCAATGTTTGCAAATGCATTTACAAACATTGAGGACTAATGGAGAGACTTTTGTAAACAATGAGGACTAATGGAGAGATTTTTATAAATAATAGGGACTAACTGAATGACTTGTGAAACAATGGGGACTATTGGTGAAATTTTTACAAATAATAAGGACTAATTACGTGACTTTTAAAATAATAGAGACTATTTATCAAAAATTTATAAACAGTAAAGGACTATTTGTGAAATTTGTCCTAAATTATGCCATATGAATGGGTAACCAAAAGGTTTTCGGGAAAAAAGAGAGAGTATAAGGCATCCTCTGCCTTTATATATTTTTTTAATCAAAACAAAGAGAAAAATAATTCATCATCTTACTCGTTGAAGAAAAAGAAACAAAAAAGTAAAATTGGATCTTCTAACAAAGAAAGAGCACGAAAGAAACGAGCTATTTGCTAACCTAAAAGAATTTGAAAGTATTCGTCATGTCAGTCTTTGTCTCATTAGGGTTATTAATGTGAAGCACATTGAAATTCCTTTGAATCTCAAGGATTTTGATAGTTTTAAGTGTTACTAGAAACTAGGTAACAAATTGAAAATCAATAAATTTTTATGTTCAACAATGTTGAGAGCTAAACTATATTACAACTACACCTCACGAAATCAATAAAGGAAAGTAGTAAAAGAAGCACTTCACTCCTTTACAATTTTACGCAATTGTGTAGATGTCAAAATTCACAATCACGTATTGCGGGCCACCAGCAACCTACAGAGACAAAAAGCAATCGAACGACGTGAGTCTCGGGACACCGGTGTGGTGCCGGCCGAAGACACTCCGACGCTCAAGTTAGTGGTCTATCGGAAAGGGAGATCTAATGAGGATTGTAAGGAGGGATCATCAGAGTCTACCGTAGTTGCGGCGTTGTTATAGGAAGAGTAAGTTGTGATTTCGTAAAGGGGAGAGGTAGGGTATTGCTGTATATCGCTAATATTCCATCCCCTCTCATTGTGTAAGCGTGGCCTACTTATAGGTGTGGGTCGACCAAGAGTCACGGATCCTTGGGACTTGTACTCCTAATAGACTACCTGATCACTTATCGCATAGGATAGAGGTAATCTTTAGCCCAAGTCCTTTATGGTAGTCCCCTTCCCGTAGGCTGGGCGATTGTGGTAGGTCGAGAGTCGCCTCACCTCCTCAGACTCCTCCATCCGAACTTGTCAATCATCATCTGCTACGGTAGGTTAGTCATTTAAGGTCTCTTTCTTGGTCACTTATCTGTTAGCACCCAACAAGGCCTCGGGTCGTGCCCGAGTACGTCGCCAGTTGCCTATATGAGATAGTTCAATATTTGGGCCTAGCGTAGAGCTCGAGGCCTCCGAGTGGGCTTTTTCGGGAGTAAGCCGCGACTTATAGCATTGCATATGGGCCCTGACCCAATAACCGAACGGATTGGGGCTATAAGACGCGTCGCAGTTGGACCATGGATCCAAGCCCAATTTTTGCATCAACAAATTGTCATTTCGATTAATGCCATGTGTTAATAAATATCATCAGTATATTATAATTTGGCTAAACTAGCTTTCCAACTATGATTAGAATGTATTAAATACCAAATCTAAACTACCATATTTAATTAACAAAACAAATATGAAAGCCATATTTAGCTTTTGAAGCCATACTTGATTGTATAATAATGTTAATAGGGAAGAATCTCAATGGTTCATTTAATTAGAAAACATCTAGACCCTTACTTGAATATCAAACAAAATCAACCTAAAATCTTTCCTAATTTATTTATTTTCCATTGTTTCTTTTTCCTAGTTTATTTCTCCGCCAAAGTAATTAGATGTCGAAGTCGATGGGAGCATGTGTTTGTTTTCGTTCGTGTCAAGTCTGAAGATAACTATAATATAATGTCATTATATTATATATATCAGAATATGTAAAAGTTTCTAAATGAATCATGTTAATGATGCAAGGTTCTTCCTTGCATTGGGAATGTTAAGTTAAATGATCCAGATTTACAATTTGAAAAAATGGGAGCATGTGTTTGTTCGCGTTCATGTCAAGTTTGAAGATCTATAACTATAGTATAATGCCATTATATTATATTATAGTTGATTATTATTCGTTAATGCTAATTATCACTAGCAAGCTTGTGAATAATCTTCTTGATTTTTATTTGTTGCTACTTTGATTTGCACGGTTGATGAATGGAAAGACCGATGGAAAAAAAAATGACGGGCAAATAAACTAGGAAAAAGAAATGATGGAAAAGAAATAATTTAGGAAAGATTTTAGGTTAATTTTGTTTGATATTCAATTAAGGGTCTAAATGTTTTATTAGTAAATGAACCATTAAGATTCTTCCCTAATAACATTATTATACAAATAGTGTTGGGATCCAAATCCTATTTTTTTGCTCCAAAAATTAAAATATTACATGAGCATTTTTTATGGCAAGTGGTTTATGGTCTTTAAAGTCTTGAGAAAAAAGATATGTGTTGCTTTAATTATAGGCTCAGCCAAAAATGCACAAAGTGTTTAGTGTGAAAAATAAATGGTCTTTAAAATCTCGAGAAAAATCTATAGAAGTTGGACAAAAAAAATTAAGCCATTAGATTTTTGCTCTAAGAAGTGATACAATATATTTTTTTTAAATGAAAATGAAAGTAAAAGAAGCCATATAGTATTTTCTCCAACTTGTCTAGTGAAGCATAAAAATCTTACAATTTCGACTCATCATTTAGACAAAAAATAATAAAGACGAAAAAGACTTCAGAGTTATGTGTATGTGATAACAGATAACATTAGTTTGAGTTTTAAATATTAGTTGTATTGATCAGATGTAATCTTAGCACTTAGAGATCTCCTAGAATATCTTACTCTTTTCTATTCACACGGCTTGCATTATTTGCTGCCTATATAAACTGTACATTGACTTATTGTAATATACAACAGAATACACTTTACACCCATATACACTTACAGTATGAAAAAGAGAGTAAGTAGTATTTCTTATTGTTACAGTTGAAGCAATTATAACAAAACAAAGTTCATTTACACCATTTTAAAGATACCATTATTTTTTTTATTTAGATCACATTTAAACACTGCAAAGTAATTATTTTTCCTGCTTCTCTACCTTGTTCTTTATAAATCTTCAAACTTTTCGTTTATTTCTTTTTTTTTTTTTTGAGCTTACTCACAATGATAGTAGAGTTAGTAACTTTTATTTGTGATTATCTTAAATTTTAGTGAATCGTTATTCTTGGGGCATGAATGAATTTTTTTTGGAATTATATGTTCCTATATTTGTTTTGCTAATTAAATATGGTAATTAAGATTTTAGTATGTAATGGTTTCTAACTATGGTTAAAATTTTAGTTTAGCAACATTAATGTACTTTGTAAATGATATTTAGTGACACTTGATATTAATCAGAATAACTATTACGTAAAATTATTAGAAATAAATTATAGAGGAGTCAAGTTCGTAAAAGATGAAAGTATTAGAAATATATTGTACATCTACTCAAAAGGATACTGTAACGACTCCACGTATCCAGTTAGTTATAACTGGTATTTGCTAAGATAATTAGCATGTGAGGTATTGAGTAACCTATAAAAGGAGAGAGAAGACACATAACAAAGAAAACAAAATATTATCTTATTTCTATTTTGTTCTTTTTTCTTCAATTCTTTGTAATTTTCCTTTCTTTTATGTCTTTATATTTTTCCTCAAAATCTTAGTTCGTTACATTGGTGCTTTCATTGACTCCATGACTGACGGTACCGGACTACACGCCATGGATTATCAATCTCAGCAATACTATCTGCGGTATGCTGGGTACGACCCTTACATTCCACCATCTCAACTATACTATCCATATTATCCGCCGGTCTACTCTCAACCACCGTTCCCAGGCTACTATTATCCAGAATCGATGTACCCACAAGCTCAACCACAGTCGCATGTCCACTCCATGATTCCAGACTATCAGAATTTGGCTCTTGTGTGGTCGGATTACGTTGACTCAATGGTGGTGGTCGTGGCAGAACCTGTCCCCGCAGCGGAGAACTCGTAGTCCTCGCCGAAAACAATCGAAAAAGCTTTGGACAAACACAAAGCAGGCGGAAATGGTCAAAAAGTAGCTAGTCACAATGATGTAGAGAACAATGGGGAGAAGGTACTGACTGATGAAAATTTCACTCATCCACTGTAGGAAATGGTTCTTCTAGCCCTAGGACAAATTCAGAGTCAATTATCAACCACATTAAGAATGATGGTTTAGCATAACGACCTCATTTGCAAGGATCTTTTTCGAGAAAAAACTAGTGCTCATGAAAGCCATGAAGGTGACCAGAGGAAATTGACTTCAAATTTGTATTGCTAGAATCTTGATGACGCATCCAATGATTTTGGTGACACATTTTTGCTGGTCGAAGAGTTAAAATTTGAACATAAAGCGGGATGAAGGATCATCTTTCTTCTGTAGAAAGGGTTGATGATGAAGATGATGAGATGGTTGCCATTGATCATGATTTTGAGAAAGGGTTGATTGATATATCTAGCAAAATGGGTGATTTGGATAGTGCTAAAAGGGTGTTTGATAAAATGTTCATGAAGGATGTGAAGGAAGATATAAACTCTGCTTATTCGTTGAGCATGGAAGCCGCGTTTATAAACCAAAACTTTTCACAGTAGGTGTTGGTCAGGGATGGGAATTAATAGGATGACGTTCGAGGAGCCGAACCCATTTACAAATGAAGGGGAGGAAGTGGCGTTCGTGGCGTCTGTGGCTTATCGATACAGGAGGTGGAAGTTGGATGATGACATAGAGTTGAAGAATGTTGAGGAAGATAAGGATGAGTTGCCGGTGATACACTTTTTAGGTAAAAAGATGTCGAAAGGGAAGAAGGGGAGTAGTAGTAGTGTGTTTAGTGCTTCGAGTCAGGATGAGCTTGAGAGTGTTCCTATTTTTACGGGTGAAAAGAAGTTGTCCAAGTTGAAACAGAATGATGGGAAAAGTTTGTTTGGTGCTTCGGCATTTGATGCCATTGGAGATGAGGATAATGAATGGGATGCTGGTGATGAAACAGAATTTAAACAGCAGTTTGACAACAAGGACAAGCCAGTGGTTGCATTTTCAGGAAAGAAGAAGAAGTCAAACTTTTCAGAAAATGTAAAAGTGAAGAAATACAGTGAGGCTCTTAATGATCTTAATGCAACTATAAAGGCAGATCCAACAATCTCATAAGCATATTGGCATCAAGCATCCATCCTTCGTCAGTTATACAGATACGAGGAATCTGAGAAAAGCTACAAAAAGTTTCTAAACATGAAACCACAAAACGCAGATGCAGAAAATGAGGTTTCTCAATTACATCAAGCTCAGAGTGCTCTTGATTCAGCTACTAATCTCTTTGAATTTGTTAGCAATATGAGCCAAGGGTTTGATGATTTTGATGAGCGGATGGCCTCTCAAGGACTTGCTAAATTTTTCCTCCAAAAAAAATTACATCCTAGAGTTGCTGAAGACCGTAAAGTCAGAGAACTCGTCGAGATGCTTAATTGACCAAGTCGGTTTAGCATTGATGTTAGTGGTCACAAGTGTTTGGAATTTTATGAAAGGGATAAAGCTAAAAATAAACGAACTTTGAGAGATTTGGATGGGAAAATTAGCTTCTCAGTTGACATACTCAGGTTCGAAAAGAAGTACAAATGTCGCTCTGAGTATCTATGCCTAACTGCATTTTTCATTGATGAAAACTGGGAGCTGAATAGATGGGTTCTTAATTTCAGCCTTATTGGAGATCAGGTGGATAATTCCCCTAGCTCAATTATCCTTGGGGCTTTAAAGGATTGGGATATTGAGAACAAGATGAACACAATTACTATGGTGAACCATCATTACAAGAAAACAGCGGGCGATGAATTTTTTCCGTA
This sequence comes from Ehretia macrophylla, assembly GCA_037974665.1. NCBI lineage: Eukaryota > Viridiplantae > Streptophyta > Magnoliopsida > Boraginales > Ehretiaceae > Ehretia > Ehretia macrophylla. Next base: position 7,587,905 of record CM075779.1, read on the forward strand.
GTAAATTGGCTACTGTCAGGCTACGGAAAAAAAATTTCGTAGCCCAGCAGTAGCCAACTTAGCACTCGTTGAAATGGCAACAAAATTTTGTTACGGATTAGCTACAAAAATAATTTGGATTAATAAAAAAAATGAAAAATAATATTCCGTAGCCTAGTCGTGGCAAATTTGCAACAGATTAGCTATAAATTATTTAATTAATTCGGCAAAAAAATTCATAAAAAAGTCTGTGGCCATGTAGTAGCCAAAATAATCACGGATTGGCTACGGATAATAATTTTAATTAATAAAAAAATAAAAAATAATATTCCGTAGCCTAGCTGTGGCAACTTTACTACGGACTAGCTACGAATTATTTAATTAATTCGCCAAAAATATTCATTAAAAATTCTGTAGCCATGCAGTGGCCAATAGCCACGGATTGGCTACGGACTATATATTATTCAAAAAATATTTTAAAAAAATAAATACGGCTATTTTAATTAAATAGGAAAAAGTAAAATAACAAAGTCTGTAATCCATCTGTAGTCCCTAGCTACGGATGGGCTACTGAATTGGACTCTTCCGTAGCCCAACAAAAGCCAATTGGCTACTGTTAGGCTACGGATTTAAATAAAAAATTAAAATTTATAGTTTTTAATTTGAAGTATGGAATTTTTATTGCACCTACAACGTAGTAACTTCACTTGAGTTGCAAATTTTTGAAATAAAAATAAACTTGGTCCATATTTTATTAACGTGGGTACTTTTATAGAGAAATCAAATGTCGTTTAAATCGAATTTATTATATTTTCACTTAACATTACGTTAATGTTAATAAACATTCAATCTAGGAGCCGAAAAACTATCACATTGTATTTAAACTTCATAAACAAGAAAAATATGAAGATATTAACACATTTTAATACGTTGTTCATATTTATTAACAAATTAGAATATGTATTATTTGTTGTCCGTAGCCCAGCAGTAGCCAATTGGCTACTGCTAGGCTACAGACCTCAACCAAAAATTAAGTTTTATCGTTTTAAATTTGAATTTTAGAATTTTAGTTGCACCTACAACGTAGTAAAATTCACTTGAGTTGGAAATGTTTCAAAAAAAAAACTTTGTCCGTATTTCATAAACGTGTGTACTTTTATAGAAAAATCTCATAGGAAATCATTTGCCGTTTAAATCGAACTTATTATGTTTTCACTTAACATTACGTTAATATTAATAAACCTTCAATTTGAGAGTCGAAAAAATATCACATTGTGTCTAAACTTCATAAACAAAAAAAAATATGAAAATATTAACACGTTTTAATACGTTGTTCGTACCTATTTTGAAAGTTAGAATACGTATTATTTGTTGTCCGTAGCCCAGCAGTAGCCAATTGGCTACTGCTAGGCTACGGATTTAAATAAAAAACTGAAATTTATCATTTTTAATTTGAATTATGAAATTTTGATTACACCTACAACGTAGTAACTTCACTTGAGTTGCAAATTTTTGAAATAAAGAAAAACTTGGTTCATATTTCATTAACGTGGGTACTTTTATAGAGAAATCAAATGTCGTTTAAATCGAACTTATTATGTTTTCATTTAACATTACGTTAATGTTAATAAGCGTTCAATCTAGGAGTAAAAAAAACTATCACATTGTGTCTAAACCTCATAAACAAGAAAAATATGAAGATATTAACATGTTTTAATACGTTGTTCATACTTATTTTGGAAGTTAGAATTCGTATTATTTATTATCTGTAGCCCAACAATAGCCAATTGGCTACTGCTAGGCTACGGACCTCAACAAAAAATTGAGTTTTATCGTTTTTAATTTGAATTTTGAAATTTTAATTGCACCTAAAACGTAGTAAACTTCACTTGAGTTGTAAATGTTTCAAAAAAAAAAAAAAAACTTTGTCCGTATTTCATTAACGTGTGTACTTTTATAGAAAAATCTCATAGGAAATCATTTGTCGTTTAAATCGTACTTATTATGTTTTCACTTAACATTACGTTAATGTTAATAAACGTTCAATCTAGAAAAACTATCACATTGTGTCTAAACTTCATAAACAAAAAAAATATGAAGATATTAACACGTTTTATTACGTTGTTCGTACCTATTTTGGAAGTTATAATACGTACTATTTGTTGTCCGTAACCCAGTAATAGCCAATTAGGCTACGGACCTAAAAAAAATTGAGTTTTATAGTTTTTAATTTAAATTTTGGAATTTTAATTGCACCTACAACGTAGTAAACTTCACTTGAGTTGAAAATATTTCAAAAAAAAAAAAACTTTGTCTGTATTTCATTAACGTGTGTACTTTTATAGAAAAATCTCATAGGAAATCATTTGCCGTTTAAATCGAACTTATTATGTTTTCACTTAACATTACTTTAATGTTAATAAATGTTCAATTTAGAAGTAAAAAAACTATCACATTATGTCTAAACTTTATAAACAAAAAAAATATAAAGATATTAACACGTTTCAATATGTTGTTCATACCTATTTTGGAATATTATGTTTTCACTTAACATTACATTAATGTTAATAAATGTTCAATCTAGAATTCAAAAAATTATCACATTGTGTCTAAACTTTATAAACAAAAAAAAAAATGAAGATATTAACATGTTTCAATACGTTGTTCGTACCTATTGTGGAAGTTAGAATACGTATTATTTGTTGTCTGTAGCCTAACTGTAACCAATTGGCTACTGCTAGGCTGCGGAGATTGGCTACTGCTAGACTACAGACCTAAAAAAAAATTGAATTTTATCATTTTTAATTTGAATTTTGGAATTTTAATTGCACCTACAACGTAGTAAACTTCACTTGAGTTGAAAATGTTTCAAAAAAAAAAATTGTCCATATTTCATTAACGTGTGTACTTTTATAGAAAAATCTCATTGGAAATCATTTGTCGTTTAAATCGTACTTATTATGTTTTCACTTAACATTACGTTAATGTTAATAAACGTTCAATCTAGAAAAACTATCACATTGTGTCTAAACTTCATAAACAAAAAAAAAATGAAGATATTAACACGTTTTATTACGTTGTTCGGACCTATTTTGGAAGTTATAATACGTATTATTTGTTGTCCGTAACCCAGTAGTAGCCAGTTAGGCTACGGACCTAAAAAAAATTGAGTTTTATCTTTTTTAATTTGAATTTTGGAATTTTAATTGCCCCTACAACGTAGTAAACTTCACTTGAGTTGAAAATATTTCCAAAAAAAAAAACTTTGTCCGTATTTCATTAACGTGTTTACTTTTATAGAAAAATCTCATAGGAAATCATTTGTCGTTTAAATCATACTTATTATGTTTTCACTTAACATTACGTTAATGTTAATAAATGTTCAATTTAGAAGTAAAAAAACTATCACATTATGTCTAAACTTTATAAACAAAAAAAATATAAAGATATTAACACGTTTCAATACGTTGTTCATACCTATTTTGGAATATTATGTTTTCACTTAACATTACATTAATGTTAATAAATGTTCAATCTAGAATTCAAAAAACTATCACATTGTGTCTAAACTTTATAAACAAAAAAAATATGAAGATATTAACATGTTTCAATACGTTGTTCGTACCTATTGTGGAAGTTAGAATACGTATTATTTGTTGTCTGTAGCCTAACTGTAACCAATTGGCTACTGCTAGGCTGCGGAGATTGGCTACTGCTAGACTACAGACCTAAAAAAAAATTGAATTTTATCATTTTTAATTTGAATTTTGGAATTTTAATTGCACCTACAACGTAGTAAACTTCACTTGAGTTGAAAATGTTTCAAAAAAAAAAATTGTCCATATTTCATTAACGTGTGTACTTTTATAGAAAAATCTCATTGGAAATCATTTGCCGTTTAAATCGAATTTATTATGTTTTCACTTAACATTACGTTAATGTTAATAAACGTTCAATCTAGGAGTCGAAAATTTTTCACATTGTGTCTAAACTTCATAAACAAGAAAAATATGAAGATATTAACACATTTTAATACATTGTTCGTACCCATTAACAAGTTAGAATACGTATTATTTGTTGTCCGTAGCCCAGCATTAGCCAATTGGCTACTGCCGGACTACGGAATTGAACTATTCCTTAGCCCAGCAGTAGCCAATTGGCTATTGCTAGGCTACAAACCTTAATAAAAAATCGAGTTTTATCATTTTTAATTTGAATTTTGAAATTTTAATTATACCTACAACGTAGTAAACTTCACTTGAGTTGGAAATGTTTCAAATAAAAATAAACTTGGTCCGTATTTTATTAACGTGCGTACTTTTATAGAGAAATTTTATAGGAAATCAATTGCCGTTTAAATTGAACTAATCATGTTTTCACTTAACATTACGTTAAAGTTAATAAATGTTCAATCTAGGAGTCAAAAAACTATCACATTGTGTCTAAACTTCATAAACAAGAAAAATATAAGATATTAGCAACTTTTAATACGTTGTTCGTACCTATTAACAAGTTAGAATATGTATTATTAATTATCCGTAGCCCGTCCGTAGTCCCTAACTACGGATTGGCTACGGAATTCGTCACGTCCGAAGTCCAGCAGTGGCGCAGTAGCCAATTGGCTACTACTAGGGTATGGACCTCAACAAAAAACTAAAATTTATATTTTTAGTGACGTGGCTACGAATGGGCTACGGACTCATAGATGTCTGTAGCCCATCCATAGCCAAGTCATTAAACAAAAAAAAACTAAGGAAGAATAAAATATATATACCATAATTTGTCAAGTATAGATGTCTATAATAACTAACATAAGAACCATAAGTCGGTACAAGCATACATAAATGGTAAATTAGATATCTAGTTTCAGATTCAATTTTAATTATAAAAAACTAACAGCAAGTTGCCCAAAATAAAACTATTGTCTCGGTCCACAACCACGACGTCCACGTTGACCTCCACGACTCCGATTGTCGGTAAACCCAGGGTCTTGTCCAACTCGCTTACCACGAAAGTCATCAACCATGAGTAGAAGCCGACCTTGTATATCCTCAAATTGAGTTTCGAAATATTGTCGATCTTCTGCTCTACGTTCTTCCAGACTCTGAAATTGAGTTTCAAAGTATTGACGATCTTCCACTCTATGTTCTTCCAAAGTCTGAAATTGAGCTTCAAAATATTGATGATCTGCCGCTCTACGCTCTTCCATTGTTTGAAGTTGAGTTTGCAAATAGTTGAGAGTTTTATCATTGTTGCCCATAGAAGTAGAGATATCATTTAGTTTTTCCAAAATCAGATCAAATGACAAACTAGAAGCACAACTAGAACTAGCACATCTCCTCCTTTCTTACTCATCTATTTGTGACATTCTTTCTTCATGTATTTACTCCTCCGGAATATCGGTTTCCATAGGCGTTTCACGATATAGGTTTTCTTCCATCTCAACATCACTAATATAACTCAAATTCTGAACAAAGGTTCTGTTCTTGGTAGTATTAGTTCTAATGAATGATTTGGTTTCCTCTGGTAGTCTATTAAATTCTTCTTGGTACCAATAAACTTGTTGTCTATTCAGAGATAGCATATTAAGATACCAAGAAGGGTTGAATTTCTTACTTTCAACCCCATCAAATGAAACCCCGAAGTACTCAAAAATTCGTGTAAGGGCTACTCCATATGGCAAGGATTTGTTGTTCTTAGCCGCATAATTCATGTGACCAACAATCATATATGGTAAGTTCACTTGTTTACCACTAACCAACAAATATACAATATAAGCATCTCCTTGAAGTGTCATTTCATCATTATTATTTCTATGTACAAGACAAGAGCCTACAAAGTTTACCCAAATTTTTTTTAGTATGGGCAACTCTATCTTATCTGGTGCATTTCCTCTATGAGCAGTTCTATCATACCTTTCCGCCCAGAAAAATCTCAAACAATTATCTTTGTCTTCGGGCTCCATTCTACTTTATGGCCAACCAGTGGTGTCATAAGCTTTTACCCCTTCGTTTCTTATATTAAAGATTGTAGCTATAATATCCGGGGTTAACTCAATATCAACACCTCTAACTCTAGTTTTTACAATAACAATTTCATCACTTTCCATATTAGCATAAAATTCACGAATTAAAAGCGGATAAACAAGACAATGAATATGTAGGAAGTCATACCAACCTTCTTGTTGCACGAATTCAGAAATTCTAGTACCTTGTATGTCCTCGTCTATCAAACACTTTCCATACAATATTGGCTTGGCAACCTCGTTGTTTGCACGTGTGGGAGGAAGATCCCTATCCGGACTTGGAAGCCTTGTAGAGGCTCATGTATTGGTTTTTTTAGGGAGATTTTTTTTCCTACTTTTTCTTGTATCCACCATGATAAAATATATAGATTTTGAGCTTTTGGGAAGTGGGTAACGTGACTATGGAAAAAAATTTGAGATTTAATGGCTAAAATTTGAGTTTAAGACAACTTTACCTATATTTTGACTTAGGGCTTGAAAAATTCGGGGTTTGGAAAAACTCTTTGTAGATTTGGAGGTTTTTCCAAGTGGGTAATGTGATTATGGAAAAAATTTTGAGGTTTAATGGCTAGATTTTGAGAATTTGAGAGAGATTTTTTGAGTTTTTCTTGCAATGGAGTTGAAGAAATTGGTGTTTCAAAAAACTATTAGGAGATTTTGATGTTTTGTGGGATGGGTAATGTAATTGTGGAAGAAATTTTGAGATTTAATGGTTAATTTTTAATGATTTTAGAGAGATTTTGAGAGAGTTTTAGAAAAGAAAGGTGAAGAGATGTGAAGTTGGGGAAGAATATGAGATTTGGGGGTAGGTTTGCTGATTTTTATTAGTTAAAAAAAAAAATTTAAAAATAATTTTACAAGCAGGTCACGGCCGGCCAGCCTGCTACTTAAATTTTTTTATTTGTGCTGAATGTTTAAAATATTTCCCCAAAATTTTCCCCCAAATCACTTCACTCTTTCTTTCTCTTAAGAAAAACCTCTATCTCTTAACTCTACCACCATCACCACCACCACTACCACCACCACCACCACTATCACCATCAACACCACTGCCATTACCATCAAGACGACCACTACAACCAACAAAGGCTCCATCAGCACCACAAGGTCCTCCATCACCATTATCATCATCTACGACAGCATCACCATCACCATCACCACCACTATCACTACCACAACCATCATCATCAACACCAATACCATAACCATCAAGAGCACCACCAAGGGAACTACCATCACTACCAACAAAGGCTCCAACACCACCACAAGGTCCTCCATCACCACCATGTAGGCCACCCCTTACCATCACCACCATCTAGGGCTCTATCACCACCTCCAACTCCACCACCATCACTACCAAAGACACTGCCACCATATCTCTCTCTATTTTCTACTAGTAAGTATTTTATTATATACATTTTTCCTTTATTTTTTTGTCTAGTATAGACATATTTATATATGTGTATAATATGTATCTGGGATTATGTGTAATTTTGCTTGTTTTTCATTTGTTCAGTTTATTATTTTTGTATTTAATGTTATGTTTAGTTCTAATTGTTTTAAGTGAGGTTTTAAAATAAATATGTGGTAGTGATATTTGTTGTGACTTCTTTGACATCAATGTTGTATTGTAGTGATATTTGTTTTAATTAATTAACAATAGATTAACTAGTGGGTCATAACTTGTGTTTAAATAATGTCACCAACAAGCACATTACTTAACCATATCTTGTATTATTAATTTCTTTAATGGAATGAACATATATTATGATACAGAAGTTGAGAAAATAAAAACACGCCGACAATAGTAGATGAACGATCGATTAACATCTAAGGGAGTATTAAATCCTAAGTTCGTTCATGGAGTAGACGAAAAATTCATTCCTTTTGCGTGTAGTCAACGAAAGTACATGGATGTAGACAAAATTAGATGTCCTTGTGCGAAATGTAAGAATTGTGACTTTAAGGACCTTCATAGTTGTAGACATCATCTCTACTCATGGGGGTTCATGAGGCATTACTATGTTTGGACTTCACACGGGGAGCATGATGACCTCAATCAGGATAACAACCATAATATTGGTGATCATTATGGATATGATGAAGGAATAGTTATAGGACAATGGTGTTTGATGCATTTGGCCCATCAAATGTACCACCAACTCTTTATCAACCAATTGAAGAAGAGTCTAATATGGAGTCAAAATATTTTTATGATCTATTAAAAAGTACAGATGAGCCTTTGTGGAGTGGATGTGAGGTCACTCATCTGTCAGTGGTGTCTTTGTTGTTAAATATCAAGTCAGAGAAGAATATGTCTGAACATTGTTTTAATCGAATTATTGAAGTTATTCGAAAAATGTTGCCCAAGGATAACATTTTGCCTGAGAACTACTATAGGTTTATGAGTGAAATGAGTCATTTAGGTTTGAGTTGCATGAAGAATGATGCGTGTGTAAATTGATGTACGTTATATTACAAAGATAGAGAACAACTCAAATCTTGTCCAAGGTGTAGTCACCCACGGTTTAAACCTACAGAAATTGCGAAAAAACGTGGTAGACCAATTGCCTTCAAACGATTGAGGTATCTACCATTAACGCCCAGGTTGACCAGATTATACATGTCTCCCGCAATAGCTAAACATATGTAATGGCATTTTATACACCAAGTTGAGAATGAAAAAATTTGTCATCCATCCGGTGTTGAGGCATAGAAACACTTTGATAGATCGTGTCCAAACTTTGCTTCTGAACCGAGAAATGTACGTCTTGGACTTTCTTCTGATAGTTTTAACCCATTCAACTCTTCTTCTCAACCTTATTCTTGTTGGCCTGTGATAATCACACCGTACAATCTTCCACCATGGATGTGTATGAAGGATCCTGTAATGTTCTTGACCCTTCTTATTCCTAGGCCAAACAGTCTGGGTAAGAGTATAGATATATACCTTGAACCTCTGATTGAAAAGTTGATTAAATTGTAGGAAGTAGGGATACCTTGTTATGATGTGTAGTCCAAGTCCAATTTCTAATTGAGGGTAATTTTAATGTGGACAATTAATGATTTCCCAGCATATGGCATGTTATCTGGCTGGAATACGCACGACAAATTGTCATGTCCGTATTGTATGGGATTTTCTCAAGCATTTCAATTTTCTGCATGGAGAAAGAATTGCTTCTTTGACTGCCATTGGCAATTCTTACCAAGAAATCATTCCTTTCGACGAGACAAGAAAAACTTCCGAAAAAATCTGATGGATAGATCAGACCCTCTGCCGAGATTGAGTGGTGAGGACATGTGGGAAGAAGTTCAAGATCTTCCGACCATAAATGAATTGGGTAAAGATGAAATATATGGTTTTGGAAGAAAGCATAACTGGATAAAAAAAAACATCTTTTGGGATTTGCCTTATTGGCGGTCACAGCTTGTGCGTCATAATCTAGACGTCATGCATATAGAGAAGAATATTTTTGATAATGTATTTAACACTATAATGAACGTGAAGGGAAAGACAAAGGATACAAAAAATTCAAGGGCTGATATTGAGAGAATTTATGATCGACCTGAATTATGTATTAGAGATGGCGTTATGAAAATGGTCGTGCCTACTCTCCCCATTCCATCTAGGAAAGTAATTTTGGAGTGGGTGAAAGAGTTAAAATTCCCTTACGGATATGCATCAAATATAGCAAAGTGTGTTAACATGAACGATTTGAAGTTGTCACATATGAATAGTCATGATTGCCATGTATTTATGGAGAGATTGCTTCCTATAGCCTTACGAGAGTTGTTGCCAAATAGTGTATGGGAACCTTTTACCGAATTAAGCTTGTTTTTCAAAAACATTTGTTGCTCGTCTCTTGAAATAATCGACCTCGAAAGAATGCAACAAAATATTGTGATCACCCTTTGTAAGTTGGAAAAGATCTTACCTCTAGCCTTCTTTGATTCAATGGAGCATTTGCTAGTACACTTGGTTCATAAAACAATTTACGGCGGTCCTGTACAATATCGGTGGATGTACCATTTTGAGAGGTTTTTGCATGTTTTGAAGAGAAAGGTGAAGAATAAAGCACATGTTGAGGGATCTATATGTAAAGCATATCTTATCCTTGAAACGACGACATTTTGTTCATATTATTTTGAACCGCATGTGCAAACAAAAACAAGAAACATCGGTCGAAATGAAAAGTCCGTGGATGCGGATTACCCTAAAGGGTGTTTACCCATATTCAAACATCCAGGTCGTCCGATGGGGAAGATGATCTCTAAAGATTTAGACGATCAAGATTCCAATGCTGCTCACTTGTGTGTTTTGATGAACTGCGAAGAAGTGTCTCCATATATTAAGTAAGTTCATAACTCAACTCTTCAGTTCTATTAAAGATCTTATATATATAACCCACTAATTAAAACTACATAGGACGTTTGAGGATGATCTTCGAATGGAGAATCCATCATTTACTGATTCACAAATCAATAACAACATTGAGAAATTTTTCCCGGCTTGGTTACGTTACCATGTTAGTGTTACTAGTTTTTAACGTCCCTAATAATATATTCGATTCATTCCGACCTTGACGTTTGTTATTGTCCCTAATTTATCCATTTTAGCTTGCCTACAATAACATTTTGGATGATCGCGTGAAATATCTTTCAATGGGTCCAAGTAAGGTGGTCAGTACATGGTCAAAGTACTTAGTGAATGGGTACAAATTTCACACTTTGGGGTATGGATCTTCAATGACAACAATGAACAGTGGAGTCACTGCGAAAGGGACAATGCCTGATAATAAGGAAAGTGATTATTATGGTCTGTTGACTGATATTATTGAGTTAGAATACCATAATGGAACTTTGAAGCGCAGAAGAGTTTTCCTTTTCAAGTGTGAGTGGTTTGATTCTCACAATGATAAGGGATTAAAGGTTCATCCGAAATATCGCTTGATTGATATAAATGTGAAGAAAAAATACCCAAAGTATGACCTCTTTGTCTTAGCCGAGCATGCACATCAAGCATATTACGTCAGGTATCTTGGTACTAAGAGAGAACGGGAAGCTTGGTTAGCTGTATGCAAAATCAGATCAAGGAACCAATTTGATAAGGAGTCGAACAATGATGATAATGATAAAGATGAACAGTCGACTTTTCAATTCGATGAGATGAAAGTGACATTGGTACAATCAGATGATCATGATGATGTCGTATTGCGTTGTCTTGAATCAAGTGAATGCATTGTTGTGGTTAGAGATGTAGAAGAAGAGCACGAGGACAATGCCCAAAATGATAATGAAGATCATGAAAGTGATTCTGATAATGACATAGAATCTGAATACAATGAATTATCTGATTGAGATTTTGTACTTATAAATTCAATATTTTGTATGTCAACTGTATGTGAATTGTATGATTGATAATCAAAAAATATAATGAAAAATGGGTATAGTATCTCTTCATTTATAGAATATATTGTACATCTCTTTGTATCTTATGGTTTTTTTTGTAGCAATCATTGTTAGAGCTGGTAAATCGCAAGCAGATAAGACACAATCTGGCATGCCATCAACTTCGTCATGCGCAGCCCGTGGTGAAGCTGATAGTGAGACCCCTACTGCTGTAGGATCGTCAGTTCATTCCACAGGACTATCTGCCCCTTTGTGTGACATTAGAGTGAGTAACAAGGATCGTCATGATAATACCACGCCCACGACCAGTGTCCAGCACGAAACGAAACATCCAGAATCATCATCACATGCAGCTGGCACAACAAATTGGCAGGCTATGAGATTCGAGTCACTCGAGCAGTACGCCACATGGTTGGAGGATAGACGTACTCACGTTCAATTCTATAATAACGGTGAAATTACAATTAAATTAAATGATAGAGCAATTACTTTGATTGTTTGTTATTAGTTCTTGAAGTTATAATAAGGTAATGCAAGTGACATTAACTTATATAATTGATACACTTGTTAACAGATTTGTACCTGCTTCGGTAGTAAGAGATTTTAAGTCAATATTTGCAAGTGGATTCACAGAACCCTGGATTACTTATGAAGATATTCTGGATGATGTCAAAGACTGATGGTTTTGCTATTTTGAGGTTTTTATAAACATTAATGCAGTCAATATATATTATATTATACACTTGTACATTTATATGTGTGTATTCAATTAACACATGTTCGCATTTACCTATTTTTGTCATTGCAGAGAGATTATAAGTGGCACGCATGTGACAGGACACACATCAAGCATTACTTCCATTATAAGGTGGCGGAGAGAATGAAAGACCAATTGGTTAAGACCTGTAAATTTGATAAGCCTCCTAAGTGGATGACATTAGATAATTAGGAGCAAATGCAAGTAAGATGGCGTGAACCAAAATGGATAGATAAATCAAATGCGGCCAAGAAAAATAGGGAGAAAAATCAATCGGTACACTACACGGGTGCCACCCCTTTTCATGAGGTTATGAGAAGGATGGTATGTAACTTAAATTTAATAGCCGTTTAAATTTGTCTATCTTAATATTCTAGTTTTTGAGTAATTATTACTTATGAAGTTAATTACGTAGGCAGACATAGTAAACGCCCCTGTCTATAGAGCTGATGTTTTCAAGGTCGCTCACAGTAAAAGGAAGGGTGATGGTATACAATACTCTGATCCAAAGGCTACTCGGACGATAGTAAGTATTTATACAGTGTATTACTTTTACTGTCGATTAATTTTGTTAAATTTATATAATTTTATGTTAAATTTAAGTTGCTACTTTTAATTTAAAAGATTATAAAAATTAAATTTCATAAATCTCTTTTGTAATGTGTAGGTTGTTAGACTTATGTATTTCATTATGAGAATTATATCTTTATGATTATGTTGAAGTGGTTGTCATAGACGACATATCCTTTGGTTGTTTGTTGGAGGCGCAGGATTATAAATTTGACATATTTGTGGTTGTTTGCTGGTTGTTATGGCTATATGAATTGTTATGCAGGTTATATTTTTGTGTTTGGGTCCATATTACAAACGTTATAATGTCGAAATTTCATCACGTCCCGACTTGATTTTAGGTGGGGTCGAGTTGGGGTGTGACATTGAGTGATATAAGAATATTAAAAATTTATAAATGTTGTTTTTGTAGTCACGATATGAGGAGATGCTTGAGCAACGTCAACTTGTGACGCAAGAAGACCCCATGGCGCTGCCCGTTAATCCCGATGAGATATTCTACCAAGCTGTTGATGGGGCGAAAAAAAGGGCGTGTCTATGGACTCGGCTCGCAAGGAGTTCGCATTGGTAGGGAAGCACCCCCTATTCCCACCATGAACACTAGAGTTGGACTCTCGGAACAAGAAGTCGACAGGCGAGTCACTGAAGCAACGAAGTCCTTGAGGGAACAACTTGATAACCAAGGAAATGCACAGCAAGAGACGCAGCGACAAGTGAACGAAGCCAAGCAACTTGTGAGGGAATTGCAGTAGGAGATTAATCGACTCAAACACCCACGACGATAGCCCGATCAACATGATCAATGGTACATTTAGGATTTAGTATTTTGGACAATTTTAAAAACTAATTTCGAACAATATGTTAATATTTTTATGAATTTAAAAGATGCGTTATGTAAATATTATTTTGGATATTTAATTTTACGTTTTGTTGTGTAAATTTATTTTATTTTTAAATTTTTACATTTTATATTATTTTTCATAATAATTAATAATTATTACGTGACAGAATAGCCACATAAAATTAGCCACCGTTTTTCGACGGAAAACTACGGAATTCGGCAATAGATTAGCCACTGATATGTGTTGATAAATGGCTACGGATTGGCTACGGATATTTTTCGACAATGGCCTATGAATTGGCTACTGCTTTGCTACGGACGTTAATAATTAATAACAAAATCAAAATTTTAGTTAGCTACGGATGGGCTACGGATTAGCTATGGTAAAGTGGCTACCGATATTCTACGGATAGCAATTCGTAGTCATGGGCTACGGATGATTTACGATCGAAACGGCTACGGATTTACTACGAACATTAATAATTAATAAATTAAAAAAAAATTAGTTGGCTACGGATGGGCTACGGATTGGCTACAGATAAGTAGCTACCGATATTCTACGGATACCAATCCGCAGTCATGAGCTACGGACGATTTACGATCGAAACGGCTACGGATTTCCTACGGACGTTAATAATTAATAAAAAAAAATTAGTTGGCTACGGATGGGCTATGGCTATTTTGCTACGAAAGTTATAAAAAATAAATACAAATTAATTTCCGGAATTGGCTACGGATGGGCTACATAATATCAATTTGGCGAAGGTCCTTTTTTCTACGGACGTTATTCCTTAGCCTAGCGGTCGCCCGTCCCAATTTGGCTACTGCTAAACTACGGATTTTGGTCGTCGCTTCAGCCTTTTTTTCTTGTAATGCATGTTCGTTATAATGAAACAGTTGAAACTGTTAAGAATCACTTTCTTGGAAAGAAGAAACAGTATCACCTTCTTGGAAAAAAAGGTGCTTCCATTGGATGGTATATTGTTTGGTGTGCATTGTTGTGGTGACGTAGTTAAACTAATGATGCAGGATGCATACGAGCCTATAAATGATACCATAAAAAAAATTGGTGAATTTTATTCATTTAAAAGGGTAAAGTTTACATGGTATGATAGAAGCTGCCAGCTGAAAGAAGCTTTAATACTGCGGTCTACAGGACATTATCCCTCCTCCCGTGATATGCGCATTTTTTACGGCATGACTAAAAAAAGATGGAGCAAAGTTTCAAGAGTGTGTGATTTCGTATTTGATGTACATGAGATGGTGTTTCATGGAGTTTTTCTTGATTCTTCTATATACAATATGATTTTTAAATGTTTGGTAAAGAACAAGATGGTGCGTGAAGCTGGAAGGTTCTTTGTTGAGATGACCAAGAATGAGTTTCCGCCAATATACTTGAATTGTGCTGCCGTTATTTCAATGTTTTTTTGACAAAGATGATCCTGAGGCTGCAATTGAGATTTGGGAGTATATGATTAACAGTGATGATTTGGGAGTCAGTGAAGACGATGTTGAGATTATTCTCGACAAAATTATTGTGTTGTTCTGTTACTTGCAAGAGAAAGATGTGCTAGATGCTTGTCTGAATCTGAACCTTGAGGACAAAGTTCTTTTGAATGGGGGAAGTAATGTAACGATTCTATGTGTCCAATTAATTGTAACTGGTATTGGCCAAAATAATTGACATGTGAGGTATTGAGTAACCTATAAAAGAAAAAAAAAGACACACAACAAAGCAAGCAAAATATTATCTTATTTCTATTTTATTCTTTTTTCTTCACTTCTCTGTAATTTTATTTTCTTTTATATCTTTATATTTTTTCTCAAAATCTTAATTCGTTACAGATACTATGTTAAGACTTTAATACATGATATTGGTATTGGTACTGTTGTTGTCTTCTTGTTCCACATGTCGCTTTTATAGATGAATCTGTTTAGAAATAGTCAACGTTTATTACACATTCATTTGTCCCTTCGTGGTGTCGTGTTTGTCCTTCATTTTTTGAGACAGTTAATAAATAATCGTTCAATTAACTGTCGACAGTTATAATTACATTGTACCTCATATGATCAATCAACACTAAAACGCATGAAGTATCCCATCTGTGACTCCCTATCCACCAATAAGGCCGCTCATGCGGCCTGACCGCCAATGGGCACATTGATCCTTGATTGACATCATGACCTTTTTTTTTATGAAAAAAAAAAAAAAAAAACCTTTCTTTTGCAAGTTAGACCATCCCTGGCATACCAATTTCGATCTTTGACTGCTATCGAGCGGTAACTGCAAGTTTTGTCCACGTGGTAGTGAATTTAAATTCTAAACATACGTAACACGGATATTTTATATTGTGTTAACGTATGAAATAATTTATGATGTAAATAGAAGCATAAGAGACTTTTTAGTGTACATGTTGGGGCGGTTGTGTAAGTTAGTTTGCAACACTAGAGTTGTCCAAATATTCTCCAACCAATCAAAAATAAACATAAATGAAGTGCTTAGATAATGAAAATGCCATTATTCATATATACACTAGTAGCAAGTCTCATGTACACAATTGGCAATAAGCATCGTGGACATACATAATGAGTTTTTTTTTTTTTTTAAGAAAATACACGATACTAATAATTAATCACTAGTTGAATGGTAAGTGTAAAGGTCTAGAATATGCTTATAATTTCTCACATGTATTAATTGAAAGAATGATCAAGATGTTCATGTTTGTATTTTTTTTTTTTGTTGAATCATGTTTGTAAATCGCATGTGATAATGAAGCTTCTCATGAATTGGGCATAGTTAAAGTATTTCAATCTCTTGCCTTTTAATACAATATATTATGTGTGTAATGTGTTCCAACAGTCTCGTTAATTTATTTGCAAAACCTAATTAATGACTATAGAGATCAGATATTATGCTATTTTGTTAATCATAATCAATCATCCTTATCATTAATTAATTCAGTATATATGATATAAAATGAGAATATGAATAAAAATAGCATGATAATATCTTTGCATATCTTGATTGAGTATCGTACAAGTACGTATATGGTTGAGACGATTTGTCAAATTAAGAATCATTATTTGCTTATCTTTTCATCAATTTCTCGATCGTTATGGTACATAAAACTTTGTTTAATTTTAATAAATAGGCTAGAGTATCATACAAGTATACATGCAAAACATTTATAACAACCAATTATAGAAGAATTAATAATATCATAGTAAAAGACAAATTTGGTATTTATGTTCTATATTACAAAAGTCATATCATTTATTGTAAAACTCATACGTACGTACTTGAAAAGTTTGGAATATATCATCTTCTTCAGACTTATCACGTCACCAAATTACAATGGTCGGCCTTGCATGGCACGAAGACCCAAACAATTGATGATTATGCATGGACTCATAGAGTTTATGAGATCGGATGTCTAACATCTTTACCATCGAATATTGTAAAACTCGTACGTACTTGACTGATTGAAGAATTGTGTGGGGATTTCTAAAATCATTTCATTGTTACTGTTATTTTTAGCTGACTTTTTTATTTAAACACTAATTTGAACGTCAAAATCTTCTTTCAAAAGTGCTCGAACCAGTCTCACCTCTTTTCTTTTGCGGACATTTACATAAAACACTGGACTGAACTATCAAACACGTGAACATCCTGAAACCAGTGTAATTAGAACTTATTAAAAATTTGAAAATTGAGTTGAAAATCTTAGAGCAAATCCCATTTTGTATTTGAGACAAGTTTGAATACTATGCTGGCCAGCGATGAATCAATTAATTGCACCCGTATGATATCTTCTCTCTCTCTCTCTCTCTTTTTTTCTTTTTCTGGTCAGAATTGCACATCTATATCAAGAATTAACATTTAGAATCTATTGCACATCATGGCCAAACATGCATCTCAAAAATGCAAACAAAATGCAATTAAATGAAGCAAGTTATTGGTTCATTAGTCATCGTCCGACAAAGAATGATTAGAAATCTGAAGCAAGTTGATAGCTGCAACTTGCATTCGACTTCACAAAGATTAGCTAGCTTCCAAAGAATCTTTACCTAGTCTTTCGGGTACAATATAAAGTTAGATATTTTTTACGCGTTTTGAACGGTCAGCTATCAGCATTGATGGTCGATGGACCATACAACAATCCATGTGTAAAATCGGTCCTTTAAAATTTCGCACATTTAATTAAATTAATACATGTGTGAACGACGTACTATTTTACTTGATAATTTATCAATTAATTGTGAGATTTCGTCAGTTAAATTCTCACATCATTAAAAAACAATTAATGTGTAAAATATCTCAAAATTGAGTATGCTTACAAACGATTGAAAAATATATGTATGACTTACAAAAAAAAATATGTGGGTGTCGTAAAAAATGGTCGCACTATAATCGCGTTTACCAAAGGTTGCTAGTTCTGTTTAGAATTTTTTTCTTCCAAAATCACAGAGATTCTGAGCTCCCTGACAGTGCAAGTATAGGTTTAATTTTGATGTTTTATTAAGCAATTTTTAGCTTGTTATGATGCATTCATTATGAACAGACTTCACATTCTTGAGTCTTGATATTCAACCATGGACTTTGGAGTGATCTCTTGTGTCTGTATTATCTTCAAGGATGCTATTAACTTCAAGAAGCCTTTTCGAGGAGGAATAGGTGGGGTGAGGAGGATAAAGAAGGTCAGTCTCAGACTCTGAGGCTGACCCATTTATGGTGCCTATAGACAGGGGTGGAGTCAGGAATTTTTGTCAGTGGGGGCTAAAATTTATAATTTTTGAACTATACAAGTATTTTTTTCAAAAAATACATAGAATTTTAACGTTTTTATGAATCAGTGGGGACTAAAATCCATAATTTTTGAATTGTACGAGTACTTTTATTTTTCAGTAGGGGCTAATTAATTTTTTTTAACTAAAAATACATAGATATCTAATTTTTTTTCAAAAAATACATAAAAATTTTAACGTTTTTATGGGTCAGTGGGGGCTAAAATTCATAATTTTTGAACTATACTAGTACTTTTATTTTTCAGTGGGACTAATTAATTTTTTTTAACTAAAAATACTTAAATATCTAATTTTTTTAAAAAAAATACATAAAAATTTTAACGATTTTTATGATCAGTGGGGGCTGCAGCTCCCATTGGTCCCAATATAGCTCTGCCAGTGCCTATAGAAAAAGGATTTCAGCATTTGATGCATGTCGTTTTCTCTTCTTTTTTTTTTTCTTTTTTTTTTTTGAGGGAGGATTAAGCAGTTTGCATAGAAGAAGAGTCTTGACACAATTGTACATTTGGAGTGTGGGGAAAAATTTACTCATATATTGAGTTTGAATAAGTCAAAAATGTTTATTTTCTTGAGCCCAGTCCTAATAAATCTCATCTTTGATTAATCAAATCATGCATTCTTCAAATAAAATTTTGTATCTTGCGTTAAAGATTTTGTTACCCACAATTTGAGTTTGAAGAACTTTCCACAAATAATTTACCGTCATAAAAAAGAAGATATAGTACTACGGAATAACCGACACCATATGCAAAAGTACACAGAACAAAAAGCTCTGCCAAGTTATTCTCAGGCATGCAAAATTCGGTGTTAATCAAAGGATAAATTGTGCAAATAATTTCTATTATTTATAATTTTTTTAAAGTTAATTTTTAATATTTCAAAAAAATTATACTAGTCCCTAATATTTATAAAAGTGATTTAAAATAGTCTTTATTATTTAAAATTAGTTAATTTAGTCCCTATTGTTTTTCAAAAAAATTAAATTAATTCCTAAACATGAGTCACATGTAGGGACTAACTTGAATTTTTTTTTTTTAACTATAGGGATTAAATTGAATTTTTTAAAAAATAACAAGGATCAACTTGGCTAGTATTGAACAATAGGAACTATTTTGAATCATTTTTGTAAATATTGAGGACTTTTATGAGTTTTTTAAAACATTAAGAATATTATTAAAAAAATATATAAACAATAGGGATTAAATGTGAAATTTATCCTTAATCAAAATCAAACAAACGTTTAAACAGAAACTTGCCGACTCTTTCCAAATAGAAACAAAACTCCACATGGCCCATGGGCACTAGATGATAGAAAAATGAGAATTTAAACAGACAATGACACGATCAAGAAGCCAAAATAGGAACATATTCATTTAATTCATCACCCTTCATCCATCATCCAAATTTTCAGACGGATGAGGCATGGATTCCCTCTCATGAATGACAAAAATTATTTGTGATGAAAGCGTAAAAATTCAAATTCAGAATTCTTTTCACAACAAATTATTATTCGATTATTTCAAAATCAATTAGACATTTAAACAGGAATTTCCTGACTCTTTTCTAATAGAAACAAACTCCACATGGTAACTTGAGGATGGAAAAATGATAACTTCAATAAACAAATGCACGATTGGAACCCCTTTATCCATCTTCCAAACTATAAAACAGATGAGGCATGGGTTCCCTCTCTCGTGAATGATACATGACAAAAAAAAAAAAAACAATTACATGCATAACATATGCTGCCCATCGCTAAAGACATTGCAATACATAAATCCATGCCGTATATGTTCCCAAGATATTGTACTATATACACCTAAGAGTTAAGAGTTAGACACACAGTTAGATAATGACTTATTGTAATAAAAAAAATTAAATTCAAAATACGACTTTAATCTCTATTTCAAAAAAAACAAAACAAAACGATATTCTACTATATTCAAGAATCGCCAATATCAGCCAATTGAATCTATCTTCTAGCTTTACAAACAAGTGTATATAAGAAAGAAAAGACTTAAAGCCGAGCAAACAAGAAAAGACTTAAAGTTTCTTCTCATCTCTCCTGCCATGGCCACCCACTATCTGAAGTCTTTTCTTCTGCTGTGCTTAATCTTCTTGTCAACAACATGTGCCCTCAAGCCTTCATCATCCACCAACTCTTCAGAAACTGATCTCACTTTCATTAGATCTCTCTGTAACTCCACACCTTACCCTGATGCCTGCTTTGACTCCATGAAGATTTCCATCGGCATTAACATAGGTCCAAACATCTTAACTTATCTTCTGCATTCTCTTCAAACAGCTTTATCTGAAGCTACAAAACTTTCATATCTGTTCTCCAATGCTGGATACAGAAACATTGTTGAAAAGCAAAAGGGTACCATCCAAGATTGCCAGGAGCTGCATCAGATAACATTGTCTGCGTTGAAGAAATCTGTATCCAAAATAAATTCAATCGGGTCAAGAAATGTAGCTGATGCAAAAGCCTTCCTCAGTGCCGCGCTTACTAACAAAGTCACTTGCTTAGAGGGCCTGGATTCTGCATCTGGTCCATCAAAACCAGTACTTTTGAGTTCATTAGATAATGCTTACAAGCTTGTCAGCAATTCTCTATCGATACTTTCCAGGACGGGCGTGCCGAAAGGCCGGAAAAATAGGCGGCTTATGGCTGCTCCGAGATGGCTATCCAGGAAAGATAGGCGCATTTTGCAGACATCTGGTGATGAATATGATGCTGATGAGTTACTCACTGTGGCTGCTGATGGATCAGGAAATTTTACCACCGTTTCTGAGGCAATAAATTTTGCTCCAAATAATAGTTACGATAGAACAATCATATATGTTAAGGAAGGAGTTTATCAAGAAAATGTGGAGATCCCAAGTTGGAAGACGAACATTCTTCTGCTTGGAGATGGAAGTGAGCTTACTATAATTTCAGGCAATAGAAGTGTGGTTGATGGTTGGACTACTTTCAGATCAGCAACTGTTGGTAAAATCCAAATCCTTTTTAATATCTCTTCCCATTTTTCACACACATACTATGCTGCTTTACAACGCTCGTTATTGTCCACCCGTTTGCCACGTGCATAGATATGCACGTGAGTGGCATGTTTGAGACATCAAATTAATTTACAACTCAAAGTAATTAAATCTAATTACAAAGATAACATTGAACATGCATTCCACAAGTATGGTAATTTAACACTGCCTAAATCAGTAATACATAAAATCTTTTAGCTGATCTAAACAAAAGAATATTTGCTTGAGTAATTATCTTGAGTTTACTTTCTGTCCGTTGAATTCATTACAGCCGTGTCTGGTGAGGGTTTCTTGGCTCGTGACATTACCTTTGAGAACACTGCTGGACCAGAGAAGCACCAGGCTGTCGCGCTTCGCGTAAACGCAGACTTAGCAGCCGTCTACAGATGCACCATCAATGGTTACCAAGACACATTATATGTCCACACATATCGCCAATTTTACAGAGAATGTAACATTTCCGGGACTATGGATTTCATATTCGGAAATGCAGCCGTTGTCTTCCAGGGATGCAACATTATCTCCAGAATGCCAATGCCTGGACAGTTCACAGTGATCACAGCCCAATCCAGGGACACCCCAGATGAGCCTACTGGAATTTCAATCCAGAACTGTTCCGTTTTGGCTACAGATGAATTATACAGTAATTCGAATAGCGTAAAGAGTTATCTAGGCCGGCCATGGAGAGATTATTCCAGGACAGTTTATATTGAATCCTACATTGATGATTTTATTGCACCAGAAGGGTGGACAGAGTGGTCAGGGGACCAAGGCCTAGACACTTTATACTATGGAGAGTTTGAAAACACTGGCCCCGGTTCAGACACAGAGAATCGGGTTACCTGGACCGGTTATCACGTAATGGACTACGACGAGGCATCCGCATTCACGGTCTCCAAGTTCATTACCGGAGAAGAATGGCTTGATTCTACCTCATTCCCCTATGATGACGGGGTCTAAATTATCGAAAAAAAAAAAAAAAATTAATACTGTTCAAAAATTTTATTACTTGAACGGTGCTTATGGTTGGATGACGAAAAATGTATGTATAACATAATTGTTATATAAAGCAGTATGAATTTTGGAGTTTTTACATTTGGCAATGAGTAGGCAATTGAGAGATGGCTCATTGACTTAAGTCCTTTGCAATTGCTTATTTACTTCATGAGGCAACATGTTAAGATATTTTGATTTGTATGTCGCTGAGGTACACACCATATTTGTGGTTATGATTCCAATATTGAAGTCAAAAGCTATAGTGAAGAGTGATGAAGCCTTTTCGCCCATAGTTTTAGATATTTTTTTGTTGGGTCAAACTTTTCCCATTGTTCAAAGATGAGTTCCTGATAGGATGCGTAGAATATCTTACTTAAGTAAAATAGTATAAGATTTTATATATTAATTTAAAAAATTCTGATTTATTTTTGTGGGGGATTGTATTTTATTAGATTTAATTAGGGATAACAATGGTTAAAATTTATATTCAAAATTAATTGATATTCGTCTGATAAAAATCTAATAAAGAAAATCGATGGATTATCCGTTAGAGTTTGGTTTTAATACAAGGTAACAGATTGATGGATTAACTGATAGGTTTTAGTTTTAAGCATTAAAAAAAATTGAAAGCTGAAACCCGATTATTAATTTAATAAGAAATTTAATATATATATATATATATATATATATATATATATATATATATATATATATATACACATTTAAAATAATAGAAGACTAACTAAATCGGTAATTAAAATGATAAAATTTTAAACTAAACTCAATTAAAAAAAGTGAAGTAACCTCAATTAAAAAAGATGAGCTAAGGTCATTAGACTAATAATACTCTTAAAAATTGTTAGCTATAGTTGTGAATGAATTTTTTTTTTTTTGCAAAACTTCTTGATTTTGATTTTGCTCATAAAATCATTATGTAATTTATTTTAAATTTAATCATTGACTTGGATTCTTTTATTTTTGGTTTCTTTATAATGAAATTAATTTTTTTTTGCATTTTTTTGGCTTTTTTAATTTAAACTAATTTTTTATTTTTTTAATTAAACGGTTACGATTATGGTTAACTACGATTTTTTAAATTTTTAATGGTTATGAGTATGGTTAGTAGTTTTTAAACCCGTAAGGTTTCAATTATGATATGGTTATAGGTTTGCTAAACGATTTTAGATATAATTCTTTTATTTTTCGCGGTTATCCTAATCGTTGCTATCCCTAGATTTAACACCACTTCACACGTGAAGAAAATTTAGGATAATTATGATTTATTCGTATAAAACAATTTATTTTCAAGATCTAATTAAGACCACCTTTCACGTAAAGAGACTTTAAATTTAGAGTAGTTTTATATCAGAGTTCATGACGATTGTATTATGTAGATTTAACACCCTTCTTTGCATGAAGGGGCTTTGAATTTAGAATAACCTTGATTTATTCATCTGGGCAATAGTGTTCTCTAGAGGTAACACCCCTTCATGTGAAGGAAGTTTGAACTTGAATAGTTATATAGCAAAGTCAGTGCCTTAAACATATCAGAATTAATGACGATCGTATTTTTTAGATTTAACATCCCTCTCACGAAGGGGCTTTGAATTTAGAATAACCCTAAGTTATTCACAGGAGGCAATTGTAATCTCTAGATCTAACACCCTTTTCACATGAAGGGACTTTGAATTATAATAGTTGCATACCAGAGTTAATATTTGAAATAAAAATAAATCGGGCATGGATGAATAACATTGAATTCTAATTAAATCAATTAATATTATATGAGTAGAGTAGCTCAAAATGTTAAATATTAATCTTGAAAGTCTTAATTAATCTAAATCATATTCTTCAAATTGGGAAGAAATATATTCTTAACAAAGATAATCAATTCCAGAATGCCACACGAAGATTCTATTTTGAAAGGTTCTGGGCTGAAGATAATTATTGTGAAAGTATTGTCTCTAACAGCTGGAGACAAATTGATTTTGGTTCTGGATTGATAAAAAATGGGAAGAAAATTCACAGATGTAGCAAAGCCTTAGTGAAGTGGAGCAGAAGGAAATTTGGAAACTCAAAGAGACAGATCCAGGATCTTCAAAAGAAATTGCAAGACCTTATAAATGGCCCGATTTCTCAGTTTAGCAAGTCAGAATACCAAGATATCTCTGATCAAATTGACAATCTCTGGAAGAGGGAAGAACAATTCTGGTCTGCTCGATCCAGGATTAAGTGGCCGAAACATGGAGATAAAAACTCCTCCTTCTTCCATGCCACCACTATCCAAAGGAGATCAAAGAACAAAATCCTCAGGCTTCAAACTAAGGATGGAAAATGGATTGAAGACCAAAGGCATATTCAGAGGCTTATCCAAGATCACTTTGTTGATATCTTTCAATCAATGGGACCAAGATGATATGGGCCAATGCTAAATTGCATTAGACATGTGGTGACTGAGCATATGAACACAGAAATGGGAAAGGAGGTGACGAGGGACGAAGTTAAAGCAGCTGTTTAGAGTTTGGGGGCTTCTAAAGCTCCTGGACCTAATGGTTTCCCGGGACATTTCTACAGGAAATACTGACACATTATTCATGAAGATGTTTTCAATGCTGTTGTTAGTTTCCTGAATGGGGACCTCCTTCTCTCATCCATCAATCACACGCACATTTCTCTTATTCCTAAACAACATATTCCATCGAAGGTTACCCACTTTCGACCCATCAGTTGCTCTAATTTCTGCTATAAGATAATTGTTAAAGTGCTTGCAAATAGGCTTCAACCTTTTATGGAACAAATTATCTCCCCAACACAACCTGGCTTTATTGCATGTAGACAAATTCAAGACAATGTTCTCATTGCTCAGGAAGTGAGCAATTTCCTGAGCAAGAAATCAAAATCCAAAAAATACTGGGTTGCAATTAAAGTAGATATTAGTAAAGCTTATGAGAATGTTGAATGGGATTTTTTGCAGGATTTAATGTTGAAAATGGGGTTCTCACAACAATAGGTCAATTGGATGATGAGTTGTATCTCATCTGTGAGCTACAATATCATTTTTAATGGAATTCCCCAAGAACCCTTCTGGCCTAAAAGAGGTATCAGGTAGGGGGACTCTAACGCCCCGAAACCAACACCCCCATGCCTGCAGGATACTCTCTGGACTTAGGGCCCAAGCGAGCACCGAGGCCATGGTGAGTGGGCTCGAAAGTGCACTATGTAGATATTGTCCGCTCTAGGGCCCATACCCCTCACGGTTTTGTTTCCTACACACACACAGCACGTGAAAACGCGTCCACACGATACAAGGAGACATCCGCCTATATCAAGCAGCCCAAAGACCTCCGCGTCCGAAGGGGAATATTACACCCGCCTCTCCTTGGGGACCCAACGTCCTCGCTGGCCATGCGAACACGTCAGCTCTGATACTACCTTTGTAACGCCCCAAAACCAACACTCCCACGCCTGCAGGATACTCACTGGACTTAGGGCCCAAGCGAGCACCGAGGCCATGGAAAGTGGGCCCGAAAGCGCATTATGTGGATATTGTCCGCTTTGGGGCCCATACCCCTCACTGTTTTGTTTCCCACGCACGCACTGTACGTGAAAACGAGTCCACATGATACAAGGAGACATCCCCTCATATGAAGCAGCCCAAAGACCTCCGCGTCCGATGTGGGATATTACTCCATCCTAAAATGTAACGCCTTAAGACACCCCTACAACACTCAAACACGTGCAATTACCCTCTATTACCCCAAAGCCCCAATTTTCCTCTTATGGCTTTGAACTACACATACTTCAACCGGGCTTCAAATAAGGGTTGGAAAAGCTTCTAAAGTGCCTAGGTAGCCTAAGAATTCTAAAAGTGAAGCCCGAATCCACCCGGATTCACATTAACCCAGAAACCTCTTTGTTAAAGTCGGCTAATTCACGTTCTATGCAAATTTAGAGCAATTCAATTGCATGGGGATATTAGTCTACCGTCATTAGCACCTAAGGCATCTATTAGAAGCATTGAATCAAGCTAATTCGTGCAATTACACAAAACACTAGAATTTTGTCACTATTCACCTCATAAATCAAAATAACGATTCTAACCGTTTAAAATGCAAACTAAAGGCTTAAAGGTGTTCTCTAGCACTTATATACAAGGTATAATAGCATAGATAAGCTTTACATTAACATTTAATAGCATTTTGAACAAATCAAGAAATGTGTAACATTTTTAAAAATGCAAAAAGAGCCATCAAATCCCTCACCAATGCG
This sequence comes from Ehretia macrophylla, assembly GCA_037974665.1. NCBI lineage: Eukaryota > Viridiplantae > Streptophyta > Magnoliopsida > Boraginales > Ehretiaceae > Ehretia > Ehretia macrophylla. The sequence continues at coordinate 7,614,599 of CM075779.1, forward strand.
CGTAGGAACACCTAGAAGGCTTGTACACTCCCTAATCCACTTGCTCTAGGCTTGGGAAGGCTTGAATTGAAGAGTTGAAGAGCAAAAAATATTTTTTTCTCCTTCCTTGCTGCTCTCGGCTTCTGCACAGTGTTTTCAGCACAATTTTTTTGTTTTTTTTGTTTTGTGTTTTATGAGCTAGTGTGTGTGTGTTTTGAGTATATAATAAATGGGGCTAAGTTGGGTGCTTAAAAGGACTTCTAAAATGAGCGTTGTTAACTTTAAAACGGGCCTAAGGTGAAAAGTATAGGCTAGCTAATTAAATTACTAAGTTATGTTACGTAATACTATTCTTAGTTTGCTAAAAACATTTTCTAGACGAGGGTTCTGAACGCTAATCGCACAAAGGCATATTTTTTCCATTCTTTTAACAATTAATATGATTTAATAAAATTGCTAATTCACTAATATAATGTAGTTTGAAAATAGAGTGAATAGTGGCTAAAGAAGACAGTTAATAAAGTACAGAAGGAAATGCGCATATAATGGGTGCAACAGTAAGTTAATGCAAGGCAAAAAGCTCGGGCATCACATCCTCTCCTCTTAAACTAATTGCGTCCACGCAATTCTTACATGATTCGGTGAAAAGCTCTGGATATCGATATCGCATCTGATCCTCTCTTTCCCACGTAGCATCCTCCAACCCATGATGATCCCATAGAACTTTAACCATCGGAATGCTTTTAGTCCTCAGCTCCTGAACTTTCTAATCAACAATTCGAAGAGGGTTCTCCGTGTAGGTCAAAGTTTCACTTATCTCTAGCGGCTCGGACTCAAGAACATGAGAAGGATCTAGCTGATACTTCCGAAGCATAGAAACATGGAAGACATCATAAATTCTGCCCATGCTAGGAGGCAAAACTAATTGGTAAGCCAATTCACCAATGGTTTCAGTTACTTCAAATGGTCCCACATAACGAGGACTGAGTTTACCTCCCTTACCATGCTGAATCAAGCCCTTGCGAGGAGAAATTTTTAGAAATACCCGATCCCCTACAGTAAATTTTAGATCACGACGGCATCTATCTGCATAACTCTTTTGCCGACTCTGTGCTGTAAGCATTCTTTTTCTGATAAGCTGAACATTATCAATCATTATGTTCATATCTGGCAATATAGTAGGATCAATAGATTTCAACTCACCAACTTCATCCCACTATAAAAGAGATCTGTATTTTCGCCCATACAAAGCTTTATACGGTGCCATACCGATAGTAGCTTGATAATTGTTGTTATAAGCAAATTCTGCAAGAGGTAAGTATTTCTCCCAACTCTTACTGAAGTCCAGAATATATGCTCAAAGCATATCCTTTAATATTAAGATAGTTCTTTCAGATTGTCCGTCAGTTTGAGGATGGTGAGAAGTACTGAAGCTCAATGTCGTGCCCAAAGCTTTCTGAATCTTCTGTCAGAACTGAGATGTAAATCTGGAATCTCTATCTGACACAATACTCTTGGGAATCCCATGAAGTCTAATAATATTCTCAACATAAATTTCAGCCAACCTATCAAGAGATTCAGTTTTCTTTGTAGCAATAAAATGAGAGGTTTTGGTCAATCTATCCATAACAACCCAGACGGAATCATGACATCTCAAAGACCGTGGTAAATCTGACACGAAATCTATGGTAATGTGATCCCATTTCCAAACAAGAATGACCAACGGCTACAACAACCCTGCCGGTCTCTGATGTTCAGCTTTAACTTTCTGACACGTAAGACATTTAGCAACATAGTCAGCAATCTCTCTCTTCATGTTGTTCCACCAATAGTTCTGCTTCAGATCCCTGAACATCTTAGTACTGCCCAGATGGATAGTATACTTAGAATTATGAGCCTCTGCAAGAATTTCTTTCTTTAAAGCTGGCTCAGAAGGAATACAAATTTTGCCTTTGAACTTAAGAAGTCCATCATCATGTAATTTGAAATCCGACTCTCCCCCTTTCGACTTTTCTAAGATTTCCATCAATTGCAGGTCAGCTTGCTGAGCCTCTCTAATCCTGGATAATAAAAGAGACTGAATATGCAAACTTGCAAATTGAATACCAGAATCTGAAGTGTTAGGCCTCCATAAACATAATTCCTCCATGAACTCCCAATTTTTTATGATTAGACTAGCAACTGTAGCCTTTTGGCTTAAGGCATTGGCAACAATATTCGCCTTACCTGGCAGATAATTGATAGTACAATTATAATCCTCAAGCAACTCCAACCAACGCCTCTGCCTCATATTCAACTCTTTCTGAGAAAAGAGATATTTCAGACTCTTGTGATTAGTAAAGATTTCAAATTTATTACCCCAAAGATAGTGATGCCATTTCTTTGATGCAAAGATGATAGCTGCAAGCTCGAGATCATGCGTCGGGTAATTAAGTTCATAAGGTTTCAGTTTTCTGGAAGCATAAGCAATAACTCTCCCATTCTACATCAATACATAGCCCAAACCTTCCTTAGAAGCATCACTATAGATTACCAGATTATCGGTACCCTTAGGTAGAGCGAGAATAGGAGCTGTGGTTAGTCTCTTCTTTAATTCCTAGAAGCTAGCCTCACGTTTCTCATTCCAATCAAGTATAGTCTTCTTCCGAGTGAGTTGAGTCAAAGGTCCAACAATTTTAGAGAAATCCTTGACAAACCTTCTGTAATAACCCGCTAAACCCAGAAAACTGCGAATTTTTGTAACAATCTTCGGCCGTTTCCATGCCATGACAACCTCAATCTTTGCTGGATCAACAGAAATTCCATCCTGAGAAATAATGTGGCCTAGAAAAATGACTTGCCTTAACCAGAACTCACATTTGCTAAACTTTGCAAATAACCGATGCTCCTGAAGAGTCTGCAACACAATTCTAAGATGCTGCTCATGTTCCGCCTCAGATTTAGAATAGACACGAATATCATTAATAAAAATAACCACAAACTGATCCAGTTATGGGCGGAATACTCTCTGCATCAAATCCATAAATGCGGCAAGAGCGTTAATTAACCCAAACGGCAGAACAACAAACCCATAATGACCATACCGAGTTCTAAAAGTAGTTTTGGGAACATCATTGGACTTAATCCTTAACTGATAATAGCCCTGCCTCAGATCGAATTTAGAAAATACCCTGGCACCTTGCAGCTGATCAAATAACTCCTCAATCAAAGGCAATGGATATTTGTTTTTGATAGTTATCTGATTAAGACCCCGATAATCAATGCATAATCGAAGAGATCCGTCTTTTTTTTTAACAAATAAGACTGGTGCACCCCAAGGTGAAGAACTCGGCTGAATGAATCCCTTCTCAAGTAAACCCTGCAACTAAATTTTCAATTCTTGTAACTCAGGTGGAGCCATTCTGTACGGAGTCCTAGAGATAGGCGTAGCCCCTGATAATAAGTCGATCACAAACTCTATCTCTCTATCAGGTGGTAAACCAGGTAATTCCTCAGGAAACACCCCCGGAAACTCTCTCACGATAGGTACATCATTCAGTTTCAATTGATCACCAGGTTGATTAATCAAATAAGCAAAGTAAGCCTCACAACCCTTACTTAACATTTTTTATGCTTTAATAGAAGATATAATAGGAGTTCCCGTAGATTTTCTACTACCAACTATTTCAAGTACGGGCTGGTCGGGTATTTTCAATTTCACAATCTTCTTTCTACAATCAAGTTGGGCATAATATTCATCTAACCAGTCCATCCCCAATATAATTTCAAAGTCGCAGAAAGGTAGAATAATTAAATCGGCAGGAAAAACACGACCTTGAATAAAAATATTACATGCTTTGCAGATAGATTTGGTGACAAACTTCGACCCCATAGGTGGATAAACCACAATATCATGCAATAGTTTATCATGTTTCAACTTAGCATTTTGTGCACAAATAGGTGTAATAAATGAATACGAAGCCCCAAAATCAATTAAAACTTTAACTGATTGATCATTAAGAAGAAAAGTACCTTCTACTACAGCGGTCGTATCCGGAAGCTCCTCTGCATCTAAGGCAAATACTCGGGCCTGACCCCGCGGTACTGGTGCTGCAACTGAACCCCTGGTCTAATTGCCTTGACCAGATGTCTGACCCCTGGTATTCTTGAATTTCTGGCAGTCTCTAACCTTGTGTTGATCACTGCCACATCCGGTACATCAGCCCAATCTCTTCCAACAATTCTCCTCAGTATGACCCTGGCATTGACAGAAGCTGCACTGCTGGTGACGTCTTGCAACAGTGCCTCCCGTAGGAGCTCTGTAAGTAGAGGTGGCTGAACTACCCTGCTGAGAACAAACTACTGCTGGTCGGGTCTGCCCCTGACTCTGACTCTGACTCTGACTTTGGGCTGGTCGCGGCTGAATCTAAGCAGGCTCTGTATAACTCTGTGTCTGCCTCGGCTGTGGACTCTGCCCAACTGGAATAGTCTGCCTCTAGTACCCCTGACTCTGAGACTAGAACTGACGCTTACTCGACTGACTAGTCTTTGCCAACACGTCTGCCTTGCGTTTTTCATACCTCGAGGTGGCTCTGACCATTGCAGCATAGTTAGGGTAATCATTCGCAGATAGATTAAGCATAATATCATTCCTCAATCCCATAATGAATCTCTGCATCTTCATGTCCTCTGGTTGTACCAAAGCCGGCACATAACGGGAAAGCCTAGTAAAAGCAGCCTCATATTGATCTACTGTCATATTTCCCTGTTTCAAAGCTATGAACTCTGCCTGATGTCTCTCGCGGGCAACCACTGATATATATTTATCTCGGAATTCTCGAACGAAGTCAGCCTATGAATGTTGAACCGTCTCAGCTTCCCATTTCTCATTAATAGTACGCCACCATTCCTCGGCGTCACCCTCCAGAAGAAATGTGGCATAAGTAATTTTCCTCTCATCGCTGCACTCAAGAATTGCAGCCACCCTTTCAAATTTCCTCAACCACAATTCGGCCTTCATATCATCAGGTTGTCCAAAGAAGCTGTAGGCCCCGTGATGTAAAAATTTGTCATACAAATTAACTCCAGCAGCACCACTACCCTCGGCTATAGCAGCCTGATTAGCTCTGGCAGCCCCTGTCTGATCCTGTTGAGTTACAAACTGTGCAATGATATTCATAGTAGTAGCCATAGTAGCCAGAATCTGTGCAGTGCTGGGTTCTGGTGTAACACCCCGATCCCTCTCGAGACCGGAGGTTCTATCAATCGATCTAATCACAACCCAAACCAAGCCCTGGCATAATTTTCAGGGAAAACGGATGGAGTCTCCCCTGTTTCGAGGCGAAATATAAAACCTGCGACAGCATATAAGTGGACCAACACCGTGTCCAACCATACAAACTACCTCAAGGCCATCCGAGCCTCGGTTCTCAACAATTAAACTCAGCAAGTATACATACATTTCCAATTTAAAAGCTAACCTATCTCTTTTCATTTTAGACAAGTACATTCAAACTAAACAATTAAACCATACTAAGCTACTGCATAAAATAAACTATCATGCAATTCTAATTCTTTTCCTTGGGACATTACAAACATGCATTAAAGTTAAGCTATGCTAACTGATTACATAACTAGCTTATCGATTTACCTAAACTATTTATCTAATTTAGATTACATTTCTTTTAACAATAAATACATACAACATATGAAAGCATATATCTTTACAACTTCGACACTCAAGCCACATAGGCACGCAAGACAACTCTTCAGACACGAACTTTCACGAAATCACGAACTTTCCAGCTAACATGACATTTCATGAAATGTGGTGGTGAGGAGTGAGTATACACAACACGTATACTCAGTGAGGGCAAGACATATATCGTGTTGGAGAGAAAGAAAGTCGTGCAATGCAAATAGACACAGCTAAGCAATAAAATCAATAAGAAAGCATTCAATACAGACGACAATATATTAAACATTCAAGAAAGCATTAACACACCCATTCAAAGCTATACCACACTCTGAAGGCTATGGTTCACTCTTCCGAGCAATATACCATTTCACGAGCGATACATCAATCTCGAGCTTGATGTTGACAACGATGACAATAAGCGCGCAACCGCCTTATAACACCAGTTTGGAATACCCCGGGAGTAACCATCAATTCTACGACCCAAATCTCCCTGGAAGGCAACCCAAGCGAGAAAAGGGAATAGCCACGGAGCTAGAGCAACCAATACTGGCAACCCGAGGCTACCGAGATAGGCCCATCACTCACGCGCTGGACACTATGCAATGCAAGACTCGATACAAGGCGATAAACGAGCGATAGCACAACAACACAGATAGAGGAGATAACCGAGATATCAAGCATTATTCAACAATTGTTAAACATTTCAATCAATAATCAACTCTAACAAGCGTAATAAGCATTAACAAGCATTTACAATCAAACAAGCAACAAGAACAACACCAACTAACATTATCAAGCAATAACAAGTATTCTATAGGCATTATAAGCATTCTATAGACAATATATTATGAAAACACACAAAATCCCAAAAATGACCCCAACTTTCAAGCGCTACTACTTTCAAACGAGCCACGAGCTTTGGAAACCGACTTCACCAATCCTCCTAGGTCACCATAAGGCATGTCTAAAAACCTCGAAACCCTACTTTACCCTAGAATTCACGCAAAGTCCCGATTTTCCCATTTGCTTGTTTGAACTACAACTATACTAACCAAACACCCAACCAACACCATAATCGCACCAAAAGTGCTTCCATGGCCTCTCGAAACAATGCCATCACGCAAAACAAGAAAACACTAAACTCGACCTAAACGACCCCGACTTTCACCAAGGCATATTTCTCATTTTTTCCATTACGCAACCTAAACAAATCATGCATTTAGACATTCTAGCATACCTAGTACATTTTCACATCAACAAAAAGCATAACATCGCAACTTCATCGAAACGGGGGTTTACTATTCACTATTTACTATTCATTACACAATTTATATTTCAAATTCGATATTCAATCACATAAAATGTTAAAAAGCTATAAATACACGTTCTACAATTGCTAGAGAACATTCTTTAAGCAATGAAACGGACAAAATAACAACCTACGGTTAAATCACAAAAATTAAAGTTTATGTTCAACATTTTCAAATGCGCAAATAACGATGAAACCCTCACCTTAGACGCTCCTAGACGCTAGAAAAAGCACGTTGGATGCCTCAGAAACCACCCCGCACAAGCTTTCACGAAGAAATTGAAGTTTGAAGTTGAAATATTTTTTTTTTCTTTTTCCTCCATGGTTTCAGCCATGGCCTTCTTTATTTCCTGATTTTGCTCTTTTGTTTCGTATTTCATACTTAAATGAAAAATGACAAATGGTTAAAGCTTCGGTCAACCCGCTAAACCAAAACAGCTATGCTCGACCTTACGAAAACGGCCATAACTTTCTAGAAAACTCCAATTCACGAACGGTTTGAAGCCTCAGAAACTAGACTCATAGAGCTTTCCAACCATATATAATTTGCTACCTAACTCTTCCCCAATTGGTTCAAATTTAATTCCAAAGTTGACCTAAAATTTGACTAACTTAACATTGCATTTTTTATTTCTAATCCCAAGTTTGCCATTTATTAAACATTTCAAAAAATTTTACCTTGTCCTAGTTGGTCATTGTAGATGAAAAGTCAACTAGTTTGGGCAAAGAAGGTGAAAGGTCAATAAAATGCAATGTAAATGCTATTAAATATATGTCAGGTTCGGGGTATCACATCTGGTCCCTGCGGTGGTGCATTCTCTGCTACACCTTCACCCTCTCCCAGTACACCTTGCTTAGGAGTTTCCTCCGGCTCTCTCCCCGGTCTGCCCCTTCTCCTTATCTCAACAGCTAGAATACAAAGTATTATGATAGGAATTTACATAAATTACAGGTAAAGCACATAGGAAGAAGTTCAAATAAATCCACATAAGTCATACATTACATTAGAAGAATGTTCACATACAAGAGATTCATAGTCACTTAATCATGCTTGACATCCTAGACTTTTCACTTTCAAACACTAACTCTTAAAGACCTTTCGCATTCCATTCTCATACTAGCACGTTCATTCCCAATTCAAATTTCACTTAGGCAAGTTAAAGAACTACAATTTCATACAATCACAAAATCACATAGCAGACCCCTACCCACAGACAAAGAAATTTAACCTGACTGCACGCAATCCATAGCTCTGATACCACCTAAAATGTAACGCCTTAAGACACCCCTACAACACTCAAACACGTGCAATTACCTGCAATTACCCCAAAAGTCCCAATTTTCCTCTTATGGCTTTGAACTACACATACTTCAACTGGGCTTCAAATAAGGGTTGGAAAAGCTTCTAAAGCACCTAGATAGCCTAAGAATTCTAAAAGTGAAGCCCGAATCCACCAGGATTCACATTAACCCCGAAATTCCTTTGTTAAAGTCGGCTAATTCACGTTCTATGCAAATTTAGAGCAATTCAAATGCATGGGGCTATTATACTACCTTCATTAGCACCTAAGGCATCTATTAGAAGCATTGAATCAAGCTAATACGTGCAATTACACAAAACCCTAGAATTTCATCACTATTCACCTCATAAATCAAAATAACGATTTTAACCTTTTAAAATGTGAACTAAATGTGTTCTCTACCACTTATATACAAGGTATAATAGCATAGATAACCTTTACATTAACATTTAATAGCATTTTGAACAAATCAAGAAATGTGTAACATTTTTAAAAATGCAAAAAGAGCCATCAAATCCCTCACCAATGCACGTAGGAATACGTAGGAGGCTTGTACACACCCTAATCCACTTGCTCTATGCTTAGGAAGGCTTGAATTGAAGAGTTGAAAAGCAAAAATTATTTTTTTCTCATTCCTTGCTGCTCTCGGCTTCTGCACAGTGTTTTCAGCACAATTTTTTTTTTTTTTTTTTGTGTTTTATGAGCTAGTATGTGTGTGTTTTGAGTATATAATAAATGGGGCTAAGTTGGGTGCTTAAAAGGACTTCTAAAATGAGCGTTGTTAACTTTAAAACGGGCCTAAGGTGAAAAGTATAGGCTAGCTAATTAAATTACTAAGTTATGTTACGTAATACTATTCTTAGTTTGCTAAAAACATTTTCTAGACGAGGATTCTAAATGCTAATCGCACAAAGGCACATTTTTTCCATTCTTTTAACAATTAATATGATTTAATAAATTGCTAATTCACTAATATAATGCAGTTTGAAAATGGAGTGAATAGTGGCTAAAGAAGACAGTTAATAAAGCACAAAAGGAAATGTGTAAATTATGGGTGCAACAATAAGTTAATGCAAGGAAAAAAGCTCGGGCATCACAGGACCCTTTGTCACCCTTCCTCTATGCAATTCTTATCCAAACACTCACTTGTCTTATTTCTAACAGGGAAGAAAGGGGTTTGATTAAAGGGCTCAAAATTGCAAGAAATTGCCCTGCTATCTCACAACTTTTTTTTGTTGATGATAGTTTGTTTTTCATGAAAGCTATTGAATGTGAAGTTATGATTTTTCAGGATATCCTTTTCCAATATGGTTTTGCAACAGGTCAGAAATTGAATCTACTCAAATCAGGAATTGTGTTCAGCGCTAACACTCCCCATCTCATTAAGGAGTCAAAATCTGATATTTTTAGAATAGAAAAGATGTCAAGCCTGAGAAGATACCTTGGTTTACCAGCTGAATGAGGAAAATCAAAGGTTATAGCACTCAACTAGTTACAGGAAAGAGTGATGTCCAAGATTGAGGGATGGAAGACTAATTTACTTTCAGAAGCAAGCAAAGAAGTGTTAATCAAATCAGTGTTGCAAGCCATCCCAACATATATCATGTCTATTGTCCTCTTTCCTAAGACTATTTGCAAACAGTTGGGAACAAAAATTGCTAAGTTCTGGTGGAGTGCAGCTGGCAAGAACAGAGTCCATTGGATCAATTGGAAAGATCTCACTCTTTCAAAAGCTGCTGGAGGTTTGGGATTTAGGGATTTCTTCCTGATGAACAAAGCACTCATCATGAAACAGGCCTGGAGGATTCTATCAAATCCTACATCTTTAGTGGCTCAAACTCTTAGAGGGATCTGCTTCAGCAATAGCGATTTCATGAATGCAAAGGCAGGAAATAAATCCTCTTGGTGTTGGAAAAGTCTCCTCGTTGGGAGAGATCTTCTCAAGCAACAAATTGTGTGGACTATTGGATGGTAAATCTATTGACATTTGGAAGGACATTTGGTTGCCTAATGGTAAACACATTGCTAGAACTACTCATACTGCACACCAGAAAGTTTGTGATTTGTTTATCTCGGGTTCTTGGTTGTGGAATGATTCAGCTCTAAATGCTCTTTTCAGTCAGGAATGCATTAAAGAAATTAGATCAGTTTTCATTCCTCATTGTGAAACAAATGATTTATTTCATTGGCCCTTTACTGCAAGTGGAATCTTTTCTGTCAGAAGTGGATATCATTGTTTGAAAGATTGCAAAGCCAGAGAAGCTACCTTCTCTTCTGTCAACTCAGCTAGCTTTTCCACTAGAATTCCGACACGTCTTTGGAAAATAATTTGGAAGATGAATGTTCAGCCCAAAATCAGAAACTTCATTTAAAAGGTCTGCAAAAACAGTATTCCTACAGAGGAAAAAAAATTCAAAAGAAAATGTGCAAAGGAACCGTTATGCAAAATTTGTGGAAGGCATGTTGAAACAGTAGAACACTTGTTGCTCCTCTGCCCATGGGCTCAAGCTGTTTGGCGAGCTTCTCCTCTCCAATTTTCCAGTGATTCTACACACATCTCTAGTTTTGATAAATGGTTCTTGGAGATAGTTCATAACTGCGTTCAAGTGGATTACTTAAGGGGGGAAGCTGAGTCAATGATTGCTACTTTCAATTGGCATATTTGGAAGGGCTGTAACTCTTTTATGTTTGAAAATATTCAACTTGACCCATTTTCGACTACTGCTAATGCCTCCTCTATGCTACTGGAATTTGTCAACGCACAAGAAGTCAACCCACTCGAGCCTAATGTTACTGATATGGGTAGCAATAGCCACCTCTCAAGATGGTCTCATCCTCCTATTGGGAGTCTCAAAATTAACTGTGATGCAACTTTCAAACCCAATAAAGCTGCAGCAGCTACTGTTTGTAGAAATTATGAAGGCAACCTTGTTGAAGGACATGTTTGGTCCTTTCCTGCAGTTTCAGCTTCTCAAGCTGAGGCCATTTCGACTCGTAATGCTTGGCTTTTGGCAAGTAATTGGAATAACCAGAGCTTCATTATTGAATTAGATGCAAAGGTTATTATTAACGCCATCAACTCCACAGGAAATGCTATGGATTGGAGAGTTAATCCAGTGGTGAATGATATTCGGTCATTGGTTGCTGAGTTTCAAAACATTCAGTTTGTTTGGACACATCGACAAAGGAATAGACGAGCAGATTGGTTGGCTAGGAAAAAGCTTAAAGGAAAAATTGGAGAAAATTGGTTCTCTAACCTACCACATGAACTTTGTAATCTGCTTGTTGTAGACCTTGAGCCATTTGGAATTGGCTAATTTTGCTTTTTCCTCTAGTGTAATTCTTCAGTTTAGTAATTTAAATCTTTTCTCTTGACCAGAAAAAATATATTCTTCAAATCAAAGTAAGAACTCTATTGATTACCAAAAATTTTATGAAGAAAATTATGATCATAAAGGATTATGAGTTTTTTTTTATTTTTTTATCTGGATTAGAAAGAGAATAAAAAAAGAGGGATAAATTATATATGCCTTTACTACAATTAAAGATCATTATATGTAATTAAGATAAAAGATAAAGAGATTATAGTCATTTCATAAAATAAGATAATTATTTTCCCCATTTTATCCCAATTTGGACTGATTAAATTTTGGCGTGTAGAAGGATATTACCCCACCTAAATAAGGGAGATATTAAAGAATCTCTCTCCGACCATTCCTTTTCCCTTCTCCAATTCCCCCTAATCCAAACAGAGTGTTACTACACTAGCCTGATAAAGAAAATCGATGGATTATCCGTTAAAGTTTGGTTTTTATAAGAGGTAACAAATTGATGAGTTAACCGATATGTTTTAGTTTTAGGTATTAAAAAAACAAACGAAAGTTGAAACCCTATTATTAATTTAATAAAAAATTTAATATATATATATATATATACATACTTAAAATAATAGAAGACTAACTAAATCGATAATTAAAATGATAAAATTTTGAACTAAACTCAATTAAAAAAAAAGTGAATTAAGCTCAATTAAAAGAAATGAGCTAAGCCTATTAGACCAATAATACTCTTAAAAATTGTTAGCTTTAGTTGTGAATGATTTTTTTTTTTTTGCATAACTTCTTGATTTTGATTTTTGCTCATAAAATCATTATATAATTTATTTTAAATTTTTTCACTGACTTGGATTATTTTATTTTTGGTTTCTTTACAATGAAATTAATTTCTTTTTGTATTTTTTAGGCTTTTTTAATTTAAACTAATTTTTTTTATTTTTTTAATTAAACGGTTACGATTACGGTTAACCGCGATTTTTTTAATCCTTAATGGTTATGAGTATGGTTATTAGTTTTTCAACCCAAAAGGTTTCAGTTACGGTATGGTTATAGATTTGCTAAACGATTTTGGGTATAATTCTTTTATTTTTCATGGTTATCCTAATCGTTGCTATCCCTAGATTTAACACCCCTTCACACGTGAAGAAAATTTAGGATAATTATGATTTATTCGTATAAGACAATTTATTTTCAAGATCTAATTAAGACCCCCTTTCACGTAAAGAGACTTTAAATTTAGAGTAGTTTTATATCAAAGTTCATGACGATTGTATTCTGTAGATTTAACACCCTTCTTTGCATGAAGGGACTTTGAATTTAGAATAACCTTGATTTATTCATCTGGGCAATAGTATTCTCTAGATGTAACACCCCTTCACGTGAAGGAAATTTGAACTTGAATAGTTGCATAGCAAAATCAATGCTTTAAACATATCAGAATTAATGACGATCGTATTCTTTATATTTAACGTCCCTCGCACGAAGGGGCTTTAATTTGAAATTAGAATAACCCTAAGTTATTTAGAGGAAGCAATTGTATTCTCTAGATCTAACTCCCTTTTCACATGAAGGAACTTTGAATTATAATAGTTGCATACCAAAGTTAATATTTGAAATAAAAATAAATCAGGCATGGATGAATAACATTGAATTCTAAAATCAATTAATTTTATATAAGTAGAGTAGCTCAAAATGTTACATATTAATCTTGAAAGTCTTAATTAATCTGAATCATATTCTTCAAATCTAAAAGAATAATAACATGCATAGTTTATTGACCAAGTAGGCTGTGCAGCAAACGACACTCTGTACTGATACTAGAAGCTGGGCCAGAAAATTAATTGAGTTCCAAAAATTTTATGAAGAAAATTATGATCATAAAGGATTATAAGTCTTTTTTTTCATCTGGATTAGAAAAACAATATAAAAAAAAGAGGGATAAATTATATATGCCTTTACTACAATTAAAGATAAAAGATAAAGAGATTAATCTCGTAAAATAAGATAATTCTTTTCCCTATTTTATCCCAATTTGGGCCGATTAAATTTTGGCGTGTACAAGAGTATTACCCCACCTAAAGAATCTCTACCCGACCATTCCTTTTCCCCTCCCAAATTCCCCCTAATCCAAACAGTGTTACTACAATAGCCTGTTAAATATTTTGCGGTGAAAACCATCTTGTTGAGAAACAACAGCAACACCACACAGATAACAGAGGGCAAAAAGACTAAAAAAGAAGACACCACCACCATCATCATCCATTGTCTTAAAAAGATATTTTTAATTGACCACATTTTTTGAATTTAACATTTCCCTAAAATTTCTCCAATCCAGACTTCCTCTAATGGCTTGGAATTTAACAAGATTGAAAATAAACATTCCTTAAGAACCAAAGCAATAAAAATAAGACCAAAAAAAAGAAAGAAAAAAAAAAAAGAAGCAAAACGAAGGCCTTTCAAGATCTTCGTTGCAGACTCTGCCTTGGTTAGATTCCAAGGCAGAGAGTTCTCTGCCTGAAAGTGAAGAAAAGAAAAAAAAATGGCATTTCAAGATTTCGATCAGATTTCACAGCGTCGAAAACTTGAGAGGCAACAAAAGATCAGAAAAAGAATCACCATAGCCATTGTTTCATCTGTTGTTCTCCTCCTTTTGGTTGGTTCAGCCATTGGTGTAGTCCTTCACAATGGCAATGATGACGCCAAATCCAATTCTAAAGAGGGTGAAAAGGGTGGTGACAAGGCGGCTTCTTCGTCAGGCAATGCCTCAGGAGATTTCGCAATAGCTAGCAAAGCTGTGAAATCAATCTGTGTGCCAACAGATTACAAAGATACATGCGAAAGCAGCCTCTCGGAGGCAGTGAAGGAACAGATCGTGACGATTTCTGAGCCGAAGGATCTTGTCAAGGCCGCGATGGTTGTTGCATCAAATGGGATTGACAAAGCCATCCAGTATCTGAAAACTCTCAAACTCGAGACATCACAAAAGAAAGAAGCGTTTGATGATTGTATGACCCTTCTTAATGATGCAAAAGACGAATTGAAAAGCTCAGTTTCCGCCATTGATGGGCAAAAATCAAGCGACATTTCTTCTACAATGCCTGATGTGAACAATTGGTTGAGTGCTGTGTTGTCTTACCAACATGCATGTATTGATGCCATGCCTGAAGGATCAGAAGAGAAGGCTAAAGTGGAGACAGCTTTGAATATAACTACAGAGCTCTCCAGCAATTCTCTTGCAATTGTTTCAGGTGTGGATTTGATCCTTTCGTCGGTTGAATTGCCTGGAATCAAACGAAGGCTTCTGACTATGAAATCAAAGGTCCCTTCAATGGCTGAGGATGAGTTTCCTAGTTGGATGGATAAACAGCATCGCAGAATGTTGAGGGCAGAAAATCCAACGTATAATCCAAATGTAACAGTGGCAAAAGATGGTAGCGGGAAATTTAATACCATCAATGCAGCACTATCAGCAATGCCCGCTACATACCAAGACAGGCATGTTGTTACCTCTTTCTTTCCTTTTTCCTCATCTAGATTTGTTTCTTGGTTTTGTGTTGATATAGACACTAGAAAACTCCAATCAACTTTTCATCATATATACTCATTGACGATCCTATGGTGTTAAGAATTATGTGCTACCGTTTAAAATTAATTGGTACTATTTACGTGTCACCAAGTTTTTGTTATAGGTGTGAATGAGTCAAAGAGGTGAGTTGTATATCAAAGTTGATGTTGAAGTGAGTAAGTTTGTAAGAAGAGAGATGGGTCACCCCCTAAGAGAAGTAACAGAGAATTTTAGACGATACATATAGAAATTTTATAACTACAAAACTGATTACAAAACAGTCCCTATATTCTTGGCACGTGAGGCCCACGCAAAGGTGGGACCCACGCACTTTGTGCCTAGTGCAAATGTTTTGAAGACAAATTCCAATGGCTACTACGCTAAGTATGAAAATTTAGCGGTGAACTAGTTTCGTAGATTTTGCTTTCCCTGACCTTTCTACTGATCAGGATTTTGTTGAATCCATGCCATGCAGGTACGTGATTTTTGTTAAAGCGGGAGTCTATGAAGAGAACGTGGTAATCACCAAAAAGATGGTCAATCTAACAATCTATGGCGAAGGATCCCAAAAGACTATTATTACCGGAAGCAAAAGTAAAGTAGATGGAGTGCCAACATTCAATACTGCAACCTTTGGTATGTTATTAACAAATAATTAAAAATAACGTTGCACACTTTTTTGTGATATCCTTTTTTTCTCTTTTGCTAAGCAATTTTTATGAAATCTTTTAAGACAAAGGTAGACTCCATTCATCCCTATTTCTTCTCTTACTAGTAACGGATGTTAGAGATGGATTTAAAATATTTTTTTTTAAGTAGGAGCAATAACACGAAATTTGACTATCATATGCATAACATAGGGATTAATCGGTTTTCAATTCAACCCAATAGTATTTATACATTTGATATATGTTATGTGATCAGCACGCTTTTTATGAAATCATTTTCTTTTTCTTTAGCCAAGTACTTTTTTATGAAATCTTTTAAGACAAAGACAGACTCTGTTCATCCTTATTCTTCCTTTACTAGCTAGTATGTATCAACTGCTACTAGAGGCAGAACTAAGATTTTTGTCTAGTAGAAGTTATAACACTAAATTTAACTATCATATGCATAATATAGGGACTAATTGGTCAACCCAGAAATACTTATATATTTGATATGCGTTGTGAGGTGAATCAGTACCCCACCAATCCATAACTAAACCCTTCCTGAGATGTTACAATATGATTTTTGACTATTGTTTGATGCAATAGTGAGTGGGGACGTTGCATTAAATTATTTAATAAATATATGTGTATTTTTAAAGTATATTTTGAGACTTAAAATCAATTTAGACTTTACAGAAAAAAATTTATCTATATATAAATAATAAATTGTGTGTTGGCAGCATCCAAGGAATCCGCTCCTAGTTTGATGATTTGCCTGTCCAAATATTATTATAGTTTAATCCACTTCATCTTTTCACCTAGTTTCCATTTTCATAGTTAATTATAATCATCTTCAATTCATCTTCTTTGACTACCTTGAATGATCATATAAATCATGTTTCTCCATACCCTTCAACTTGCAGTGGCTCTGGGAGATGGATTTAGGGCGCAATCAATCGGATTCAGAAACACAGCTGGTCCAGAAAAGCGTCAAGCTGTAGCCCTCAGGGTTCAATCTGATTACTCAATTTTCCTCAACTGTCGCATGGAAGGTTACGAGAGCGTCATCTACGCTCAAACCCATCGACAATACTATCGCAGCTGTTACATCACCGGCAGCGTCGACATAATCTTCGGCGACGCAGCTGCAGTTTTCCAGAACTGCGATATCTACGTGAGGAAGCCATTGGAGAATCAACAAAACACTGTAATAGCTCAGGGAAGGGTCGACAAGCACCAGACCACAGGGATAGTGTTACAGAACTGTGACATTTTAGCATCTGAACAATTTGAACCAGTAAAGACACAGTTCAAGACCTATCTCGGCAGGCCATTGAAGAAATTCTCAAGAGCCATTGTTATGGAAACTGAGATTAGTGAGTTTGTTCAACCTGAAGGGTGGGTATCGGCTGGAGATTTTGCAATCGAGACATGTTATTTTGGCGAGTTTCAAAACAAGGGTCCAAGGGCTCAAACTGATGCGAGAGTGAAATGGCCTGGTTTCAAGGTTATGGACAAAGATGAGGCCACGAAATACACTATAGGCCCTTTCATACAAGGTAATGTCTGGCTTAATTCTACAGGGGTTCCTGTTCGTCTTGGCCTATTCATATGAGGAGTTGTAGTTGAAAACCATGTATACCAAAAGGCAAAAACTTTGCAGAAACAGAAAATTTTCGCCATATATAGGACCGTCGAGCTTAGAGTATTTGCTTTACGTTATCCCTTTACCCGTTCACCTTTCTTTTGTACAGTAAATATTTATGTCTTGAACATCTAAGTCTCTGGTGTACATACTAAAAATTTTATTATATAAGAAAAGATGGAGGAATGAAGGATACCATATAATAATACTCTTGATCTTATATATATAGATACTACTACATTGCAAGTACGTTTCCATTGATTGGTCTAAATTACAAAAATACTGTTTTATGACACCTTTTTATATTCTGACCCTTTTTGTATGACAAGAATTTATATATTGAATATCAAAACTATCATGTATATGATAAAAGTTTTAGTATATAGCCAGAAAAGGTTGAAGCGGTCAAGACTAATCAAGAGACGATATATAGCCAGGAAAGGCTAAGAAGATGATGTATAACCTTAGGTGGCAATTGGTATCTTGAAAAGAATTTAGACATTAATAAAATCAATTAAGGAATCAAATGAAACTATAAATAAGATGAACTTTATAAAGATTATACCATACTTAGTATGCTATAAGAATGAATGTATTAATTTTAAAATCATATTTGGTAGTCAGTATACTAAAATAGTATTAGGAATGACTTTGATAAAATGATAAGATTCCCTTTTGTTATCATACACATGATATTGTGTGAAACCCCACTTTCCTACTTATATCGTTTTACGTGCTATACCTCGTTTTGCGTGCATATGATCTGTTTATGTGCTATAGGACCTAGAAAGTTATAATTTTGATGTCAATACTCCTAATACGTGCTAAATGTGCATTCATGAAATTTTCATCAAAAACGGAGTCAGAAATTTTATCGTCGATTTTCAGTGAATAGTGTTTTCGAAACACGTCCGCTAAAATTTTGAAACTGGTCTTTTTAACCCTTCTAGACCTAGTCCACGGACTTTAATAGACCTGTGTTTGATGAAAACGGATTTCAAATCGGCTTAAGAATTTATTAGGGTTTTTACACCGACTTTTGCGAAAATCGAGTTTTAAGCTGACTCGGGTAGAATTGTTTGATTGTAAAACTTCTTGTCACCTAAAAATAATCCACTTGAGATATCGTGGGGGTTGCATAATTATTTTGAGGCTTGGTGAGCAATAAAATGCAATTAAAGTCAATAAAACACAAAAATACCAATTTAAATTAACTTTGACTTTAATTAATTATTGACCTTATAAGCTAATGTCATCAACACACACTCAACACAACACAAAACACCACCACAAACACACACAAGGCCGAGAGAAAGAAGAGAGAAAAAGAAAGAGATTTTCAAAGCTTTTCAATCCAATTTTTCAAAGAAAAACCTAGTTTTTGTCCGTAGAACTTCGCACCGACTTGGATTCTGCTTGTTGGGCACGCATAGCACGCATTCCTAGGCTTATATCGCATCAAAGGTGAGAGAAAAATTCTAGATCTCAAAATGTCATTTTTATGTTTTTGCGTATAAATGAAAATTTAACCGTTAGAATTGAAATCTGATGTTAGATTATTGCTCCTTGCATGCTAGGGATCGTTATATACTAATACTACGAATTTCTGTCGGATGTAGCATAATTTTTATTTTCCGGGTATTTAATTTTGATTAAAATGTTCAAAGTTGAATTAAATGAGTTGTGTTGATCGAAATCGATTGCCGTCGATTTATAAATACTTGATAATTATGTGTTAGCGCTGTTGTAATGCCGAATTTTTGATTACATTGTTCGTGTGAAAATCCGGAAAATCCAGCCATGACATCCTAGGGTTTTAGGGTTATCGGGCATGATTTGGAGGTGTTATGGTGGATTTCCAAAAGGGCTAATGTAGTAGGTTGAATGGGTGAGTGATAGAAACTGGTTTGGCAATGTTTGGATTAGTAGATTGTAAGTTATGAATTTTAGAAGTTTAGGTTGTCATTCTTTAATTTCTTGAGCGATGCCTTTAGATGGTTGGGTGGTGTTCGAGTATTTAATGGTAAGTTGATGATGAGTAATTTAGGGTTTAATTGTGTATATTATGCATGTCTGGTTAGATGGCCTACTTTGTCATCTAACTTCGTTATTTGTTGTTTAATTAAATATTTATGTTATATTGATGTTATTGATTGATTATTATTGAATTCGGGAATCGGGCACTTTCGTTGCTGATCTCCCAATTGATAGATTGATGATTGATTGATGATTGATGATTGATGATTATGGAGTCTTGGTATGTGTGTGCCACCTCTCGGGCAGCGTTGGGCTGTCGGGTTGATAACGGCATGACTGCCATAGGCTACCCCCAGCTCGCATGACGGAGGTGTCATGGAGGGAGGGGCTAGTGAGGTACCTCGGGTGCATGAGTAATGGGAAGTTATAAGAAGAACGGTTGAGATCGTGATGACGTTTGGAGCTACACCAAATAGAGTATCCTTTATTGATTGGTTATATAGTTATGTGATGATAATGTTATTATTGTTGTTGTGTGTTTACTTGCTCAAAGGACTAAATCCAAGGAGCATAGTGAATACTGTCGAGATCTATCGGATCCTCACTGGGCTTATGTATATAAGCTCACTCTCTATTATTGCATGCTTACAGGTGTTGCAGAGCCGGATTACGGGTACGTGCCTCCTGAGGAGGAAAATGTGCCTTACGTGGATGAGTCATATGTTCCTGAGTCTTATCCATGATTATATGTTGTTTAATGTCATGTATATTAGCTTAATAGACTTTTATATGCTTTATGGTTCTTATTGTAATAGATGTTGAAAGATGATGATCCAAATGATGTTAACTTAGTGGCTTTCTTTTGTCTATGGTTAAGTTGTAGATGTGTCTCAACTTATTTTTGAAATGTATGATAAGGTTGAGGTATTGTATGTTATGTTGGAACGGAGGCAGATAACGAAGACTGATTATTGTATATTATGGTTATGTTGTGTTTTGTTATGCTGTTGAGGAGTTGTTGTTTGTATGATTATAGAATTGGATGTTTTAATGTTATTAATGAGGTTGGTTTAGAACCTCAGAAATCTA
The DNA here is from genome assembly GCA_037974665.1 of Ehretia macrophylla. Taxonomy (NCBI): domain Eukaryota; kingdom Viridiplantae; phylum Streptophyta; class Magnoliopsida; order Boraginales; family Ehretiaceae; genus Ehretia; species Ehretia macrophylla. The sequence continues at coordinate 7,635,126 of CM075779.1, forward strand.
TTTACTGTCGTTATACTGCCGAAATTCCATTGCGTCCTGACTGATTGTAGGAGGGGTCGAGTTGGGGCGTGACATTTAAGTGGTATCTGTTAGTTGTCAGCCGAGGTATTCTCGGAATGTGGGTAAGGGACTTACCATGAAATATGTATGAAAAGAAAGAAAAATGAAATATGTATTGGTATGATTAAATGATTATGTGATTATGTGATTTAAGTGCTTATGTGATTATATGATCAATTTGCTTATGTGATTGAAACTTATGTGATTTATGTGCTTTATATGAGTTTGTTGTTTATGTGTTAAAAGTTGTATATAACCTGTTTACGTGCTATAACCTGTGCTAACTCTTTGATTAGTACGATGGCCGGTAGACCGAGGACTCGTGGTAGGCCCAAGATTGTAGATGAGGTCCCTGGTAATGTGGCACAGGGCAGTGATAGGGGTGATGTCAGGTTAGGGTCAGCAATGGATCGGATTGCAGATTTGATGGCTGGGCAGGCCCAGTTGTTAGCAGGTCAGGCTGTTCAGACTCAATGTTTCAGGCTCAGATACAGAATGTACAGGGAGGTAATCACGGTCGAGGTACTATGAAGGAGTTTCTGGGGTACTATCCTCCTAGATTTCAGGGAGAGCCTGATGATAGGAAGGCCGAGTCGTGGATTAGTAAGTTAGAGAAAATTTTTGATTCTCTCGGGTACACTGATGAGAGGAAGGTGACTTGTGCTGTCTATTTGCTTGATGATGAGGCAGAGGAATGGTGGCACACTATGAGAGCCAGTTGGGAGACCCGGGGTGTTCTGTATGTTTGGGATACCTTTCTGACTGCTTTTAGGGATAAGTATGTCCTGAGGGTTGCACCGGAGAGGAGAAAGGCTGAGTTCTTGTCCTTGGTGCAGGGGGATTCTACTGTGGCTCAGTACGAGGCTACATTCACTAGGTTGTCCCGGTATGCACCGGAGTTTGTAGCTGTGGAGGAGAGGAAGACCCGTAGATTTATGTTGGGATTGAGGCCCGAGATTCAGGATGCAATGGCTCTGAATCGCTATGATATCTTCACTGAGGCATTTGATGCAGCTTCTAGGTTAGAGAAGAGGAAAGGGGATCAGATTGTCTCCAGTCAGCCTAGTAAGAGGCCGTATCAGCCACAGGGCCAGCAGGTTATATATAGGCCTCCAGTACAATAGGTTGTCTACAGGCCACCAGCCCAGCAGGGTTCTTATAGGCCACAGGGTCAGCAGAGTTACTATCGGCCTCAGTTTCAGCAGAGGCCATATCAGGTTCAGACTCAGTATAGGCCAGCCCAATCTCAGGGTCAGTACAGGCCTAGTGTGGTGATACCTCAGCAGCAGGCTGTATCAGCTGCTTCATCAGCTTCTGGTTCTTCTAGAGGCAGTGTTAGTGCCACATCATCGCAGTGTAATTACTGCAAGCGCCCAGGGCATGTGGAGTCCGACTGCAGGGTAAAGGCAGAGACATGTTTGGGTTGTGGTAGCATTGAGCATAGGGCAAAGGATTGCCCTAGATATGCGAGGACTGAGGATCGGGCAGCGACTCAGGGTTACCAGGGTAGGCGTACGGGCAGTGTACCACAGCAGCAGCAGGTTCAGGCTCGGGCTTACGCAGTTGATATGGAGGAGATGCCTGAGGAGACTGCAGTTGTGGAAGGTAACTTCCTTATACTTGATCAACTTGTTAAAGTGTTGATTGATTCTGGTGCTACGCATTCTTTCATTACTCCTGCTTGTGTGCAACGTGTTAAATTGCAACCTGAAAGATTGCCTTATGTGGTTGAGATTAGTACCTATTTGACTGATAAGTATGTTACTGGCTTAGTATGTAAGGATTGTATAATACATGTTAAGGGGCATAATTTTCCTTCGGACCTTATTTTATTTCCTATCCGGGGGTATGATGTTATTCTGGGTATAGATTGGCTTTCTAAGTATGATGCCCAGTTGAACTGTAGAACCAAGGTAGTACAGTTTCGTTTGCCGGATCAGCCAGTAGTAGAGGTAGCGGGTAACCGGGGTGCTAAGACGAGTTTTGTTATCTCAGCAACTAAAGCCGTTAAGTTGGTGAGTAAAGGGTGCTCGGGTTATCTAGCTTATTTGATCAATAAGCCATCTGATAAGCTACAGCTAGAGGAAGTCCCTGTTATCCGGGAATATCCTAATGTATTTCCCGAGGAGTTGCCAGGATTGCCGCCAGAGAGGGATATAGAGTTTGTGATTAATCTTGTTCCCGGTACTCAACCTATTTCTAAATCGGCGTACCGGATGGCACCAGCTGAGTTGAAGGAGTTAAAGACTCAGTTACAGGAGTTATTGAAGAAAGGATTCATTCAGCAGAGTTCTTCACCTTGGGGAGCTCCAGTCTTATTTGTAAAGAAGAAGGATGGTACCTTGAGATTGTGTATTGATTACCGTGGTTTGAATCTGGTGACCATCAAGAATAAATATCCTTTGCCACTGATTGATGAGTTGTTTGATCAACTTCAGGGAGCCAAAGTCTATTCTAAATTTGATTTGAGGCAGGGGTATTATCAGCTTCGGATTCGTACGGAGGATGTTCCGAAGTCTGCCTTCAGGACTCGATACGGGCATTATGAGTTTGTTGTTATGCCCTTTGGTTTGACTAATGCACCGGCAGCATTCATGGATCTTATGCATTGAGTCTTTCAGCCGTACTTGGACCAGTTCGTGGTGATTTTTATTGATGATATCTTGGTCTATTCTAAATCTGAATCGGAGCACGAGCAACATCTATGGCTTGTATTAGAGAAGTTGCAGGAGCATCAGTTGTTTGCCAAGTTCAGCAAATGTGAATTTTGGCTGCAACGGATTTCTTTTCTTGGCCATGTTATTACACAGAACGGTATTTCTGTAGATCCCACTAAGATTGAATCGGTGATGTCTTGGAAACGGCCAGAGAATGTTTCTGATGTCCGTAGCTTTCTTGGTTTGGCGGGTTATTACCGTAGGTTTGTCAAGGATTTCTCGAAGATTGCGGGGCCACTATCTAAGTTGAACATTTTAAAAGGAATAATTCTCTTCCGATTTATACTTATAGTAAAACTTATATTAAGAAAATCATTTCACCCTCAGATTGGGGAATCAGTACTATGGCTGAAAGACAATTTACTTATCCAAATGATAATAAAAATGTTTATCAGTTTAATTACTGGGATTATGTTGAAGCATTTTTTAAAGTTTTCTTATATGAAAATCCTCAGAAAAAACATACTTGGTTTTTAAAATTTAACCCCCAAATTTTTCAGCAAAGAAAATTTCCTGCTTGGATCCATACTTGGTGGCCTCAATATGGACCTCCCATAAAAATTTTACCTGAACCTTACAAAGGACTTTTTACTGAATGGCTTGCTTGTTGCCCTTATATTGGGAATAAGCCTGATCTTTATATTGAAGGATCAAGTTCTTTATTTTTCTTCATGGAATTTGGTGTCCCATGGATTTGGAAGTGGGTACCCATACCCGTAATGAACAAACAAAAAATGTTTTGTTTAAAAAGAAAATTATTTTCTAAATTTTTGCCAAAGCTTTTGAAAATTGATCCAGAAACAAACAAGCCTTATGGACAAGCTATGGTGGATGAAATCACTTCAATGGTGCAAATCTACAAAGAACAAGTGGAGCAATCAACTCAAGAGGAAGAATATCCTTTTTCACATTTTCTACGCAAAATTCAGATGCGACAACAGCATACTTCTAAAGGCGATATTATGGCGTCCTATCTCGATGCCATAAAGCAGGATTTTTTGAAAAACTTTGGAAAAGAAGTTGATGGTGATGACCATGATGTCGATTCTACATCAGATGCGTCAATGCATTCAAATCAATTTAATGTCTTAGCAGGAGAAGCACAAAATCCAAATTTGCTGGCAGAAGATGTTTGGGACAGCCTAAAGGATGTTCTGATCGAGAAAGCAATGATGGCTAAACAAAAAGGAAAAGCACCTGCTCAGGAGCAATGATGCTGTTCTCGGGAAAATTTATGAAAATATGAAGATAAAGTCTGAAGATGCTTAAAGGATTTTTGGACTGATTTAAAAAAGCCGATATTCGCGGTCAAAGTGGAATCTCGCTGGCAAAGTGAAAAGTTTTTCATCAAAGTAAATGTCATCCTCAGAAGACAAAATGTCTTTCTCAGTAGGCAAAAACAAAAGTATACTGTTTGCTTTTATAAAGTAAAACAATTATTTTCTTTTTTGTACAAGTGTGTATAGTTGATCCCGGACTCCAAGCTTTTCGAATCCGGTTTAGGCTGTTTTTTATTTTGTTTTCAAGTCCGCAACGTTGTATAAGTAGGCGGTATTTTCTCATTTTTCAGAGAGCTCGAAGAAGCTATCTTTTCCTTTTCAGTCAAAATATCTTGTAAATCTTTTGTAAATTTTACTGTGCAATTGAAGAAACTTTTCTTCAGGTATCTCTTTTATTATTCTGTTTTATTTTATTTTATTTATATAGCCTAATGATAGGCTAGTTTGTTACTGTTTGGTAATCACTATTCTTATATAGGAAATGCTCAAATATAATCTTGACCCAAGGCATAATAATTTATGACATAATATAAAAAACAGTAGTATAGTCCTGCCACTACTATTGTCATGGTCAGTACTTGACATCTCTCGAGTCGCGCTGTTATGCCCCTTTCTGGCCATGTGATGGCTTTTTGTGGGTTGTAAGTCGTTGACTGTAGCTCTGTTAAATTACTGTTTTAATCTTCCATTGACACTGTTAGTGGTATCCTTATACTCTTGTTTTTTATACACACATGCCACGAACTACTATTCCCTGGGCCATTATGGTATCAGAGCCATGGACTATATAGTATAGTTGATTTACCAAACAGTATTTTATCAAAATGATCAATCCTTTTAGGACAAAGACCTATGTCAAAAATGTTAAGAAGGAAGAATATGACCTTCCACAGAACCTAGAATTGTTAAATAAATGGACTATTCCTAGAATAGAACCTAGGACAATATATCAGTTTGGTACCTTTGAAAATTTAGGTATTAAACATATAGTTAAAACAATAGAAGAGTCTATCCCTATGGATGATAATGAACTTACTATTCAATTATTATCTCAAAATGATGTTGATAGATACGCTCATACGCATAGATTTTTACATATTGGTTTAATACAAATTGCTTTTAAGCCTCTAACCTTATCAGGTCTACCAGAGAATTTTATGGCAGTTCTTAGAGATGCTAGAAATAATAATTGGAGACAATCCTTAATAGGAATTATGCAGACTAGTCTGGCACATGGACCAGTTTATTTTAATGTTAGACCAAATTTACAGCTTTCCTTATCTGACAGGAATATACTTGATGCATTGACTTTATATGTTAAAGCTCATGGTTATGATTATAAGATTGGATCTGAAATTATGTGTATATGTTATCGCATATATTATAAGGTTCTGCATACTTTGAATCCTAACTGCAAATTACAGGATAAAACAGGTGAGACTGTTATGATAGAAACTAATTTAAGTAGATCTAAGATACCTACTAGAAGAATGATACAATGGGATGAGATAGAATTTCCAGAATGTTGGGAAATAGATAAAGCTGTTCCTAGTCAACCTAGGATTGAAACTTAATTAACAGAAGTAGAACAGACTCCTGAAGGACAAATTACACTTAGGTTTCAACAGATGCCAAATTTAGGTATCCCTAGATATATCATATCTGTGTCAACACACAGTTATATATCTCCTTTAGATTATAGGGTAGATATACCTTCTTCATCAAGAGCCTCGATTTCTCATATAAGAGAAGAGATAGAAAAATCTGAATCAGATAAACCAGAATTAATCGCTGAGAATTTAGAAATTCCTCAAGAAATAATAGAAAAAATTAGATTAACTAAAAGTCAAATTCCTCAAGGAATTAAAAAAAAATATTAATGATGAGTTTTTACAACCCAAATTCCTTGAGGAATTTGACTTTTAGTTAATCTAATTTTTTCTATTATTTCTTGAGGAATTTCTAAATTCTCAGCGATTAATTCAGGTTTATCTAATTCAGATTTTTCTAAATCTTCTCTTATGTGAGAAATCGAAGCTCTAGATGAAGAAGGTATATCTACCCTATAATCTAAAGGAGATATGTAACTGTGTGTTGACACAGATCTGATAAATCGAGGGATACCTAAATTTGGCATCTGTTGAAATCTAAGTCTAATTTGACCTTCAGGAGTCTGTTCTACTTCTGTTAATTAAGTTTCAATCCTAGGTTGACTAGGAACAGCTTTATCTATTTCCCAACATTCTGGAAATTCTATCTCATCCCATTGTATCATTCTTCTAGTAGATATCTTAGATCTACTTAAATTAGTTTCTATCATAACAGTCTCACCTGTTTTATCCTGTAATTTACAGTTAGGATTCAAAGTATGCAGAACCTTATAATATATGCGATAACATATACACATAATTTCAGATCCAATCTTATAATCATAACCATGAGCCTTAACATATAAAGTCAATGCATCAAGTATATTCCTGTCAGATAAGGAAAGCTGTAAATTTGGTCTAACATTAAAATAAACTGGTCCATGTGCCAGACTAGTCTGCATAATTCCTATTAAGGATTGTCTCCAATTATTATTTCTAGCATCTCTAAGAACTGCCATAAAATTCTCTGGTAGACCTGATAAGGTTAGAGGCTTAAAAGCAATTTGTATTAAACCAATATGTAAAAATCTATGCGTATGAGCGTATCTATCAACATCATTTTGAGATAATAATTGAATAGTAAGTTCATTATCATCCATAGGGATAGACTCTTCTATTGTTTTAACTATATGTTTAATACCTAAATTTTCAAAGGTACCAAACTGATATATTGTCCTAGGTTCTATTCTAGGAATAGTCCATTTATTTAACAATTCTAGGTTCTGTGGAAGGTCATATTCTTCCTTCTTAACATTTTTGACATAGGACTTTGTCCTAAAAAGATTGATCATTTTGATAAAATACTGTTTGGTAAATCAACTATACTATATAGTCCAGGCTATTAGATTTTTTTAGATTTAAGAAAGGCTTAAATCATCTATTTAAATTATACAACAAAATCAAAGAATGCTATATATTGACGAAAATTAATCTTAAAATTTCTCACAACTCATAGCAAGGAACATAGATGGTTCAATGGTTAATGCTAATTTAATGTCTTTTTTTATCATCGAACACCTATATAAGATACATCTGGAACTTTTGGGGATTGCACAATTTTCGAATGCACTATTCTGAGAAGCACAATCCACACATAACAATAAATATAAAAGACTCGAGGCCTTGCATCATTGTCCAAACCGTGCTTTACTAGCATGAGCATAAAAGGTCTGACGGGCCAAACAAATAAGTTAGGCTTGGTCCAATAGTCGACATATCTCTTTCTAGGTACAACTAGACAAGAATTAGGTACTACTCCAACAATATTGATTATCGGTAACTTATTGCAAATGTTCAAAAAGTCTTTGTGAGATTCACAAAAAGTATGTAAATTTCATTAAAAGTGACACGTATCACCATCTAAAATTATCAAACTCAACTATTTAAAAAAATCAGATGTTTGTAAGAAAGTTCTTTAATATAATGTCAAACTGATTATTGTTGAAATCTCGTATATTTGAATTCAGAGTACAATAAGGACCGCTATTAGAGTATTGGATTGAATTGCTATGTGTATAACCTTTTGATTGGATTGTTAATATTTCTTTCACCTCTAAAGAAATTAAAGTATATTTCAAAGGTGTAGGATAATCGTGTGATCTTTATTTTATTTTATTTTGGTCAAGATATTCCATTCAGTGGATGGAGCTTAAATTTGACCCATAAAAGAAAAACAAACTGAATTAAAATTGCACCACAAATTTCTGGAAACTTCGCTAGTGGGGTTTGAAAATTCATAATTTTTTTTTTGTAAAACCTAACTCAGAGAAATATACGCCCAAGTTCTAACATATCATATGACGCCTGAGGGAAATAAATTCTTAGAATTGGTCTTATCACATCGATAATTAAGATGAGACCCCAATAAGTTGATGGAACAAACCAACAGCTGGATTAATTGATGTGACTAGATTGGAAGAAATAAGACGAGGTAGAACAGTGAAGCATGTAGTTTCTAGCTAACTAGTTGTGCAAAAGCTTCTAAATTGGACCATTTTACTATGTGATGATACTTTAAGATAATATTTTTTGTAACCATTGCATGACCATTTGGTGTAATGAAGTAATTTTACTTGCACGTGAATGGTCTTTTTGTAGGACTTGCACATACTTTCTTTCGGGAATAGCTTGCAAACAATTAATGTTTGTAAGCGATGGCATCATGTATCTGGTGCATCGATCTTATGCATAGGGGTGATTGTTTGTAAGTTATTTCTTTTTTTTTTTCTATTTTAATAATATATATATATATCTTTTATGAAAGTCACATATTCGAACCGTGAAAATAATTTTTTTTACAAAAATACAAGATCAAATTGTATTAAATAAATCCAAAAAAGAGTCTGACCTCCCTGTTAGCGTATATACATATATTGCGTACATATCATGTATAATTATACTCTTGTTGCAATAGTTAGATTACATACCATAGTTAGGATTTCATAGGGCACAAGTCGTCTTAAGCCTAAGCCTATTTTAAGAGATTTTCGTATACCGTGTTACTCTTTATATCTTTTTCCTTTGTGCTACACAACTGCTCCATGTAGCGGATGCACTGAATACGTTCTCCATGATCAAATTAACTCGTGTTGTTCTACGAGGTGTTATTTTGCCAAAGTGTGCCAGTTTGTATCCATTCTGGGTTTTGTTTTCTTCTATCATAGCGTATAACATAGTTTGCAACACACTAGATGGCAAAATTGATGGTGTCAACAAGATGAGTTCTACAATTATCCACCTGTTTAGCGATAAGCCAGTCACTCGAATATGTTCGAGGTTAAGCTGCCACGATTTATGTAATATTCCACATTAGTGGAATATATTGTGATTGTGGTTTATAAGTGGATTTATGAGTATACAGAATAACTTTGGTTAACCATTTTGGACCAATAAAAAAGAGGTCCAAGTAGTTATTCTCTTATGCCTATAACACTAATCGCGCATGCGGATTCGAGATTCTTGGTTCGGGACGTAATAATTTACTAGTGAGATGACAACAATATACCCCAAAATTGATCCCATTCACCCATGTCGAGTCTTTGCTTTGTCTTATTAGATGACTATGCTTGTTTGCTAAGAGAAATCAGAGCAAGAAATTGGAGAATAGTGAATACGAATTCAAATCTAATATTTTTTGTGTCCTCACTCCGTAAATTATTTTAATATTGAACATTGAACATATAAAAGTACCTAATTGAATATGTTCAAAAAGAAGATCTTTTATCTCATGGTAATCTGCTCCAATTCCCTTATGAAACTATCCAATTCCAAGCAAATGAACATTAGTAATAGTAACTAAATGACATGCTAGGTTCATATTGTCATGGACAGATTCATATTTGGCCTTATAGCTATTACAGTCTACATTGACTTTACAAAATACTTTGAAACACTTTGATATATAAAACTATTTAATCTTGACTGAGAAAACGTCTTAGATCCATCCCCGGATACTGCATTACACAAGTATGAGAAATGTGGACGAAGAAGTCAACCAAAAGAAATAGGGCAAAAACATTTTCCTCTACAGTAATGATAAGACAAAGGATAAATCATAATTAAATCCCATCAACAAATTTAAGGGAACAAGTGCTGTTTTAATTTACTCCATGAAATTTTAAGGGCACTACATTGAAAATCATGTCTTCTTATGAGATTGTCGCATTAACACGCCCGCTGCTTGTTTTCCTTGAGAAGGGCAGAAGGCATTGGCGGACCTACTTGAAGTTGATGGGTGCATGTGTACCCATGGAAAAAAATATTTTTTTAAAATATATATATATATTATATTAAACACTTTCGTTATATGATAGCATATGATCTTAATCTTTTTTACACTACAAGTGAATCTCTGAACTTAAGTGTTTGAATCCGTTACCAGTAGAAGAGGCTAGATGTACCCTAAAAATTTATAGTGTTACAACTGGCCTTTGACTGTAGTAGAATTCTGGCTAAGCCGCGATCATTCCTCAAGCTTCTTCTTCTTTCCATAGAACACCTTGGACATAATAACTATACAGATAATCGTACGTACGTCGTTTGCATGCACGCAAACATGTCGTGAGGATGTTTGAAAGCCGAAAGGGATGTGACAAATTAAGGCACTTTCATTGGTCATGGGTCCAAGGAGTTTGCCACCTTACCTTATGAGTCACGAAAGGTTCCAAGCTAAGAATTTTCCTTACTTTGTTGAATCACATAACACACTAATTGACTGATTACCTTATTGTCCATTTCCAACCTTACATGGACTAAAGCATCCCAAATTTGATGTCACAATAGACTTAGCAACACCTATTGTGATTCTCACGTTGGTGAACGAGATGTTATATGAGAGTGATTTCTAAGTTAGTGTTGTGAATTTATAGGTTTAAGTAAAATTAGGTTTTTGGATTTATTAATTTGGCTCAATTTTTAGATACTCTTTTTATTAATTTAAAAGTTGAAACTAATACGTTTAGTCCATTTTTAAAAAAAAAAAATTTACATAATGTATAAGAATCAGAGCTAAACAGTTTAAAAATAAGAAGCTCCAAATCAGCACTTTTAAAAAAAGGTTTTCGCGAAACAATTCTTACTTGATTCTTGAAGTTATTTTTCTTTTCTTTTTTTCCCTTAAATCACCCTTCCATATTTTTGAAAGTCCAACATTGACATGACAATGCCAAACAGTCAAAGACTTCTCTTCAACAATACTTTTAATCAAAACTCTATTACTGAAAGCTCAACGACTTAACAACTAAAATTTCACAATTAAATCAAATAGACTATTCATCATTTTTTATCGATGAATTTAAAATTTAAAATAATTATTTTTAAACTTATAACATTAAATTCTTTTATAAGTTTAAGTCTAGAACATGACACTTTTACCTATTAAACCGAACTTTTACTGTTTGTGATGTCAAAGTCAAATGATTAATTATTCTAAAAGGAATTGCAAGGATCTTCCGTGATCCGGATATGTATGTACAACACAACAAATAAAGGGTCCACTGTGCTCTAAAATATCTTTATGTGATGGTGGATAATGCATCAAAATATAAAACAAGCATTTCCAGTGGTCTCCATATTATGATAGACAATTCAGCCAATCCCATTTAGTCTCCTTAAGAGACAAAACGTCAATGATCAACTTAATTTATTACTATTGATATATGCTTTAACATAATTTACGTATGATATTATTATCTCCTTGTCCTTTCGTGTACGTAAGAGGTTCGAAAGCCATGTCAGATGATGTTTAGAGGGACTTGTTATAGAATGTCGTTATTGTTGGTTGTTAATTAACTCCAAAATTGGCTTTTAATATTTGCAATCAATGTGTTAAGATGTGCATCACTAATATAGACATAAAATATGTCACTTGGGATTTAGTTCAATGATATATTACTCGTCTTTATATAAAAAATTGTTAATTCGAATCTCACTGATTACAAATATTAAAAGCCAAACCAAATCTAAACTAAACATTATCCTACTAAATAATGTCGATCGTCTAGAGTATGGGGAAACAAAAAGTGGATCTCAATCAAATTATCAATCTACCAATCTTTTATGGTACTCCATAATACGGAAGAGCAAAAAGGTAAAAAATGACAGATAGCATCTTAATTTGATCTTTTTAAGATTTTTTTTGTCTATGTTATAGATGCAAAGTTTGAAATGACTATTACGCGAAAATATAACTAGAAAAAGAATTAAAAAAAAAAAAAAACCATTAGGCATTTAGTTTAGTGTTATGTTTCTTGTTGAGAATACAAGAGGTTCTTAGATTAAGTTTCACACATAACATCTTTTAATATGTATTGTATAATTTAGATCTCTTTTAAATTTAAAAAAATAAAGAAATAAAAGAAAGTGTTGCTAGTACAATCTGGGCTCGATTAATAATTATTAAATGATTATCTCATCTAAAAATTTAATTTGTTTAATAAAAATAGTTTGATTATAGTTTCGAAGTTATCAATCAATTATGTTTATTTGACTAAAATTTCAGTTTATTGAAGTTGCTACTATAATTTTTGTAATGTCTCATATATTGGTGAGAGAAGTGTTACATGTGCTTTATAAGTGGGTGTTGTAGAATTAAATGATAATTTGAGTTAACCATTTTAATTTAAGTGATTGTTTTGAGGTCCCAAATAATTATTGGTTAAGCCTACAATACTAATCTATATATCATTTAGCTTGGAGTTTTAGACTTGGGGAGTGAAAATGGTATTCAAAGCTAATAACTAATTGGATACAAGAGCTAAGTGACATGCAAGGTTGCAAAGTACTACACCAAGAAACAAGTGAGAGCCACCTTTGAAATCTTGTAACTCTGATGTGTGTTTTTCACGGGGACGTCAAGTTATCAACAATGATCTTTATTGCGTGAATGTCCCAAACCGGTGGGGGTGACAATTTTGAAGCATATATTTTACAATACTCAAAGGAAAAGGATAAATGAATTTACATGAGCCTTGATCATATAATCTTATACCAACATGTGATTTAATACTTAAACTTAATTTTCTTTACATAAGTCAAAATTGTTGCTCATAAATGTGTTGGGTTTTTGGCTTAAGCCCAAGTCTAAGAAGATGTTGAAGACAAGCAGAAGTTTGTCAGGAGAAGAAATAAAATTTTCAAATTAGTTGCCTATAAATAGAAATTTCTATCTTGTAATTTAGAGCCACGAGACGACACCCCATGGAGGTGTAATAGGCGGTGAGCCGAGTGTTGAGATTATTTTTCATCTTTTATTAGAAAAAGCCGATTATTTAGAGAGTTTAGACTTCAGCTATAGATAAAATCATTTAGCGAGGGTTTAGACTTTTTCCATGTATAAAGTCATGGGTGTGAGGGTTTTTATAGTTTTTCCTAAAAACTGTGAACATGTGAGTGAGACGAGGGTTTGGGTCTTTGTCCGTTCAAAAGATTCGTTGCGTTATAATGGTGTTCATTGAATAGTGAATTTTTCAATTACTTAGGTCGTGAATGTAAGTAAAGGGTCGAACCATATTAAAAATATCGTGTCCTAATTTTCACTGTATTGTGTGCATTGTGTGCGTGTCCGATTCCCAACAAAATGATGCTTCTTATCCAATAATCAGAATAGGGATTGCCTTCGCTTGGTGCTTTTTGCCTAAAGCTTTAGGCTGTTCTTTTCCCTGCAGTTACCTGCAAGCCATGCTAGCTTGATTGTCACGTGATTTCTGCTTCTTATGGTGGGTTTGGCTCCGCATTTTGGGAGTCCAAACACTTGTGGTTTAGACTCTAAATTTCTAATTTTGAATTATATAAGTGTTTAATCCCTCGAACATGTATTTGCGTTTTAGTTATAATAACAAATTTTACTCAAAAGTAATTCTCAAAAAATGCGTATGTCAAATAGCCAAACAAAGCTTAATCTCTCAGTGCCTGGCCTGTTATGATTTATTGGTCTATATCTAATTTGATCACAAAAATATAATTTCTTTTTCAATATAGTTGGACAAACATATTCCCAAACTCGGTTGGAACAAGATTAACTTATTAGTTATCGCAAATTATATTTAACCAATATTCACAAGTCATCCAAGTCTAGGTCTTCGTTGTATGCATTATATAATGAAATAATCTTGTTTTGTTGTTTCTAAAAAAAAAAATGTCTTGAGAATGAAAGACACTCGCCTCGCTTTTTATTCATTCGTTTTCTATTTAAAAGTAGATGTTAAGCGAATTGTAGTTATCTAGGATGAGCTGCCATGAAAACTTAGGGTGACAAGTTGATAGTATTTGGCCGTGGATGCCATAAAGCCATATTAAGAGCCAATGGCTAAAGTTAATGTACAGCTAAGCTTAGACCCTACAGTGATAGAAAATTTCTGCCACCATTAGTTCTTTTAGCTTTAGGTTTTGATTAGACTCTTTACATATCTCAATTCATTAAAAGCAAACGCCATAAGTATCAGGAAAATTATCATAATAGAAAGCATATTCCAGCAGAGAAACAGGCCATGCAAGTGAAACTTGAGCTATATACATGATAAACGGGTAAATGATAGAGAGGTTTGGACCAAAAATATTTTTAAGTAATTACATTTTGATAATTATTTAATCTAAAATTTTAAATTATTAGAATATATGTACTAAATTATTAATTTGATATCTCCAACGACTTCTCCAATAAATAATAATTATCTCTCTTCTAACTGCTATTGCCCGGTAATTTAATGTTTTTCTTCTTCTTCTTTTCCTGTTCCTCTTTCCTTAGATCTGAGTGGGTACCAGTCTATTATGTCTTTGCTTGCCCAATAAAGCCACCAAAATTAACAGCAGATGGGCGATAATTGAGTAATTTGTTGACATGCATGATTTATTAGTACCGTTATATATTTAACTTAAATTACATGGTAGACCCTTATAATGATATTGTATTAATTTTGCAAGCCCCTGTAATTTTTTAGAATATGGAAAAAGCTTGTGACCAAATATAAGAGGAAGTGAGCTGCATTCTTATAAATCTTTGGGTATTTCAAAGATGGCTCTCAACATGTTAAGAATCAAGGCGTCCATTGTAAAATCAATCAAATAGTCTTGGATTTTATGATTTTTGCATGCGGAAGGAACTATATATTCTAATATCCTCCTACACGTGTAATTCGTTTTTTTTATTTTTAAGGAAGATGGGTAACACTTGGATAAATACTCACACGTTGTGGATAGGTATGGTGAATATATATGATTGGATCAAAACCCAACTCTAGTACTATATTAAGACTGATGAGATTCAATCCTAAAACCAATTATTATTAGAAAGAATAATACAATATCTTATAATCATGGATTTTATGAATTTTTTTATATGAAAAAAATTATATATATATATATATATTCTAACACGACATGTATGAGTGACACCTTCAGATTTATATATAACTGACTTCATCTCGTGGGATAAGGGGCTCGATTTGCTTTGGTTTGGTTTGGAAAACCAAATGCAGGGAAGTCCTGGCCAATTCTATATATCGATTGCAGTTTGATGTTCATTTCTTGACTGATGTGTTCGTAAACTGTTCAAAGTATTGAAGATATAGAAATGAGAATAAGTTGTGTTGTATTTATAAATACGTCTAACATCTAATAGCAGGTTATGTGCCTGTTTCATAGAATTAAGAGCGTTATTGTAAGTCATCTTTCACCTCTTTATCCTTTTTTATACGATTAAATTTATACTATGCAAGAGATTTAACATTTAACATGAATATTTACTATACAAAAGAAGGATAAAGGGTAACATAAAACATTCTCTTGCATGAAATTAGATGAAAGTGTACCTAAACAAAATCTGCAGAACTGGAAACAAATCTTCTGGTGTATGTCTTAGCTCTCTTGGCAAAGCTAAGCTGAAACATATATTTGTAATGAAAGGTTTAATCTTTCTCCATAAATCATTAACAACATTGACCCAATTGTTTTCTTCTTCTTGGAATATGATTCTCCTGGAGGGGTCACATCTCTTCGGGTTGTTAATGAGCAACTACAAACCCAATTGATTATGTAACAATCAATTATATCTCCCTTTAAATTAAAAACAGAAAAATATATGATTCTCGTAGAAAAATATTGATCAAGTATAAAGACAAGAAATAGATCCAAGATTAGATATAAATTTCACAATGGGAGACTTTTATAGTGCTCCACATCATCTTTCATGGATTGGGAAATTTCACTGCCATGGCTATGAACAATAGGCTTTTCGAGATTTGCAATATTTAGTGATGTTATATGTTCATCATATCCTTTACAAAAAAAAAAATGCTCATCATATCAAAGCCAAGTGGCTAGTGAGGCCCGCAAAAAAAAAAAAAAAGTATTTCCACGATGTCAATGGAATTGACTAGCAAACTAACATTAAATTGCTTGAACTACTTAGACCCATGCCACTTTACGATGCATGTTTATGAGACCCTCTCCAAGTATAAATTTTGACCCCCATTCTCTAATCTCTATAATCATTTATTTTCAAGATCCTTTTATAGAAATAAGTGAAAAACGATTCTCGGTTGCAATCTATTTTCCTCAGTTAACTCTGGGTTCAAGTGGCATTTCACTCTCTATTTTTCTTTACAGCTCATATATCCTGAAATGGGGATTTCAAATTGGGGTTTTAAGTTGTTAGTGTGTGTGACAATGGTTAGTGTTACGATGTCATGGACTGCCAAGATTCCAGATGAGGAGCGTGTACGCGCCCATTGTGGATATACTCGATATCCAAGTCTGTGTATTGAATCCTTGACGGAGTTAGGATCAAGGAATGATGAAATTCATGTACTGTCTGCACTTGTTAACAAGACATTATCTGAGACCAAACTGCCAGATTCAAACTTTGAGCAACTCAGCTCCCATTTTATATCTGCAGAGGCTCAGCTCACCCGACTAGCCACAGGTGGTCACCAAATAGATAAACATATATATACATGTGTGCGCATGTGTTACTTTTTTTCAAAAAAGTAGTCTATTTTTTGTGTAAGCAATTTGTATTAGGAAGTCAACTCTAGCCACTCTTACCCAAGGTATCAGGCATTACATCCGGAAATTCGATCTGGAAGATAGGAAACTCCTAGCTTTTAAGCTCAAAGCTCGGGCTGCCCAACTTTCCTTCTAGCTAATCCCATGCCCAACTCGGGTTTTCACACTCGAACATGATCTCATGGTTCTGACCTCATTATGTGCAGGTTATTGCCGCAAGCTCATGAGAATGTCTCAGAGAAGGCTCAAACAGGCCATGGAAGCACTCAAAGAATCTCCAGGAAAGAATAAGCAGGACATTCAAACATGGCTAAGTGCTGCCTTGACCTTTCAAGAAACTTGCAAAGAATCAGCAGATGCTCATGCTGATACAAATACTTTGATGGCTCAAATTTCCAAAAAAATGAAACATTTGGCTCAACTGAGCAGCAATTCTTTAGCACTTGCTAATAGAATTACTGGAGAGACAGAAGATAAGATCATTCCAGGGCGTCGCCTATCTGAGGAAAACGATTTTCCCAGCTGGTTATCAACGAAGGATAGGAAACTTCTTCAGTCTAACACAATAAAAGCAAATGTCATAGTTGCAAAAGATGGATCCGGGCAATACAAAACAATCTCCGAGGCCATCCGGGCTGCAACCGGGAATCGTTTCGTGATATATGTGAAATCTGGAGTTTACAATGAGAGAGTTCAAATTAACAAGGATGGAATCACCTTAGTAGGGGATGGCAAATATTCCACTGTCATTAGTGGCGCTAATAGCGCGGCTAGAGGCTCTTCCTTGCAAGGCACCGCCACAGTTTGTTAGTACTCGCTCTCTATCATCTCTCTGTTTTTCTAGTAATTTTTCATCAGATTCTTCTATTTAGCTTTGATACATCCTAAATTGATCTGTTTTCTGTTTCTCAGCAATAACAGGTGACAACTTCATAGCACGCGATATTGGGTTCCAAAACACGGCAGGCCCTCAAGGCCAACAAGCCGTGGCACTGCTTATGTCTTCAGACCACTCAGTTCTGTACAAATGCAGTATTGCTGGCTATCAGGATACATTATACGCGCTCTCCCTTCGTCAATTCTACAGAGAATGCGACATATATGGAACGATAGATTTCATTTTCGGCAATGCTGCTGCAGTTTTCCAGAGCTGTAATTTGGTACTTCGCAAACCAGGCAGCAGGGGAGCCTATAATGTAATCCTGGCACATGCCAGAAGCGATCCTGGACAAAACACCGGCTTCTCAGTTCAAAACTGCAGGATCAGTGCAGGCTCGGGTTCCTTCAATTCATTTCTGGGACGGCCCTGGAAAGCATATTCAAGATCAGTGGTTATGCAATCAACCATTGACAACGCAATCGCGCCAAGAGGGTGGGTTGAATGGCCCGGGGCCTCAAGTTCCTCTCTTCGTACGCTCTATTTCGCAGAATATAACAATGTAGGGCCTGGCGCCGGGACATCTAACAGAGTTCAATGGCCTGGATTTCATGTAATTGGAAAAGAAGAGGCAAATAAGTTCACAGTCAGTAATTTTATTGCAGGAACTTCATGGATACCCTCTACAGGAGTCACTTTCATTTCTGGCCTACAATAATGATGATCAAGTTGTACAAGTTTCGTATGTATGTAATAGATGTTGAAAAGTGAAGATTG
This sequence comes from Ehretia macrophylla, assembly GCA_037974665.1. Classification (NCBI taxonomy): domain Eukaryota; kingdom Viridiplantae; phylum Streptophyta; class Magnoliopsida; order Boraginales; family Ehretiaceae; genus Ehretia; species Ehretia macrophylla. The sequence continues at coordinate 7,653,487 of CM075779.1, forward strand.
TAAAGGAATTGTAATGATCCATAATATTTAGATGAAATGTTCACATAAGTGAAGAAGATTTGGTATTTCCTCGTGTATTTTGCTTTGTATAAAATGATTGATGTAATAGTATTGCACTTTTAGAAGTTATGTTTGTGGTTTTGACTTTGATTTTTGTAATCGTGTCAATGCCAGATCCAAAGAGGAGAAAACTTCCATGGCATTTCAGCTATCTTCTTGATATGATTTTCCTTATGACTGGAAACTTCTGTTAGAAAGCCTTTCAAACTCACACTAATTAAGAGTGTTAAATCTCATGACATATGAGTCTATTTGAAAAATACATAATCCTGATTAATCAAACCGACACTGCCCCAAGAATTGTTGGCATGCTTTTATGAAAGGTTTCTCTTCTATTCTTCTTGGTACAAACTGGTGACTTACTCCATATATAAAATTTAGAATGTTTATAATTCTCTATTTCGATAAAGGAAAGGATTGTTGCACTTAAAAAGTGAAAAACAAATATAATCCAAAAAAAAAAAAAAACCTAAGAGTTAGCTAAAAAGTACAATAATAAGAGCAAGATTGGGGGAGAAAAAAAACTTGATAGTAAGGTAGGAGATATAAATTAAACCAACCATTAATTTATATATTTTAGTGATTAAACACTTGGTCAATTTCATTAAATTAGAGTCGTTCAAACTAAAGTTATAATTAACCCAGAAGACATATGTACTTATGCACTAAAAATGAGTGATGTCAATTTATGTTTGGTATAGTTTTTAACGCACCGAAAGAAGCGGTAGGCTTTGAAAATTCTATGAAAGTGAGATCAAGAGGAGTTTACATAGAAGTATTTGTAATGTGACACACCAGTGGAAGATAGTATATATGAGTAGTTTATAAGTGAAAATTGTAATTTGAGTTAATTATTTTAAAACAGTTAATTTAAGGCCAAATACCTATAATATTAGTTTTATCTGTCTGTCCGAGGTTCTGAATTCGATATGTGATTGTATTCTAGTATGAGTTTCAAATATCACGAATCGCAAATTTTTTTTTTTGGGTCAAGAATCACAAAAAATTAATTGGAGGGGGTTTTACATAAACCATGATTATGAGAAGGCCTCTAGTTATTCTAATATGAGCTTCAAATATTGTTATTACAAAAATAAAAATAAAAAATGATTGGCATTTGACATAAATTACGATATCGAAAAGCCCTGGTATGATCACATTGATATTCAAAAGTTTTAATTTTTTCGATATTCAAAAGTTTTAATTTTTTCTTTTTTGTAATAGACGAGAAACATCTTTAGAGCCCTTCAAACTTACATTAAGATTCAAATATCGTGCCATGTAACTCTATCTAAATGAAGTATGGTCCAATTTCAAGGTACGAAACATATTCGATAGACTCAAAAAACGATAATCTCTTACTTTATTTAACTCAAAATGTTATCCAGGCTAGTCTGTCGTCCACTTCCCAAATAATTCACCAATAGACTAAAAGAATTAGGATAATGCCCACAGGAATTAGGATCTATAAGATGACTTTCGACATGAACATGATATTGATGGTGATTCATGGTTGTTACTATCTTGAAGGCCTACTTATGTCACTTTTGCAGGCTTGTAGCTTGCAAGTCACACAAATTATATCTATCAATTAATATCTTCATTTTATAATTATATGTTTACAAATTTTTGGTCCCATGCCATTTGTGGAAGATAAACTGGTGGGTAGGATCTATGGCATATATTGTACCATTGCCAATAGATCTCTCAAAATTCAAACTTAGTAGGCCAGTAACTTAATATTTTTAGAAATGAATTTACTTGTAACGTTATAATGTTATATGTGAGATTTAATAATTATCGATTACTAATACAATTATGATAAAAGATATAATTATTTCATAACTGTTACATCTCATTATAACGTTATAATATTATGAAAACATAATTCATCGATACTTTTCAGGTCTTTATCAACATTTTGGCACCTTTTCCTTTTGGTTGGTGGACCTCGACTCCTCTTAGCAGTGGCGGTTCTAGGTGGGGATCAGGGGGAGCCCGAGCCCCCCAATTTTATATTTTTTTTAAAAAAATTAGTTATATTTAAAAAAATATATATTTACAGGTCTCCCAATTTGTTTTTATTTAGCTTTACTACAAATAAAAATGATATCGACCCCTCCCATATTAAAATCTTGGATCCGCCCTTGCCTCATAGGCCTCAGCAACATTGACTAAGTCGTGATAACATAATAATGAGCCGTTGATATGGATTTTGTGAGCTGTTAGGGATGGAGAACTGGTGACAAATAAAAGTAACTAACTAATTAAATTGATGGTCCCCTGAGATGCAAAATTTAATTTTGGGGCCAAATGTGAAATATTGTGCAAAATTTTTATATAGCAAAATACTGTATAATATATGCGTGCGCGTATATTGCCGTTAGGCAGGGGAAAATATAGGACTTTGTTCTAGTAGGCACAATTTAATACTTATACACGATTTTATTTTTTTTAATAAATGCTAATTAATTTTTTAGACTAATAATAGTTGGGTCATTTGCTATAGGGATGGAATTTCTGTTGTTTTGGTTGATCTAGATTTGATTTTTGGGCCTTTTGTTATTTATCGATCCAGCCCATAATGTTCTGGTTCTTGTAAGGCCTTTTCTGATCTTGGGCCTTGGGTAAGTTTCAGATGGGCCCTTTGACCTAGGCCTTTAATTGTTCGCCCACATCGTTTGGTGTAGGCCTCTACCCGTTCTGTTTCCTATTTGACTCAGTTGGGCTGGACCCAATCCTTCTAATGTTTTATCTTTAATGCAAGTTTTATATTTTCTTGTTGATTCAGATTAGGCATAAAGTCATATAAAGTAATTAACGAGACTCGAATTCGCAATTAGTCGCATGTACATTGAGCAATATTACCACTAGATCAAAACCCTATTGGCCAAGTTTTATTTCATGACAATAGAAAAAAGACAATGATAACTTGAGAATGGTCATATGCTTTCCCTTGTCCATTAGATTCAAAGAAGAACAAATTAAACAAATGAGAGCTCCCACTAAATCTCACTTTTTTTTTTCCTTTTGCACTGCAATAAAAAGGAAAAAGAATAAGGCTCTATTTGGCCTAATTTTTAGACATTCAAAAATATTTAATGTGAGTTTAGAAGGTGAACTAACTTGTTTGGCTCATTTTTTAAAGTGTTTTTAGGTAAAAGTTAAAGGTGAAAAAAATTAAAAAATGAGAAGCTTCAAATTGGAGCTTTTAAAAAAAAACTTTTGTGAAACTGTTTTACATATTGCAATAAGTTGTTTTTCTTTTTTATTTTCTTAAATATACCCCTCCATATTTTTTAAATTTTTATAAAACCCTCAAAAATTTTAAAAGCTCCACATTACATAACATAGGCCAAATAGTCAACGATTTTTGTTTAACAGTACTTTTAATAAAAACTCTATACCTCAAAAATTAAAATTTCACAACTAATCCAAACAGAGCCTAACTAAATAAAAAGACTTGAATAAGTCATACTTTTCTTAATTAACTGACCTCTAATATATATAGAAATTTGTGCACAACACACTTGTCAAGACATTCAAAAGTCTTATAGCGTGGGTAGGGATGTTATCAACCTTACGATTTTTTACATTACATGTGAAAAGAAGAAGAATAAGAAAAAAAATGGAAAGTTTTAGTAATAGAAGTTTTGTCTAAGTTTGAATGACAACAATATTATATAGGTGTCACTATTAACACTAGTCTTTGCTTTAAATATTTCATCAACATTTTATTTATACATATGAACAATATTACCACCCCAATATGTAAGTTATATAGTTTTTGCATAATTTCATCATTTACTAATTCCTAAAAAGAACATTGAAAATCATAAAATTAGACAACATAGTTATCGAAGAATGAACATACGAGAACACATGGACTCGATTTTGGTGACTCTATTGACACACATGAAATAGTTTAATAATTTTCCACATATAGAATTTCATAATAAAGTTACAAAACTTATCAAATTCAGATTCTTTAATGAAAGTATTAGAACGTTAACTACTAAAAATAGTAAACATTAACAATAAAAAAAGGGAATTATATATTACTAGAGTACTTTTTAACAAAAATAAAAAAGTATTGATTTGTACCCTATTTTGTTTTCCACAATCCATTCTTCTTAATTAAGACAAATAAGAGGGCTACTATTGCATTTGAAGCAAATATTTGGGGTCTAAATGAGAAAATAGAAAAACATTCAACTATGAATCTATAACTCATTCCAAAGAAAACTTACAGAAACAGCATCACATATCACCACCACCACCACCACCACCACCACCAACGGCGGAAGTAGAGTTTGTGGATGAAGACTCACAAGTAAACAGCTCTGATTTTTCTCACTCGTATAATCCTAAATAAAAGCCTTTATTAATTATTCTGCAATTTTAATGGCGACCACGACGGCGTCGTCGACAACAGCAACAACGAGATCAAGCGTTCCGAGGCCTGAAGCAGTTTCTAGAGGCTACAATTTTGCTTCTACTTGGGAACATGTACCTCTCCTTCTCTCTCCAATTCTTCATTCATCATAAAAATAATTCATCAAAATGTTTTTTTTTATTTACTTTTTTGCTTAGATCTGTAACTGCATTTTAATAGATCGCCGCGTTTCATTTTCCGATTTGCTTTTGCAACTTTTCGGTCTCGAGAATTTATCGAGCCAAATCGAACTAAACTAAATCAAGCCTCTTATCTCGTTAGGTGGATCACGTCACTTGTTAATTTTAGACTTTATCTCCTCTGTTAGCTCCATCTAGATAAATCTCGTTTGAGGGTTTTCATTCTTGTACTATCTCCGTAGCTTCACACTTTTTAAGCTGTGACTCTACCGGTCGCCTCCTGATATGTCTAAAACGGTTCTCCCTCATTTTGTCCGGGCCACCCGATTATTTTTAAATTTTCTCTAGTTAAATTTACGCTTGAGCCTCACTAGTTTCTATTGTGTAGAATGCTCCGTTGACAGATCAACAGCAGGCCGCAATACAGGCTCTTTCTCATGCAGTTGCCGAGCGACCTTTTCCGCCTAATTTAGTGAGTCCTCCTCTCGATACACACACTTATATTACGAATGTATTGTAGTTTCTAACATGCTGTTTGTCCAACTGCAAGTCCCAAGAGACTGTCTCAGTGCAGGGTCATGGTCTATCAATATCGACAAAGCATAGTGCTACTGAAGATGATACTGGGGCTATTGAAACGGCCCTTGTAAATACGAATCAGGTGTGGCTTCTTCCCCTTGTTTACATGTTGTAATTTCTATTTGATTAAGGTGTTATAGTGTCGTGTTGAGTGTTGAATGTTGAATGTGGAATTGAAGTTACAGTGGAAGTCTGGATTAGTGCAATTAAAGAAGTGGCTCTTACTTATTTGTCCTGCATGTGGATTTAGACAATTTCGAAGTTCAGACACTGGTGTGGTTAAGTTGAGAATCAAGGGAAATGCTAAATTACGTGTTTTAATCAGTTGTTGAGAGTGTTTCTTCTTCGTCCAGAAAATTTGTAACATGGATGAAGGAGTATGACCATACACACATACACTCACAGTTATACTTTTTACAAAGCATAAATTTACTTACCTATGTATATTCTAATAAAAATAAAAATGAATAACGTTTCTTGATTCATTTTCTTAGCATCATTATGAAGATATAATTGTCAAATAGCATTCAGTTGACACGCTTGTTCACCTGCAGAACAATCCACGCGCTTCTACTTGTGGAGTGCTTTTGCATATATCATTCTTAATTACGTTCATTTATCACATCTTTAAAGCTGCAAACAGGCTCCAGACTGGATTGTTGCGGCATTCTTCACTTGCTATACATTAGGTCATAACAGAATTGACCGAGGTGTTAAATCTTTAAGTTCGATACTTCGAGGATAGTAGAATATCTGTGAGATTAGGGTAGGTATGAAATTAATTAAAGTTCAACCATACTCAATTCCCTTGCCTTGTATGATCTTGGTAGTTAGAGGTCATATATTCTCATTCCTGTAGAATTCCCGGTCGTAATTTTCCTTCCTATAAAGCTATTTTATTTCTTATAGGCTATGCATTCAGCTCTTAAATTATATCCTAGTCGTACATCAGTTTTATATACATCTCTTTTGACCCTTCATACACTTTCTTTGTAACAGTTTTATGAATGGTTTACAGAACTTGAAGCGGCCATGAAATCAGAGGTTTGAATGAAATTCTTTCTACACATTGTCTACAGCAAAGTACAAACGCATGCCTTTTTACTTTTTTTGTTTATTTGTTTCACAAGTTATTGCACTTTGTTTAGACAGAGGAAAAATATCAGCATTATGTAAGCACCTTGACTGAGCGGATACAGACCTGTGATGGCATACTGCATCAGGTTTATCATACTCTTATAACTTTCAACTTTATCTGTTGGTTTGAAAATTTAAATGCATTTTTTTATTTGTCAACATTTAAGTTTCATTTTTCCTAACAGCAATTGAAGAGTTTATTATGTGTTTTGCTGGCAGGTTGATGAAACTCTTGAATTGTTTAATGAACTACAGTTGCAGCATCAAGCAGTGGCAACTAAGACTAAAACTCTCCATGATGCATGTGATAGACTGGTTTGTCCATCCTTTCCCTTGATGCTTAGTGGCCTTAATAAAATATTTCTGTTTCGTTTTTACTTTTTTCCCTCCTCTTTTGGGTTCTTCAATGTATCAGTGACAGTCTGGGACTGTGATAAATTTCAAATCAGAATATGATGTCTCTAAATTTTACATGTAGACAGTAATACTTGGTTAGAACTGTGAGTAGCCGCAATAAGTGTCATCACTTATGTAGCTTCTTGTTTCTGTTGCAGCTGATGGAGAAGCAGAGGTTAATTGAATTTGCAGAATCACTTCACAGTAAGCTCAACTACTTCGATGAATTAGAGAATGTAAGGTTTGAATCCCATTAACATACAATTTAGTTGCATCTCATATCTTTTTGGGATACTTGTATATACCATGGGCTTTCTATCTGCAGTTAGATTCTGTGAATTGTAGTACTTAATGAGTTGTCTACTTGTTGCTCATCATTACATTTAGGTGCGCAGAGACACTCTTCTACCAAGAGGCTAGCTTAGAATTTAGCTCTACCTGAAGAAATGACTGCTTCTTTGTTATTGAAACTATTATACTGGTTATTTATATTCAAGCACTTGTACCATTGGTATGAAGATTTTAGAAAGTTATGTAGGAGTCTAACTCTGAGGGCACATTTCATGTATTTGCTATGAAACAATGCCTATGAAAAGAAAAAACTCTTTGGACATAGATGTTCCTTGAAAGAAATTGAGAATCTTTAAAAAGACATATTTATTTCTACATTTTTCTCTAAACATATGTACATGATTTCTGCTGGTAGTTCTAATGGTATAAAACTACCGAGCACATGAGAGTTGTTCCAAGAATTAAGATTTTAGGGACAATGTCTGCTGAAAATTTCCCCTAGAGTTTGTTAATTTCCTGGGTATTAATTTTCAAGAATTGAAAATTTTGGGAAATCATATTCTCAAGAATTTGAATCCTCGCAGGATTCAAACTCCTACGTTCCTTTAGGCAGTGGAATTCGGTAAGGAAATAAACTTTCTAAACAAAAATTGTGCTAAGAGTCTCAGTTGGAATTGAAATTCTCACATAAAAGCAAATTTCCGGGAATTAGGAGCAGTAACCAAACACCTATGATTTTTAATTACTGAACATTTGCAAATTCTTAACTTATAACCCTTCATAAGAACAGATCCTTGAAGTATGAAGATTCGGTTACAAACTCAACCTTTCCGTAATTTTAAAGATGTTACTCAACTGGATTGGCTCCATTACTCTGATATCAAGCAATTATGAAGCCATTTGTTCTCCTCTCGCGCCCCCCACACCCCCCCCCCCCTTCCCCAACCCCCCCCACATTAAAATTAATATAAGTTCCCAAAATAAAATTCAAATTAAAAAAAAAAAAATTAAAGGGACAACTCATACATTCTCCATGGTTGTCAAAGCTCTTTTATTACCTGTATTGAAGTACTCCATCTATGTTAAGCTAACAGGAACCCAAGAAGTACCTGGAAGCTTTGGTATTCGTGATATCATCATATGATAGAAGTCATGAAATTAATTAGGCAACATAGTATGTTCTGGGCCACATTAAATCTTTTACAAACCCAGTACTTTATGATTCTGTCCACTTCACCCTTCATCTCACTGTCTTTTGCTAAATTATTGGAAGTCATGTTTTTACCACCTTAAATGGTATTCCTTACCCTTGCCCTCATTCGCTGTTCTTCTAACTTATCGGCAATAATATTCTTGCTGCCTTAGTCAACATTCTAACTAGCTGTGCTCTTGTTTCCTATTCTACTTGTAGGATCATTGAATTCATATGTGTTGGAGAAACATTTTGATAAGTATGATTAATGTTAAAACTGGTTCCTAAGATCCAAAAGCGATATCCCTCCTGAGTTTATACAGCTTTTGCTAATTCATGTGTTGGAGAAACATTTTGTAAGAAGAATTGCAGGCCGCGTTATAGTTTGATATATACTTAGATTATTGTGTCTTGCTTCTCTAGTACATGTTTGGACATATTTACAATAGGACACTTTCTTCTTGGCTAAGCAGCCCAGTATCCCTTTTCTGGTGCTTTCATTAGTTTATGTCTACTTCTGTGCTGGGTGATATTGGAACTCCTTGGTGGTGTCCTTTTCATAAAAGTAGTATCTAATGTGGAAATCTCAGACTCCTTGGCTAAATCACTTTTATTTGGAAGAGAGGAAGAACTGCAGAATATTCCGTCATTCTCAGTTTCACATGCTCCACCAATTATATGCACATTTACTTACTTAGATGTGGCCTTGGTTAACACCTTGCTACTTATTGCTGCATGTTTATAGTTGGCATGTCTATTGTTGAGGCTGTCATATTTGCTTGTGTGGTGAATTCTGTTTTCCGCTCGGATCCTTCCTCTAGTCTAACGTAAGGAATTATGGGTGACTTATATTCGCTTGATGTTGGTTAGTGAAATTCCAGTTATAAGATAGACAGCTGTCTGCAAGTAGAATTCTGATTTCATAATTAGATTGATATATCTTTTTGCAGGTTGCTACCAGTTTTTATTCTCCAAACATGACTGTTGGAAATGGGAACTTTCTCCCCTTGCTCAAAAGACTTGATGAGTGCATTTCGTAAGCTCATCCTTCTAATGTGACGATAATTATGTTCACTCCATCTGATTAGTTAATCTATATCTTTCTGATAAAATATTTGCTAATCATGTTGCAATTTATTGATAAAATACTTGATCTATCCACTATGTATTACCTTCTGATTGGATAATACACCATGCAAGTGGTTAAAGCAATCTGGAAGTCAGTTGGCTTCATATGAACACTTTTATCCTCTTGAGGTTGAACCTGTATAATTTACTCACTGTTCATATGCATCTGGAATTAATGGCTTACCCAAGTTTTTATCTCCTTTTGATGTTAAGAGTGTTAACTATATTATGTTATTGCTACTAGAAGCACGTTTACTAAATTATTTCTCTTGCTGTTTGTGTAGATATGTTGAGAGTAATCCACAATATGCGGAGTGCAGTATTTACCTGGTTAAATTTCGACAACTTCAGGTAGCTGTGAGACCTATTTTGACTACATATAGAGCGCTTTTGATTTGCAATAATATTTTGATATTTATCTGAAAAATCATATATTGATTCTTCAAAACCTGAAAGCCTTCTATGTGGCATGATTAACAGTCTCGAGCTCTGGGAATGATCCGCTCTCATATACTTTCTGTACTTAAAGCCACATCTTCTCAGGTAAGTTACTTCTTTTTGGTTTTATTGATTAGTGATAGCACTGTTGATATCAGTCTTATTTAGTGTTATCATACTTCATTATGAGTATTGGTGTTACTGTAAGCATCATTGCCGTTGTACTGCAACTACCACTACTACCGCTGCTACTGCTGCTGTCCTCCTTGTCACCATTGTTGTTGTTATGATCATCATCATCACCACTTCTAGTCTTTACAAGCGTAATTATTGTTAATGTTAATCTTGTCATTTTTTCGCTTTACATGTTACCTAATGATTTACTTTTGATCAGCTATCAATTTTATGAGTCAGTAAATTTTCAAATAAAACGGATTTCTCTTGAAAGGGTGCTTTTGGTGTGTTTCTCTAGGTCCAGGCTGCAATTCGAAGTAGTGCCGGTAACAAAGCAGCTGTCTCTGAGGGTGTCGAGGCATCTCTAATATATGTTCGCTTCAAGGCAGCAGCAAATGAGGTAAAACTGTTACTATGAGTTTTCTTTTCTTTGGGAAGATAAATGTGTCATTTCGATGGGAGAAGTTCTTCTAGGCTGGTACCCAAGACAAATATAATCTATTAGCTTTAACTCTTTTCAGCTTAAGCCAGTGTTGGAGGAAATCGAGAGTAGGAAACCAAGGAAAGAATATGCTCAAATTCTTGCAGAATGCCACAAGCTCTACTGTGAACAGCGGCTCTCCTTGGTGAGCCTTTGTTGTTATTTTTAGAACGTTATTTTAAATGTTTATATTTGTTATTTACATGATTATCATTTGATTACTCTGTAGAAAACCAATAGTGCCTTAAGATTTTTTGGGTTCCATATCATGTAGGTACGGGGAACAGTTCAGCAGCGAATCTCTGAGTTCTCCAAGAAAGAGGCCTTGCCGTCATTGACTAGATCTGGATGTGCATACCTGATGCAGGTAATATTTAAATAACGGGGACAGTGGGATTTATTAGCTGCTATGTGCTGCTTTGAATTGCTTTTTTTTTTTTCCCTTTAAAAAAAGGAAATCTTGTCAGACATGCTTCTTTTTTCTCTCATATTCTTTCATTTTCACATTCATCTTTTCTTGTTTCTTGTTCCCTGTTTTTAATTAATCTCATCTTTAGTTAAAATCCTTTCTTGTAACTTTCTCGTTCTTATTTCTGCTTCCTCTAGCATGTATAGTTAATTAACCTACTGCTTTCTGTAATTGGATATTGTTTTTGAAGTGTACTTCATTCTGTCACCAAATCAACACTAAGTGTTTTAGCTAAGCTGGTTGGAGACTAACAGAAATGTAAACTGTAATATGTTGTTTGAAAGTCCTTGTCCTCATTTGGATGTTCCTTGTTTGATTAACAAACTTATTCTTTCATTCACGAAAATAAATGCTATTGTAATCTTTTTTAGGTTATTGCTATACATTCTGTATACCATGATACTTTGTCCATCTTGGTTGAGAGAAACAGTTCAAGATAACTGTGAGCTCATGCACATGATTCTAGTAACTGAGGCGGTGGACCCTGGTCCAATTTGATACAAGGACCTTTCCATATAAGATACAATTACAGAATGTTATCAAACTCAATCTGGAATATCATGTTATTTTTTATCTGAAATCAGAGGATTTATTTCATGGTTTTACTCTTTTCATTTTGTTCACTATGCCTTTCTTGGCCATTCCCTTTTTCCTGTAATTTTACTTAATTACATACTGATATTTCTAGAGACAGATCATTTTTCTATATTAATTTATTTTATGTGTGTCTTTCAATCCAAATCCTTCTACTTATGCCTTTCATTGATCAACGCTTTTCTTGCAGTCTTGCTTTCATTTTACTTCATGACATATTGATATTTTTTGAGATAAACATATGAGATTTGTCTAGATTGCTTTCTAAGAAAAATTGCAATATTTGATTGCAGGTGTGCCAGCTTGAGCATCAACTTTTTGATCATTTTTTCCCTTCATCTTCAGATGATATATCTAGTTTGGCTCCCCTAATTGATCCTCTGTAAGTTTGTGAATGGCCTTTTGGGGTTTCTGATGTATTCTCTTTCCTTTTCTGTCTTTTTTCTTCTGCCTCCCCCTTCCTTCCTCTTCTTGTTAATCCAAATGTTCATTGTTGTATGCAAATTGAGATGGTGCTACTTCCATTAATAGCCTTTGGCACTAAAGCTGCTATCTTAGTCAGTCAAAGGTTTGGGGTCTATTATGATGGGAGGCAAATACTGTTGGAGACAATAAACCACTGAAGTACATCCTCTCTAACAGTTTAAGCTTTTAAATGAAGGGGTCTATTATTATGGTATCAGAGCCCAATTACCAAAAGGTCTCGTTCAAGTCTTGCCACAAGCACCCCTTTACCACGTGCAAGGCTCTTGCTTGCATGGGAGGGAATTTGTTGGAAACAATAAATTGCTTGTACATGAGGTACATCCGTCTTTAACAACTTTAAGCTTTTAGATAGAATGGTCACTTTACAAACACATCATTTACTACCTCTTAATGAATTAATTTCCTCTTAGAAGTTCTTTGGATTTAAATTCTAGTTTTTAGAATATGACACTTATCCCACATCGGAAAAACATAAATTCTTAAACCACCTTATAAGATCCTGGGTTACTCCACTTAGCACCAATTGGTTTTAGGATGGGACCTCAGTTATCTTAACATGGTATGAGGTGGTCACTTAACATGGTATCAGAGTTGGGCCCTTAGTCCAGTTTTATTCATCCACGTGTGATCCATCTCAAACTAGGTCCACGTTTGTTCAATCTTTTGCGTGTCATATTCCACGCATCTTCAATCTTCCACGTGTGTCCCACGTGTGTTCAATCTTCCATGTGTTAATCAACCATGTGTATTCAAACTTCTTCCACATGTGTTAATCAACCATGTGTATTCAAACTTCCAAGTATGACCCATCTCAAAATTAGGTCCATGCGTGTTCAATCTTCCACGTGTGACTCCTCTCAAATTAGGTCACATGGTAAGGGGAGTGTTAGAATATGACACTTATTTTTCACATCATAAAAACATAAATTCTTAGACCACCTTCTAAGATCTTGGGTTACTCCACTTGGCACTAATTGGTTTTAGGATGGAACCTCTGTTATCTTAACACTGGTTTTTGATATCCTTTTGTGGGCAGTCAGCCAAAATGATAACTGTATTATCAACTTCATGACTGTTCTTGGCCTAGATGCTAAAGTTTTTCTTTAGGGAAAATCCTTCGCTAAAAGGGTCGGCAATTCGTGGTCAATTTATGTTAAAGTATTCTTCTTGATAGCTGCAACTAAAAGTACCATCTCTAGTTAGGATTCAACCCTGCCCATCACTTGAGTGGTTGGTTAACAGAAATATTAGGAGTGTGTGCATTTGGAGTATTCATTACGGCATACACCAGGTGGCCCATGAGGTTTTCTAGTTGTTCCATTTTTTTCTCAAAAGGAGTCTTTAAAAGATATCTGCACATGCCAAAACTTGGCTTCTATATTAGCTAATCAATCTCTTAGTGTCTAATCACTCTACTTTAGGACCAAACCAGCCTTTTCTTGTATCTAGTAACTTGAATTTCATAATACTATGTTGTGATATATTGTATATTATTTTTTGAATTGTTCCTTTTGAAATTTTGATGGATCTTGTAGGTTCATACTGTAGTTATCTTACTGGAGTATTGATACTTCTTGCAGGTGTACTTACTTGTATGATACCTTGCGACCAAAACTTATTCATGAGACCAACCTTGACATCCTCTGTGAACTTGTCGATATTCTTAAAGTTGAAGTCCTAGGGGAACAAGTAAGCAGAAAAGGTGAATCATTAGCAGGGTTGCGACCAACATTAGACAGAATCTTAGCAGATGTTCACGAGCGATTGACTTTCCGTGCACGAACATATATTCGTGATGAGGTGACTATCTCATTGGAGATTTATCTTTGTATTAGTCCCTCAACTAATTCTGTTACCTCACACTTGTGCCTTGGTTAGAAGTAATTATTTCCGTCTTTAACATAACTATTGCATATAATAGTGCACTAAAATTGCTCCCTGTTGCCAGTTTTCCTCATTTGGTTGACTTATCTTGGCAAAACTTTCTTTGATGTTATTGATGCACTGAAGTATTGCTTTGGTCAGATGAAAAAAAACATGTAATTCTTAACATGGCATGATAATCAACTGAAGCACGAGCGGTATTTTGGATAAAATAACTAGCTATATGTTTTTCTAATTTGTTTCCATTAATACACTTAATTTTTTCTTTTTAATTTGAAATTGTATATTTTGGATAAATTAAATGGATATTAGTTGTGTTTTCTGTTTGCTTCCAATAATACACTTCACTGTCTTTTCTTTTTCTGTTTCCATCCTATTTGCTGTTCTAACTTGGGTAAAGTATCAGATCAATGCTTCTCTGTATTTTCTAGTTTTAACTTACTGGAGTCCATTGATAGGCTTATACTGTCATGAATTTATTTTGATTAAACCATTGTATCCTGATAATGTTTTGGATTCTTACTTTTAACCTATTCATTCAGATTGCAAATTATCTTCCTTTAGATGAAGATTTGGACTACCCTGCAAAGCTGGAGCGGCTTGCATCAGCAATCTCAGAGAGTGTATCTGTAAGTGTCTTACTCAATACACGTATGCATATCTGTGCAGCCTACATACAAACACAGATGTACATGTTTGTATGCAGATGCCATTTAATGTATGCATGTGTTAATTACCACCTCATCCAAAAGCTTAAGTTGTTAGAGAGAGGTTTATTATATTATTTATAATCTTCAACATGCCCGAGCAAGTACAGGCGAAGTTAGTTTTTGAGTCTTGCACTTGAATAATTTTAATGTTTTTAAATGGGTGGTGGTGAGTTTTGAACCCATGACCTTTTGGTACCTAAGTTCTGGTACCATGTTAATTACCACCTCATCTAAAAGTTTAAACTATTAGAGAGGGATTTATTATAACATGCCACTCATATACTTTTTACCAAAGAATCATGTTGGCTTGTTTATATGGTGTCATCTCTTTGCAACGTGCTCATATGTCTAACTTGGGGAACTGCTTCTGTTAGGGTTGTTCCCTGGCCAATATTATATTTTCAATAATTAGTTTCCAAAGGAAAAAAGAAAAAAGGAAAAGAGAAAAGGAGTTGTCCAGCACTTATATCCTTGAGGTCAATTGTTTGACCTCATACATCAAAAGAGAGAAAAGGACATAAAGAGATGTCTGGGGTCAGACTCGATTGCAATCCCATTGTGTTAGCTTGCTGAAATTTATCATTTTGTCACTTCTACTTTTCTCATGCAAATAGATTCTGTGTCTGTGAAATTTATAGACTCTAGTAATACCTAATCGCAGACCGACCAAAACCCAGACGTGTTCAAAACTTGGTATCCTCCATTGGAGAAAACTATATCATGTCTTTCAAAGTTGGATCGCTCTCTAGAAAGCTCAGTTTTCACAGGTTTGGCACAGGTAACTAAGTTTGTCTCTTACGGTTCTTCTATTTTTTGTAGAACCCAGAGTTAGTATAGATTACTCACCTTTGTTCCTATTGTATGTCTCCATTAGGAAGCAGTAGAGATTTGCTCCTTATCCATCCAAGTGAGTGGGCTGAACTTTAATTTCATTAGTCCAAGAGTTCTTAAACCTTTTGGTTTTATATCTGCAAAATTATGTGGAACAATAATCATTCTAGATAATGATCTCTTGTTTATTTGGTCCGCTATCTCTCTTCTAATGCTGATTGCTTTTATCTTGTATAGAAAGCTAGCAAACTCATTACAAAAAGATCATCTGTGATGGATGGGCAGCTTTTCCTCATAAAGCATCTTCTTATACTAAGAGAGCAGGTCAGGTTTCACCTTCACCTTTGGTAATCATGAATATCAGTGCAAATGCCTCTTTCCTAACTACTGAGGTTGCGTTTCCAGATTGCTCCATTTGATATAGAATTCTCCGTCACACATAAGGAGCTCGACTTTTCTCATTTGCTGGTTAGTAACTCTAAAGCCAAAACTACAAAAATATCTTTGCTATTAGGATGAACTTTCTTCTACTTTCATATTGTAATTGATCCTTCATCTTCCTGTTTTATTTAGTAATGCTTGTCATCCTGTTGCGACACTGACTAAATGCCCTGGCGTCTATTTGACGCCTGCAAGTGAATGCCTTTCTTGTGGCATAATCTTGTCTGAAGGCAGACATGCATTAGGGCAATTTACATCCTCATGTTGTTAATGACTTGAATGTGATTAAGAATCAAGCAGTTGACAAGAGGTTACTGCCTGATTATATTGGATGTTTGGTTGTTTAGTAGCAAAAAATCTTTGACATACTTGCAATAATTGATTGTCAGAAGGATTTCTTGAGTTTGGTAAAAGCTGACCGTGCTAGCGTGTTATGTTGTACTTAGCTGGAGAAGAAATTTAGATAAGCAACCCTGCAATTTACAGATTAAATTGGTCTTTCATCATCAATTGTTTATGATATGACTTTCTTCTTCATTAATATGCCATAACAGGAGCATTTGAGACGAATTCTTAGGGGTCAGGCATCACTTTTTGATTGGTCAAGGTCAACGGGCTTGGCTAGGACATTATCTCCTCGAGTTTTGGAAAGTCAAATTGATGCGAAGAAGGTACCTTGTTTGCTTTCATCTTTACCTTTATATCCTCTTTGGAAAGATTATACGCTTTCAAAAGAATTCAATGTCATTTCTGCATGTAATTTGATCGGAAAATTTTTCGATGTAAAGACTACGATACTACGATATCTGACTCCGAATCTGTAATAGCTAATAAGCATGTACCAGTGTTTTGCCTTCTTCGTCCGATGCTTGAGTTTGTTGAATGTGAAATCAAAGTGAATGTTCTTCTTCAACCCATATTTACAAGTATTCAGTCAAGGCTTTATGTTGATTAGATATCTCTACCCTATTCATAACAGCAATAATATGACAAAAAGTTAAGCAACTCCAAGTTGTATCAGACTTGCTTGAATTATACTGGACTCTTTTTGCTGCTTGTTTTTCAACATCTACTGTCAAAGTCTTCAGCTGTACTTGCTGGCTACCATTTTTTGAGCAGCAAAACTTTGTCACTGAGGTTTGCATTTATGTGCAGGAACTTGAGAAAAGCCTAAAGGTCACTTGTGAGGAGTTCATTATGTCTGTAACTAAGCTAGTTGTGGATCCCATGCTTTCTTTTGTTACCAAGGTTTGTCATCGTCTTCCTTGGAATGCCATTTTTGACAAAATGCATCAAACTTAACTCTCTCTTTCTTTGCTCTTTTTATTTTTAAATTTTTTGATAAATTACTCAAGATTTTACTGTATATTTTCCTAAATTAGAGGTATCCGATCAGTAGAGAAATGGGTTTACTATCTAGGAGAGAGCGTTCTTAAGATCCTCCAGTTTACTATGAGAGCGTTCTTAAGATCCTCAAGTTTACCATCTCACCTTTGATTGTTGAACCAATCCCTTGGGACCAGGATGGAGGACCATCATTAATAAGCTAATAAAACTGAAAATGATAATTGTGGTAGTCGAGCGGCCGCAGGGTAAACTCTATGGAGAAAGTCGTTTTAGTGAGGCTGTGGCCTTCAATGTAAATAATGCAAGATGCAGTCAGACACTGCTGAAAAGGGTAAAACTAGGCCAAATATTTGCCAAAGTAGACTTATTGACAACGTTCCAACTTGCACAACTAATTGATTTGACCTTTATAACGTTGAATATCAATTTTCTCTGTGAAGGTTACTGCTGTCAAGGTTGCATTATCCTCTGGAAGCCAAAACCAAAAGCTAGAGTCTGCCATCGCAAAGCCACTTAGAGATCAGGCTTTTGCTACACCGGAGAAGGTTGCTGAGCTTGTTCAAAAGGTAAAGATTTGACTAGTTTGGTCATTCTTTTGTTGATAATAGCGGACGCTGCTCTTGAGTTCCAGCAATAGAATCTATCAAGATCTCCAGAATGACCTTTGCTTTTTGTCACATTAGTCGATCAAAATGTCAGCATATATAAAATGAATCTAGCTGACTGGGATTAAACCTCATTCATTTCCCTTTCATCACACGTTCCCACTGCTTGCCAGCAGTGGGGAAAATTAGTATTGCTTTCCTTTTATTTTGGCGGCCTTCTCTATTTTATATGTTATGCTCTGTTACACTTTAGAGCATTAAATCATATTATGCTTTAGCTTAATAAACCATGATCCATCTTGAAACAGGTCAGTGCTGCACTTCAGCAAGAATTGCCGAGAGTGATGGCCAAGATGAAACTGTATTTGCAGAACCCATCAACACGAGCAATACTTTTCAAACCAATAAAGTAAGATACTGGATTTTTAGTGAATAATTAGTTTTACTTAAAGTCTTACATTATAAATTTTGGAGCATCTCATTGTTTGAGAAAACGTTGAGTTCAGACTAACTTGTCCCATATATCCTTGTCAAATTTTGTCTTTAAAAAGTCTCGGGTAAATTCAGTTAGATTTTACGCTCACTGCGACAACCCTCACTTTACGCTATCTTGCACTAAAAACGAGAAACGAATAGAAAATGTGGACAACAATCTAGTAAACTATGGCTAGAAGCCTTTTCATCTATCCCTTCTGTTTTAATTCCAATGCAGTCAACACAATCATTTTCCTTTCTTCTTTGCTCTCTTGCATTGTTTTGATGAAAAGAAGTTTAAACATAGTGATTTATACATAATGTAGGACTAACATCATTGAAGCGCATGTTCAAGTACAATCTCTTCTGAAATCAGAGTACTCACAGGAAGATATACAGAGTGTTTCCAGTATGATTTCGATCCAGGACCTGCAAACACAACTTGACAACCTCCTGTAATGAGCTCTTGTAGCTTTTCGCGTCCAGTCTTCAACCCGAGATAAGTGCAGACATTTTTCCGGCTGAAGAATGAAATTTTCCATCCTGTAAGATTTAGTCTCGAAGACCAATGATATATTAAGCACGAGTCAGTCGAGTGCATACATACATCAAGAGTATATTTCCTTTTTCAACCCCCGCATGTGGCGAGGTATAAAAGAACCTTTAAGTCAAAGAACTGCTGTATGAGATCTATCTCCGTTCATCCAACTGACAGAAGAGAAGAAAACATAAAGAGGAAAAGAACCTAGAGGCTAGGGGTCAGATTACTCATTTATTGTAATTCTTTTTGTGTTATTTCTAGTTGAAGCTCATGCATTAGTTGACTCCCAAGTATATGGTGTCTCCACAAATCGGATCTCAATTTTCCATCCTTTCATGGAACTTATGTAGTAACTATGAGTTTTGATTGGAGGTTCTTTTTTTTAATGTCAACATCATTATGCTATATGAATTTGAGGATTTTATATATTTTCGTTGAGAGTCGTTTCTTTTGTCTGTTTCATGTGTTCAAATTCTTGTTTAAGTGTCTCAATCTAATTCTTCTTATGTATTTCTCTATCCCTCTTTGATGGGACAACTTTTATGTATTTGCACTTTCTAATAGATGTTTCTATTAGTTTCCTTTTAACGTGTTCAGATTATCTCAAATGATTATTTCTCATTTTGTCCTCAATTGAGCAACCCTTACTTTTTAACAAATCACATCACTTCTAATCTTATTGTTCTTAGTATTTCAGCACATCCGTGTTAATCTTTGTAGTTCACTGTCTAACACGCTGAACCATTTAGCAAAACCATTCTTATAACTATCCTACAATATATATGAGCTAAATCACTCAGAGGCTGGATATTCGTTAAAATAGCTTAGTGTGCTCCAGTTGAGGGTCCCTATTAGGTAACTATACCCTCCTTGTCACCCCAGGACATGGTCTAACAATAGTGGAGTAAAATTATTTACGTAAAATTGCGAGTTTAATATTTTTCACTGTTTTAAAGTTTCACTCTTAATTGACTTGATATATATATATAAGAGTGCACTGCTCCTTCAAGGTTGGTGATTGAACTTTGCCAGATAATCCTGTAATCGGATTCTGCTAAATGAGTTCCTCTGTCATCAAAAAAAAAAACTATACCCTCCTCGTCCTCTTCTCTGGGTTCACAAAATTTTTATAAAATTCCAACTCGGCTAATTTCATTATGCGTTTTCAATATTTATCTGAATTTTCAAAGAAAAGCTCCTAATGTTTTAAAAGTCATATTATCTTCTATCATATGATTTAGCCAAGAGAAGTTTTCTATATTTGTAATAAATGTTCAAAATAATCCTTATGCTTAACTTTCTGTTAAAGCGTGATAAAAAATAGACATATGACCATACACATGCAAATTGAATATCCAAATAAACATTGAGAACCAACTTGAAAAATTCGACGGATGATTTCCCGTGAATATAAAATAATTTCATGATTTTTCATCTAAATTTGGAGGAATAAAAGTGGCAAGAAAAACGAAAAGCAAATAAAACAAATCAAACATGGAAATTTATTCTGTAACGAACGCCATATCTATGTACAACAACTTGCATTTTACATTTGATTACAAAGAATTATAATTATCAAAAATTTATCGGCATCAGAATAGAATTTACTGCTAGCTACACAAATACGCCTCTGAACTTGCAAAAAGCAAAAACAGAAAAAGGAAAACCAGAAAACGAACGAAGTACGAAGGAGGAGGAAAAACCACAGGATTCAGCTCACATCTTGACAGCAGAAATTGGATGTTACAAGGAAGCGTTACCTTGGGAGTGTTCTTCACGCAGATCGGACTGGGATCGAGGTGGTGTTATTGTCAAAGAAGGCCATTGATCTGGCACCATTAGGAAATAAGCAGACATGGCCTTCCGGAATCTCCTTTTATATTGATCCGGAGAAATTACAGTTGGAGACACATTTTTAGGTCCGCCAAGTATGCCTGATGCCTTAACCCAACTCTCAAGATGCTTGTCCCATGTGTATTGCCTCATGAAATCGATAATCCCAAGCACGAGCTCGTGCTTTTCCTCGTCTATGCCAACCAGCAACGAGTAGTCCATCACATCAATCGACTGTCGCAACAAGAAGTCAAAAACGAGACCACGATCAGAATATTATACAACGGGAGCATATAATTTGGGCCAGCATCAACTCCGTGCAATATAATCACTGATGCAAAAAATTTAAGTGTTCTAAATCCACCAAGTGAAAGTGGTATCTGCCAGACATGATGCATGAGATCTAGAAATGTATCTTTCTAGTGGTCTGCAAAAAGAATAGAGAGAGAGAGAGAGAGAGAGAAGGGACATCCACAAATCCTCCCTCCCTAAAAACAAAAAAAGAAAATATGATTTGATCTAAACTCATATTCTATTGACAACGAGAGGAGGAAAAAAAAAAAGGAAATTAAGGAAACAACACATATGCAGAGGTGTGCAATCTGAAATTTGACAGACAACTGGTTACGGAACTTACAGCGAGAAATGAAGTATCATTCCACACAGCTCTCTCCAGCAGCCGCTTCGCTTTGGTTCCCACAAAAATTGGAGAAGTTGGCATTGTTTCGATCAGATTCTGATCAAGAAGAACTTTATTGCTCCCACTAGAATCTGGATTGGACCGCGATCGAGAAGAACCTTTAAGGTCATACAATCTAGTGATATTGCGCCTATAGAGAAGAGTCTCCATAACCAAAACATCCATCTTTGTTTCTTTTCCACCTTTTTGTTGCTTCGATGTAACCTTCAAGATCAGAACCAAACAAAAAAAAAATTTAGTGATCTCAGGATATGATGCAATTCAAATGGTGGGCAGACATAAGATGTGGTAATAAAAGATCATGCATTATGAAGAAAAACAGGAAAAGAGAAAAGAAAAGAAATGTTGATACAAGGCAAGAGAAGAAAGAAGTTGGTTTGAGAAGAGAAGAGGAGGAGGAGGAGGAGACGGGGAGAGGGAGGGGGGGAAGATATTGCATCTACTGGAACATAAAGTGCTTCATTTAGAGCTTCTTAGTATGTTAAAGTAGTGATACAGTAACTAACTATTACCTGATAGATGCCCAAGATCTTTGCCAGGCAAATGGGGCTCCCAGTACTAATCGCGTGAGATAAATATTTGAAATAATCCGGTGCAAACTTGATGAAAGACTCTAACTCTGTTTTCGTAACCTGTTTAATTATAAACCTGTCATCCAAGGTTTTGGCAAAGAAGACATTGCTCTTGCCACCCTGTGCACCCCACTTCTTACAACGACTGAGGGATCGTACAAAATCTAATTCAGAAGGGCAAGAAATCCTTCTTAAGGCCTCAAATTTCTTTGCATAATAACAAGTCACAGTGTACTTTGCCTTTCCTAGAGGACCATCATCTTGGAAGGATACTCTAGGATGTAGACCATTGGCATAAAGATGTGGGTCCAAACCAGAGGAGCCCCAAGAGCCAGGTGTCGGTAAGATGCTTTCATCAACAGATCCCAGACTTCTTAGAGATTCTGAAGCTGTCTCATCCAAAGAGCGTACAGAAAGTAAATTAAATGAATCTAGAATTGGCAATGAGGAAGAAGATCCCAACGCATCTCTTGGTTTTCCATGTTCATCTGACATTATGAAATGGTGATCGGTTGAGGCAAGAGCATATGATATGATACTAGTTGGCTCATCATCATAAACCGGCACAACTGTGTCATTTATACCAACCGGCAAAAGCAGCCTACCACCACCTTGATGCACCAACTCCCGAAATGACGAGATATAGACAGGATTATACTCACTCAACTTACAAAACTTCCGCGTGTGATTTGAATAACTCTTGTTGAGTGAAACATAGAGACTTGGGAAAGGCATCCACACCCATGCCATTGAGTTTTCCACGTTGTCAAGTACCTTTGTAGGTAATGCAAGAGTAGAAGCATGAGGTACTTCAGCTTCATCTCGATCACTAGAACCATGTTCAACACCTACATTTGTTGATGTACCATTGACAGTAGAGGTATCCTTGAGCAGTGAATCAGGACATGCAGAACCATTATCCTTAATTCTAGACTGGCTTTCACCAGTCCATGCAGCATCCAGAGTATCTGATAGATTATCCATCTCTGGAAACTGCCCTTCTGAGTGAACACGTCTAACTGATGTCCCAGAGTGTGGACTGCATTGTTCATTGACACTTGTCCCAGACAAAGGGGAGACGTCAGCATCCTTCCCATCAATTAAATTATGGTTCATATCTGTTCCTTTGTGAGCCCCATCAGGTGAACTGATCTGGGCATGCATTCCGTGGATAAATGTTATATCAGGTTTCACATTCAAGAGAAAGGAATCACAGCTACCAAAGCCTTTGCCAGGCCTAGCAGTCGCATTCATCTCTATAGGCTTCTCACTAGAACAGGCAGGTTTTTCCGGAACTTTTGGGCTTAAACTGCTTATACCTCGAAAATCTGTGTTACTTATGCTACGTACATGTATCAGGCGCTGGTCCCAGATGTAAGAAT
Organism: Ehretia macrophylla; assembly: GCA_037974665.1. Taxonomy (NCBI): domain Eukaryota; kingdom Viridiplantae; phylum Streptophyta; class Magnoliopsida; order Boraginales; family Ehretiaceae; genus Ehretia; species Ehretia macrophylla. The sequence goes on from CM075779.1 coordinate 7,676,807, forward strand.
GATAAATTAACTGCCTTTTCAATCTATTAATTTCAAGGATGTCAACTGCAGGCTGACCAACTTTTACCTCCCCGTGAAGTACTTGCCGTAATGATTCCTGAAAGAATAAAACTTTTGATGAACATATGACCTTAGTAGAAAATAAAAAACGATAGAAGCTAGCTTATTCAAATAAGAAAATTAGAAATGTTAAATGTTCTGGCTAATTCACAACTTGTAGCCCCTGTTTCAAGTACAGCTTGTCTATTCCAATGCTCTCTGGAAGGCAGAAAATTCTCTCAAAATTTGTCCATTACATACAGAAGAAGACTCAGCAGTAGTTTTACCAACATGTTACCTCAAATTCTTCTTTCTCCTTCACTAGCATTCCTTCCAATTCAGAAATAAGCAGACCTAATTCAGATGCTTTTGTGCCATTGTCAACAGAGAATTTTTTTACGACCTGATGCAGAGCTTTGAAAACCTCATCAAACAAATGATCTGCGCTGGTGCAGACCTATTGTTGAGCAATGTCAATAAATCCATTAGAAATGTAAATACATATAAAAGATCAGTTAAGCCGAAGAGTCGACATAATTTCACCTCATCAGCTTCTTTCTGTATCCAATCCTGACTATCATAGTTAAATTCAAGCTTCGATGGAGGCAGATAGACTGAATTAACAACAATCGGGGCATATCTGAAACAAGCAACCATTCTCCCAAAACTGCAAGTGCAATGACAATTATATAAGAAAACAAACGGATGGTAACTTAAGTACTCGTGATAAAATTACTGCCTGTAGCAACTCGGTCATATGACCCAAGGAAGGAGGTAGCCAGTGAGAGCTATTGCAAGAGAATGTTTAGTAAATTTTTACCAACGACAAAGACATAAGAACAAGTTAATAATCCCCTACCATGACTGTTATGCGAAAGTGTGCGGTGTAGTACTTGTAAGTGCGGAGATGGTTGAGGGTTGTAGGTGTTACAAAGGGGATGGTGGTTGGAGATAGTATTGTTGGGTTGCTGTTAGTCATAAAAGGTAGCGATGGTCATCATTTGGGGGCTTGATGGCATATGGCTATTAAGGTGGCTGGAGATGGTGCAGGGTAAAATGAGGGATGATGATTGTGATGGAAAATGGTACTGAGAAACCGTGTGAGTTCCTTTTTATTTGCATTTATCCATAAAAAGGGCAATCCGGTGCACAAAGCTCCCGCTATGCACATGTTCGGAGAAGAGTCGGACCTACTCTAGGGTCTATTGTACGCAGCATTACCTTGCATTTTTGCAAGAGGCTAATAAGAAAAATTGTCAGTTCAAGTTGTATCATAGTTTAGAGCTCCAGCTAACTCTCAGCTTTCTTATTTTGCTTTACTTCACATCTAAAAAACTGAACCTCAATATTTGCCAAATAATATGCTGGTTAATCATTTTTCCTGTGTCACCTGATTTATCTTTTATTGCTTGCCTTGGGTGTGAAGTGAAAGTTCACTCGGATATAGCATGATGCTAACTGGAATAGAGCAAAAACATACCCATAAAATCGTAGACAATCTCTGTGAAGCGAATGACCACAGCTTGCAACCCTACTTGCAGCAGCATGGTTGGAAAAGCTGAGTTCCAAAAATTTTCCAAATGATAAACCCCATGCAGCATCAGACATTAGCACTCTCCTGGTGGAAGGAGGGAACCCTCTGGTCCGAGGACAACGAAGGCACCTATGCCACATCCAGATTTTGCCTTCCCGTTCCCCTGACAAAGGAGTTCCTTCTAGTTTCTTTACAGAGATTGTAAGGCTTCCTTGCTGATGAGTATAGCAATGAATATGAGCTTCAGATGGCATATCACATGAGCGGCAATGGTAGCTCTGATAAAGAAAATATGCGAACCAATTGTAAGATCCTAATACAATTAGATATAAGACACTTAAGAAGAGTTGCTGTGTGGAGAGAGAGTGTGTGTGTGTGTACCTGATCAAACAAATGATACCGCAAAAACCGGCCTAAAGGCTTATCAAAGCTTCCATAATATTTGATTCGAAAGAGATGAGCACGCTCACAGACAGTTCCTTTTGACACACAGCGCGTGGTGAGAGACACTAAAATGCTCTGATGATCAGAAGGTGATGGAGGAAACTCTTCTTTTGACCCCACCTCCTCATGGTTATTATTATTTTCATGTCCTAGGACTGTTTGTACTGAAGTGCTAGAGTTAGGAGACAATAATTTTCCATCAGGATTCAAATAGCTAACACATTGTTCCGATGTCTCTAAATTGCTAGGACATTTGATAGTTAAATTATTATCACCCACTACTTCACCAATGTGGGGTGGTGATTCATTTGGAGCAATCTTAATTTTCTCTGCAGATGCATGATAACCAGAGAGATCTCTCTGATGAAGATCCGAGATGTCACTTCTGGAAGGATAAAAGGTAGATACCACATTAGAAACCCCCACACGGCTTGGATCAGTTTTTTCATCCAATCTTGAGCCAGAACGATTAGACCCTGCCTCAGGTATGGGTACTCTGTTGGATGGTGATGCCATATTTGAAAGGAGGCTACTGTTGGACCTCGATGGCTCATTAAAGGTTTGCAGGCCTTGAGGCTTTTCAGCAGCAGGAACCGTAAAACCAGGTATGGTAGAAATAGATCTGTCAATGCTTGGTGCCTTATCAGGTAATGCAACTTTTATTGGAGACTTCAAAGGGAGTTCTGGTAAGGAAGCACCTTCATCAGCAAGAAACGATGTTTCGAGTGCCAAATGATAAGCTGCAAAAACTCCATACTGGACCACATGCTTCACTTTTTTCAACTCATCCCCGCTGGCACCCTTGAGCAAAATCTGACACAAACAAATGCATACAGTGTTATTACCTTCCGAATCCTGGAAGGATTTCAGTTGCACAGAGGATTATCTTGGATTTGAAGCCTATAAGGTGGAACAGCCTACCAGGCTTCTTAGTATAAGTATCATATAAAAACAGAAATTATCATGGATGAATTCATTTATATAATAAGAAATTTGTGCCCATCTCACAACCACAAAAGAAACCAAGACCTCCTCACCTCTAAAAAAGATATCCAATCTCTGAACAAAATTCAGATTTCTATAATAACTACTTAAATTCCCCATCTCCCAAAAACCTTGTGAATAAAAACTAAACAACAGATGAATGCCATATATAGTCACTAGTCAGTAAGATGATCAGCTTGGACAGCGGTATTTAGTAAGACCATTCAATTATAAACCATCAAATGGTAAACAGTACCTGCTTTAAGTATATAGCTATACACAAATTTTCATTATACATTTGACTTCAAAATAATCTCTCAAAAGCTGATAGATAGGAAACAGTGGCTTGACCTTTGTCTATGAGATCTAACATTTAATTAAGTTAATCACTCACTTTTTCTTTTTCTTTTTTTGGCTGTGTTAATCATTCACCATTTAAACGAGCTGGTTCTCCTAGAGACATGATGAAGTAAATCAAAAGAGAATTTAAGAGAAGGATTTATCCAATATTGGACCTATTCTACTTATGATCTTCATAACAGACTCCCTTCCATGTGCCCCCCGCTCTTTATGATGAACTTACCAATAGAGAAGGAAAGGGGAAGTGGCGGAAGAGAGAGAAGAGGGAAGGAAGGGGGAGGGAAGAGAAGGGGAAAAATAAATTGTTGATAATATTATTCAGCCAAAGATTGTCCTGAAACCCTAGCTTAGCCTCTTTTTATAGGCTATATCACTTCAGGAAAGAGTCCAATCAGGGAATAACTTTCTTAATGAAATAAAATATTGAACTCCTAAAAGTACGTAAAAGAAAATATATTACAATAATAAATAACAATCTAGCAAAGTCCTTTACATTGCGAATACCTGTGCAAATGAAACATGTTCGAGAAAATGTAAAGAGGTAAGAAACACAAGCTGTCATACTATTCACCAGATACATAAACACATAAATTCATTAAGAATGTGATGCCATACTTACAGTACAACCAAATGGTTTTGGGCAGCCTTCAAAAAACATCAATGTCTTAATCAACTTCTTCCCACCTTGCCCAGCACTGCCATGCTCTTCCAAGAACTTTTCCACGTGAAATGTGTCACAGTATCCTAACTTTGGTGTGGTAAGGTGGTCAATGGAAGGGATGATTTTTGCTCCAGTGCAGCGGGCTACACGCTCCAACAGTGGCCTCTTAACATTGAGAACAAGAGATATGTTCTTTGCAAGAAGATACTCTTGTGCATGTCTAGATACAGATTTTTCCACCAGAAGAATATTTGGGTGATGAGCATCAATCTTTGCGACAGCCATCTTCAAATGGTCCATTTCCTAAAAGCAAAGTCAGTCCATAAGAACATAAGAAATCACCATAGAAACTTAGTTACATTAAATCCTTGTCAAGTGAAGTAATTTAATGTCCTGAAGAATATCAAATAAGTTTGGAACCTGCTGCAACAAAGTATCAAAACTCGACAAGTGGTTAGCCACCCGCTGATACTCCAAGGCCCCACCAAGGATCAGGAGTTGTGGTTTATCAAATTTTGAGGTCATTCTCCGATGAGCCACATTTTTCTTACAGACAACCCCTTTAACCACCGTACTAGACAAAAAGAAAAGGAAAATCTTGTCAGGAAGGTAGACTTAAGAATAATAGATGACAATAAGACTACATGCATGAAGAAGCTACATGCAATCCCACTGACTTGGAAGAATGGTAGCACTTGATTTCCCATCCACAAGTTTGGCCTCATCAGAGTCACTTATACTCTAAATTACAGAAGCCATAGTCACCAAAAATTGATGCCAAAGAAAATAAAGGAAATCGTTCCTCAACCAATATATATTTTTTCTATCAATAGACCTAGTTAATGAGATAACCAAAGAAAATGTCCTATATAATGTAAAAACGCAAAATAATTCTAGCAACAACATTAAGCACCTGCCATCATAATTAGATTCATGAACTACAGTTACTCCAGAAGGAAGAATAAGAAAAATAACGAACTGTGCCATTTAAGTGCAAATCTTCCATGTTAGAATCCAATTGCAAAAATTGAACAATGATGCCTTTTAAGTCTAATGATCAGATGTGCCATTGGAAAACTCGGTCCAACTGTTAAAACTGTCTGCTATGAGACAAAGCAGGGAACACAGCTCATGTATAGAGCTAAGATGATACATTCACAACTATTTCTTTTTTCCTTTTTTTTTTAGAAGTATATTCACAACTCTTAAGGCTTTCATTTCTATCGCGAAGGCAACTACTTGATATATAATGTGTAAAATTAAATGGTGATACCGCCTTCTCTCCTTATTCTTTCACAGAGCAAAGAAGTGAAATCCCACTTTCTATGAAGATACTCATCATTAGCTAAATATTATTATGAATCTATTATCATACAATGTTTGATGGCAATACCTCTCACTGCGTCGCCCACAAGCTAGGCACTTAACCTTTACATATCCACCAGGATCCATTCCTCCAGTCTTGCTTGTATCTGGTTTTAACAGTGTTGCCGCATCCCAAGACAAAGCTGTTATTATCTCCAACCAACTCTCTTTACTATCTTCTTCACTTACAGGAAGGTTTTCAATCTGCAAAAGCTGAGCAATCAAAGCTCTGAAATGCCCATCAAGTACATTTTTCATAGCTTTCCTATGCTCTTCGATTGATCTATCCCTGTTCCGGTACTCCCCACCAGTAGAGCTGCTGGAAGAGCGCAAATAACCCCATTCTCCAGAGGTGTCGTCAACACCATCATCATCATCGTCGGGTAGAAGAGCTTCTCTCTCATCCTCCTCATCTTCGGGTTCTGGAGGGAGGCAAAGTAAATCATTGTTCTCAAAATCCACAGTCTCAGTATCTGTAGTCTCTATGTCTGATGAAGGAGAAGCTTCAGATTCAACACCATTTTTCTGTCTATCTGATTCTTCTAAAAGGTTGCTTGCCCCTTCCGAGCTTTGCTTTTCAACATTCTCGGGAAAGAGTGTAGCATTTGTATAATTTGGTTCGCTATTTTCTGGTCCATATACATGATTGATTTCGTCCAAGGCATTGTCATAAGCATCAGCAGGGGAGAAATGACTAGGTTCACAATGAGACCTATAGACATCATAATCATCATCCTCATCATCACTCCTAGCATCAAACAGAAAGTCAGATTTATCATAGATGGTTGAAGATTACACTCAAGTTCAGAGATGATGGTTTAAAGCATAGTTGTCAAATCGTGAATCGTATCGTAAATCAAAATATTATTTTTTTGAATCGTAAATCGTATCGAATCGTGAATCATAATGATTCGATCACAAATTTAAAACTAGAATTCTAGACGATAATTGATATATTATTTTTCCATTAGCAAAAATAAACAACAAAAAACAAGTGAAAGCCAATTTGAATTTTTGATCTTGTAATTATAATTGAAAACTAATGTTAAATCATAAATAAATTTTTTTTTATTTGTTCATGTTTTTAATAATATGCTAATTGTATATTGCTTGCAAAAAATTGAAGTGGGCTTTAATTTTTATTTTTTTTGGATTTTTTGGGATTTTTTTTGGCTTGACTTGAATCGGGAACGATTCACCGAATCGCACGATTCAGTATGATTCGGTGACTGATTCACCCAAATTAGCGATTCACTAACTGATTCAAATCGATTTTTGTATGAATCGAATCGAATCATACAATTCGCGATACGAATCGTACGATTTCAAAAACTATTAAAGTATCAACCAGAAGAAACAAGCAGCAGATATGCCTCAGAATAAGCAATGGCTCCAATAAGGTATCTAAGCTCAGAAGTATTCAACGGACATATGAATGAGACATCATTGTCATAGAACACTCGCCATTTGCACAAATTGTGTTAGCTGACTAGTGGAGAAAAATAAGTCAAGACTAAATAAATTGGACTTCCAAGAGCCAATAGAGACATATACGCACATGAAAGCACCTGATGCTAAATTAACTAAAAGTACTTATACCACTTCAGTGCAATCGTTGATATATACTGATAATTTCAGGAAAGTACATATATTTGTGCTATTTATATAGGATGTAAGACCCTGACCCCGCCACCCCACCCCCAAAAAAAAGGAAAAGAAAAGAACCGAAGAAAAAGAAACTTATGGCATAAAAGATAGTACCAAATGATTTATAATGAAAGTCACGAAAAATGATTAAAAAAATGAATGTTCTCAGTGTAGAATATAAACTATTATATTAAATATCAACAAGAACAGAAAAATTATTCCTTGTTAAGAGTTTTTCTAAGAACTGAGTTCCCTAGAAAATCACTGAGTATTGAGTATAGTCATGTTGTGCAGAGCTAGACACTCTATTGTAAGCAAGCACACATTAAATATAGCACACAAAAGGTAACAACAGCTAATAACTATAACTCGAACAAGAAATGATGTATACAGTTATTTGTCTCAGGATCAGCTGCAAACCACAGGGAATAAATTTCAACATGTCATGACAAGAAGAAGAGGGTCTAATACAAGTCATCACTAATTGAAATATACCCCTTGCTACACGATATGGACCGGATCACTATACCAAATTAGAAAGATCAAAGGCTCTATTACGTAAAAGCATGAAAATATGCAAACAACAATAGAAATATATTTTGAAGTGCACGAGTGGTTGTGTTCTTAATAAGCCTAATATGAGAATAGACAATCAGTAAAAATGAAAGCAGTGTCCATAATACCTGTTACAAGGACCATATTGGTCAGGAAAAGGATCCCTGATATAAATGGAGCCCGATTTCCGTGGAGATGTACCTTGGTCTTTCTTTACAATAGCTGGATCCATTTGAGCCGAATGACAAGAACTGTGCCCCAAGCTATATGCAACATGCTGATATGGTCCTGTTGAATATGCAGTGGAACCAACACTGCTACCACTGTTGCTACTAGATTTACTCACCAAACTTGTTGCTGAAGGAGATGGACTGATGCCTGGGCTGGAGGCAGTCATCCCAGTATCAACAGTGGCCATCCCCTGCTCCCATTGCTTGAAGCAAAAATTGCAGACCCTAATTCTTTCCCAATCTTCCCGGCTATTCTTAGGCTCATCAGAAGGAGCAGGAATGGAGTTTGCAGTGCACTTGGCACAAAAAACTCGTCCACAGAGACGACAATGATGCCTGCGGTTGAATATGGTGAACTGCGAATCACACTCGTAGCATACCCGACAGCTCTGGTCGGGCATCCAGAAGTCTCTTGATACATTTGCAGGTTCCATCTTCCGTGGAATCCATGATCTCACTCTGTCAACTATCTCAGATATTTTAATGTTATCAGGGGTGCCCATGTACTTATAGCCCAGTTAATCGTACTCATTCTTGTGAAATGATCATTTGCCACCACCTACCCCGCAACCCTCGAGCTCGTAGATATCCTATAAACATAGAAAAATTATTAAAAAATCAATTAAGCTCAAACAAAAAAATTTACAAGCATAAGTGCCGTTCATTCATAAACATAATAATCCTCCCACAATTCTATCCTCAGAAACCAAACTCTGTGTTTGTGTGCAATTTCGTATTCTTCTAATTTCCTTCCTCTTTTCAAATTATGGTACTATAATGAGCACAAATAAACAACAAATGCAAGTGAACCGACAATTAACTTTCTAATCCATAAAATCATTCTTCCAAAATTAACAGAAATATCAATAAACTACCAGAAGCAGAAGCAAACCTTTACACCTACTCACTCCTATACATAACCATCATCAATTGTCCATATATAAATAAAGCACTGCATATAACAAGAATTCCACATTCAAATTATATACATATATACATAATTACATCATTCTATATAAGGGCAAAGTTAAATACTACTCCCTAAATTTACTTCGTTTCTCAAAAGAATCCCCAATTTTCCAAAATTCATATTATAAGTCCCTAATGTATATCCTTAAGTGGTCAAAGTAGTTCTACCATTACTTTCATGTTTAAAGCGCAACAATGACCATATGATCCATGCATGTTATTTTTCGAAAACTAACTCGAAAATTCAAATAAACAATAGGAGCTTGAAGATGATTCCGCGGACTATAAAAGTAACTCCTTAATTTTCTGTTCGAATTTGACGATAAGTGATCAACGGAGACTAACTCCGCAACTCTCTAATGTGATCACAACTATTTAAAATTAGGTAAGAAATTAAAAATCCGAGTAAATATAATTAACTAGTAATTAAATTCGCACGGCTACATAAATAAATACAAACATATATACATATAAAAACACATATACAATAAATATATGTATATATTTTCAGTATTCAACAAATAATAACTGAAATTAAGCAACAAAAAAAAACAATTACCAATAATTCTTCAACGAGAAAAGCCAGACTGCAGAAGATAGTCCAAGCAGATCTTCTTCGGTCACCAACAGCAGCTTGCTTATATATGTGTGTGTAGTGTGTGTGTGTGTGTTTATGTATTTATATTAAGTGTATGTATATATAGAAAATGAACAAAGAATTGGGAAATTGAAGAGCAAGTTGTGGTTGATAAGCGTTGAAGAGAGTGAATAATAAAAAAAACTATGTGTCGGGTTGTATTTATATACGTGTGTGTGCTGTGTATGTGAGTGTATATATATATGTATATGTATGTATCTATATGTATATGTATATATAATTTTTTTGGCGCGTTACAGAGAGAAGAGGGTATATCTGTATGAATCCAAATGAAAGAGAGGCAAAGGACAGCCAGGTATGAGAGATTGACAGGGAGAGTTAAGTAAAAGAGTCACGAAAGTTTTATGAGTTGCGATTGCGACAGCGACAGGTTAGGTTATATATAGAAACGTAAGCTAATTTTATATTATAATGTTCTTTTTACATGAATCATGATATATCTACCTCTTTCTTTAGCATTTGACAAAGAAAAGAAAAGAAAAAACGTCAATAAATCCAAAACCAAATCATATCAAACTCTTTTTTACTTAATTGGGTTAGACATATAAATCTATCAACGTTACTTTTTATTGTTAAGAATTATCTTTTCGTTCCTTGAACTCTATATAAGTATAGACTCGTCTAAGAATTTTTGTCAAATTAATTTTAAATCTTCATATCTTTTACTATGGAATATTATTTTCATACATTCGCATTTTCTAACAGGTGTCTCCACATATCATTTTCTAACACGTCCATATCATCTCACCTTTTAACAAGTACCTCCATGAGTCATTTCCTAACATGTTCATATCATCTCATTTTGTTTGTATGGTATGAAAGAGAAAGACTCATAATTTAGATGATTCTCTCTCATTTTATCTTCAATCAGAGTCACTCTCGCTTTTTCTCGTATGACCTCATTCCTAATTTTATTGTTTTTGGTTTAACATTAACATCAATGAGTAAAAAAAAAAAAAAAATCACTAACATCTCTTTCTCAACCAAGTTCGATGTAATATCCCATGTTATTTAGATTTTATAAATTAGTATTGTGAATTTAAATAAGAAAAATTAAAAGTTTTGAAAGGTGAATTTGAGGTTCACAATAGTGTTTTAAGTTTATAAAACTAGACTCACTTATGAAGTTAGAATTTTGAAAGGAATGTAACATCACTGCACGCCAATATTTTAAGAATTTGTTGGTGCTCTCAATTGACAAAATAAAATAATAATCATGATGTATAATTATTAAAGAGAACACTATGATTATAGTATTGTGATCGTTACTCTTCAATTTTTCGCATATAATCTGTTACATAAATTTTGTTAAGCTTGACATTTTAGATAAACATTGATTATAGTATTGTGATCGTTTCTCTTCAATTTTTCGTATATAATCTGCTACATAAATTTTGTTAAGCTTGACATTTTAGATAAACATTGACTTTCTTTGATGCAGTACTTGATATTTTTCCCATTATTAGTAAATATTATGAAAGAATTCGAGAAAGTAGATGGAAAATGGTATAGGAAAACAAAGTAGTTATTGTTGAATACGACATCTAAAAAAAGTCAATTTTGACTAATAAAATCAAACTTTTTTATTAAAATTTCATATTTTAATAGACAGATGTAATAATCGTTCCTAGTCTTTCTGGATCTACTCTACCAGTTGAAGAAATGTGTTAGATCCATTGAATGATTATTTACTCTAGTATTTAAACAAATTTTATATTTTTCAGGTTGTATTTATCTTGTCTTATCTTACCATAAATTATTCTTTTCATGCGGTCTATATAGTTTTCCTTTTTGCTGGTAGTTGTCAATATTCTTTTCTTATTCATATCTTGATTCATATAACTTATACATTCCTCTTTGCACGAGGGGAAATCATATAATATATAAATACATAAGGGTTCTTAGTGTTAAAGAATATCACAAAGATGAGATAAAGGATAACCCTCTCATCACAGATATAATGGTTCTAAATTTAAATTTATGCCCGTCATTTTTTTAATTTTTCATTACTTTTAAAATACTCTAAAAATCAATTTCGATGATAAAGTTTATTTCCATCGTCTCACTAAGCGAGCTTGACTCCTATTATAAATATTATCTGGCTCTTAACTAATTTGAAGTATGTATTGAGATGTACTACTGTACCACGAAATTTATAACCTTAAAGTAAATTTAATTTGATATGTTCAATTTATAATTTCTTGTCATAAGAAAAAAGTTAGCTAGCTTCTATTCATGGTAAATGCTATCTTAGATCTCATTTGCATAGTTCAGTAAAATTAAAGCAAAGCAACATTCATAATATATTGACATGGCCAATTAGTTTACCAACTTTTTCTTTTCATCATTAAATCTCACATACTTAATTGGATAAATGATATCAGGCATGGACTCAATAAAATAAATAATTCTAGTACGTCCCTCATGTTTTAAGCCACTTTAGGCTCTGTTTGGGTTAATTGTAAAATTTTAGTTTTTGAGCTATAGAGTTTTGGTTAAAAGTGTTGTTGAATAAAAGCCGTTGACTGAAAGGGTATATTTGAGAAAGAAAAAAAAAACAACCTCCTGTATTATGTAAAAATAGATCTGCAAAAACTTGTATGAAAAAGTTCTAATTTGTAGTTTCTTATTTTTTCTTTTTTCAATTTCAATTTTTATCTACAAATATTCTAAAAAAGGGGTCAAACGAGTTAGTTTTAACTTCTAAACTCATATAAAATCTTTTTAAGTGTCTAAAAATAATTAATCCAAACAGAACCTTAATCGCATTATTCAACTATAATTTTATATAAAAAAAAACTTAGATGAGGCAAGACCCGCAATTCATGAAGCCCCTCGATGACGGAAATGAATCCATTTGCCCGTTTTGCTTTCTTTATCTATTTTTGGTCAAATATGTTTGATTGCCATTCAATTCATAGCAATCAGCCAGCTAATAATTTATTGGTTTCGGTGAATATAAAAATTCCTATATCTTGTCCTCTCCTTATATAGCAACTTCAATACAATTGTTTTAGTTTAAATAAATAATAGTTTAACGACACAGCCTTTGTAATATCTTACATCGACAGAAGACGTGATACGAGTATTAAAAAAAAAAAATTCAAATTAAGTAGTAGACTAGTGAATTTCTGACTCAAACGATCATTCTTAAATTATAACATCAATATTACTTGTGATTCAAAGTTCTAAACCAAAAACGTGACACCATTTCAAATCAGAAGTTTCATAAACTTTACAATTTTACTTTCAGCAGAACATGCATGCATAAGCAGACACTTCAAATGAGCAATCCATTAAATTCTGCAAAATAAAATCAGTTCTATTTAGACTCTTTGACCATTTCCAAATATTATTGGTAGCATGGTGTGTTCTCAGCTTGAATTTTGTGCGGACAATCATAAAGAGACGTGAGTAGGCAATCAATATAGATTTCCTACGTTTGCTGTTTCGTTTCTATACTTTTATCTGACTTGGCGAATGGCTCTTTTAGTTGAAAATGATTACTACATTATGATAATGACCCATCCTCAATCATAAACATGATACAATCTGTGGAAGCTGCATCTAGTGATGGTATTAGTGGAATTCTTATAATAAAGAGTTGTTCTTCTATCATATCAACGGTTATTTGATCTTTTTATATATAAAAAAAACTTATTATTTTATTTAATAGTGCGGTGATTATTTGACTTGATGGAAGAATTTTTTTACAATGAATGCAAAAAAAATATATATATATATCCCAACAACAGCATGATCAGATTCACCAAAAGAACAACTCATCAGAAGGCCAGTCATAATCAATTCCATTTAAGTACTCACATTCTTGTTCTTTTTTTTGTCTTCTCACATTCTTGTTCATGGTTTTGGACGTTTGGGTAACAGATTATGAATACATTGGTCTTCGTCCTCAAAAGAACTGTCCAATGGTAGTGTATCGTTTAAGCAATTATGATGAAATAATTTTGACCATTCATTACCGTTAAATTCAATTGCAAGATGGATCCCACTTGAATGATTCTTTATGTCACTCAATGATAGATGTATGGGATGAATTACACAGGATCCCCTTACTTTTTCAAAACTGTACAAGACCCCCTGTGGTCTAAAAATTCTCAAACACTCTCTTGTAATTTTTAAAACGCATCACACGTGTTCTCTCCTCACTTTTCCGTCAACATATTTAATAGATTTTATAAAAAGATATAAATACACTTAATTCTTTTTATTTTCTCTCTTTTCTTCTTTAAACAAAAATAAACTTATTTTATTGTCAAAACTGTTTAATAATAATCAAAGTTACATCACACACATGTGTAATACACTTTCTATTAAAAGTGATGATTTTGTTGACGGAGGGAAAGCGTGACGCATTTTAAAAACCACAAAAAAAAGTGTTTGATAATTTTTGGACTATAAAGAGATCTTTTGCAGTTTTATAAAAAAAAACACAATAAGCCAGCAAAAGTAAAACTTGGAATTTGCTATAAAAAAAAAGGAGGGACGTTCGGAACAACCCTTATAGAGTCATGAATCCCACCAACGCGTGGATGCATGTGCCACAAATAAAATTGGGCGCACTGCACATTTTATAGCGTGACCCAGTAAAACCAACTCCCAAGGAATTTTGCTCTTGCAAAAAACTCGCTTCTACAAATGATAAATCTTACTCAATTTTCATTCTGCAATAAAGAGGCCAGAATCATGTATTGACTGTATGATTGACAAGGAATAGTAAATGATAAATCTTGAAAATGACTCTGTTAATGAAGTTGATATATTGGCTATAACTCTTTTATCTTTTTTTTTATATATATAAATTCAAGGAAGGTCTAAAGGCTCTCGTATACAGAGTGAGTAACTTACTCCTGAACCAAAGCCCTAGTGGCTTATCAATCTTTCTTTAATCACACTGCTATCTTTCTCTAATAATAATATCGAGGCTATAGGTTGCTTCTAAAACTAAACATGAAAAAGGACATACTTCAAGAAGAAATCACATTTCTTCCATATAATCCTTCTACAATTGAAAGAAATAGTAATTTAAGCAATTCAGCCATAGAAGAAATTCTGATATTCCACACAATGCCTATTGAACCCTGTTTCTACAATTGACAAGGAATAGTGTAATTGTCAATTAGCTTAACTGCTAACGCTTACAAGTAGAGCAGTAGTGATCTTTTAAGTAAGCTCCACAGTTGTAACAGAATGTATATCCACACCTGCAAAGAAAATAAATAGGCACTCAAAACGAGTTTATGTTTGGGTATCATTAACCAACTCCTTATCAATCTTGATTCATTTCATTATGAACAACATTTCAACCGATTCGATTAATTGACTACCATATAACAAGTATGGAACAACTAGAAACACATTTTCTTTAACCAAAAAGAAACCGATTCAGACATGGGACAATAGTAGTTGATCAGCTATCAACTAAAAAATCAAGACTTTTTTTTTGGCTAAGCAACTAAAAAATCATGACTTGTATTCCAAATTAACTTAGTAATTTGTAATTGTAGGACCAAGAACAAGAGAGGTAGGTAATCTCATCAATCTGCATTATAATTGCCTATATATGTCTGGAATAATCTTTTATATTAATATACACATATGAAGGAAGCATTAATGATGCAACTGTAAAGTTCTTGCTGTATCACATGAAAGTCAATGGTTCAAGTGTGGAAACAAGACTCTATAAAAAATGTAAGAAACAACTCCATATATATAATAGATCTTAAAATGAATTTGACATTTTTCTAAATCCTGTACATAATAGGAGAAAATTTCGTAGTGCATTTGGTTGCCTCATTAATAGACATCATATATATATATATATATATATATATATATATAATAAACCATGAAAACTTGACTAAAGTTATTGTATTGTAAGTGTAAAAATTAACTTAGCATATTTCTCATAAGATAGTTAAGTTATATATTGTAACGAAATTTTGAATCCGTTGCTACTCCCAATTCTAAGCAAAAACTATGCCAAGAAACAAAAAATTAAAAGAACTAACCTGCATTTGATAAACAAGCAGCCATCAATCCTCTCAACATAGAAGTTGCACTTGGGACACCTCATCCAACTCTTGCTCTGCGCAAGCTTCATCAGCATAATGTCCTCTCGTTCCCTCTCATCCACATTCAACTTCTGAAACTCCACACACTCAATATCTCCATGCCAAGGTACCTTACACTGCACGCAAAACAATCTCCAACAATAAGGGCACTCAGATTGCTTGATAACTTCATCTCCAAGCATCCCATCATCAATCAACAACGCAGAACAATCCTTGAACGGACAATAAAATCTCTCAGAATCCGTAATCAGAGCCTCGCATAACGCATCACCCCAACGGTCAAAAACCTGTCGAGGCAAGATTTCGCGACAACTCTGAGGCTCTAACAACCCAACGCAACCAGAAACGGGACATGTTACTTGTACGATGTTTTCTTGTATTTTGGAGGTTACGTACTTGGCCATGCAATCACAACAATAACAATGGTGACAACCTTTTATGCGAAACATGTCGTGGACAGGCTTCGCATCTACGCAGATTTCGCACATGAACACAGGCGGATAACAACTAGGTTTTTCTTCAAGCTTTGAGTTGGAGCTCTCGCCTTTGGAGTACTTTCTTGTGCTAATAACAACACCATCATCATCATCATCATCGTCTTCGATTATGATGGGGTTTTCTTCGTTGGCTCCTTTGATATTCGAGATGGGTGTTTTCACATAAAGCAATGAAATCTGATCATCATCGTCATTACCATGATCATCGTTGTCGTTGATTTTCACTATCTCTAACACCTTGCTGCCCATTTGATTCTTCTTCACACAGTAGAGTGTGAAAAGTGACTAGTGCATTGTGTGTGATATTGGGTAGTAGGCGTGAGTTAGAAGATTTCTGTGGGGATTGAGAAAGAGGGAAGCGATTTTTGGGACTCTTGGGTTTATCTTTGGAAAATATGATTTATCTTTTTGGAAAATGAAGGGGTAAATTAAGAAGTTAATTTAATGCTTTTGAAAGTTGAAATGGATCTTCGAGGTTTTCAATAGGAATTATATGTTTTCCTTGTCTAGGTTACTTCAACCCTATATTGTTAGAAATTGGAAAAAGAGTGATTATAGGGGATCAACTTAGTTTAATATTGGAATCAAGGCCTGAACTTTAAAATCGATCGACTTAAAAACCTATGAAAAAAATACTTTATACATCGTTTAATGGTATTACTATTTATCTTACTTTATTTTTATTTTTTTGTTTTTTGCTAGGTAAACAAGTGATCTAATTACTCCAAAAAAGTTTACAAAAAAGAAAGTTCACAATGGGGCATTAGAAAAGAACAATCTCGGAATTGAAGCATTCGAGCTGAGATCGTTGCCTTATGCTGAGAATGGCCGCGAGTCATTAAATGTTCAACGGCTCCAAATTGAGATTGATTTGACCTTTGTCTGTGACATCAGGGACGGAGCCAAGCATTTAACGTTGAGGGCCAAAATTTAGTTAAGAATTGAAAATACTATTTACCAAAAATAACAAAAACATATGCACAATAAAGTTTACCGATTCAGTTAATAGAGTTGTGTCCGTCTCCCTTTCGATATAGAATTCATCAACAATCATATCAACAGGAACATCGTTAGCCAAAAAAAAAAACTAAAATTATCATGTATAAAATTAAATTCTAAAATTATGTAGCCAAGTAAATAAATAAGATATTATTAAAATTTATCCACTAAAATTATATATTTATTACAGAAAATTGACCACTAAAATATCATCTAAGAGCAAAAAATGCACACTAAAAAACAATGAGAAGTATTTATCCAATTATGTATAGTTTTATTAGGATGAAAATCTGTTTTGTTATTTTTTTTATTTTGATCATTAGAATGAAAATCTGATATATAGTTATTATATAGAAATTGAATAATAAAATAACAATTAAAAATACAATGAAACATAAATTACATATATACATTCATAACATATTAGTTTATTTAATACAAGAAATAATATCAATTTGATGTGTATTACAAAAAAAAAAAAGGAGAATAGCAAATATATATATCAAACACATTAGTACATCACGAAAAAAGTTCAAATATAAAACAAAGAATATAACTATAAAATCTAACCTGGAACTAGATCCAAATGTCAGAAGTTGAAGAATAGAAAAGTCCTGCAATTTTTTTAATAGGAGAAGCTTGGAAATTTGTTTTCGGTAGGCAAAGGATTGTTTTTTTGGTTGAGAAGTGAGCAAAGAACAGAAAATGGAAAAGTTTACCAAGCAGCATCCGAACTCTGAAGCTTAGCTTTGAAATTGGTGTTTGGTGACCTAGTGAGCAATTGTACACGGTAGAAGCTAGCAATGGCAGAAGACAAAAGAAAGAAAAAAGAAAGACAACAAACGACAAAAAAGAAAAGAAGAAAAAAGTAAAGATAATGATATGGGTAGACGTTAAAGCAAATGTTTTTACTTTATAAAAAGATAAGCAATTAATTATTCTTTTAATTTTTTTAATTAGCTAGTGGGGTTAATAGTATCTTTTTGTCCCAAAAAATGGATTCTTTTTTTAAGAATGGGGTTATAGGTAATAATTTTGTTAAATTGGGGTGCCAGTAAATTATTTTTAAAAACAAATACATATATAAAAAAGGAAATTTATCATTATTATTATTATTTTGCGTAGGGGCTCCCCCAACGACCTCTAGTTCTGTCATTGTGTGACATCGTTTAAAGAAAGTTATTGCAACTATATCTCTTAGTCATTTCTTTAATTGATCGGACAATTCAGATAATATAGCTTCACATATCATTAGTTCTTGTTTACAAATCTGAGCATACATAAGCATGCATTCATAACTTTTTTAATTTGTTTATCAGTCATACCATCTATATTCCATTCATAAATAGTACGATGATCAAAACTAACATTTTTACTAAAATTAGTAGTATCTTCCTCATATAAAATATCCTGTGGAGTAGGACGAGGATAATAGTACCTATTATTCTTAGGTTTACTAGCAAATTTACTAGATTCTCCTCTTTCCATCTTATTTACTTCCTCTGAAATATTCATTATTGATTCATATTTTTGAGGAATTAATTCATCTTCTGATTGAAAACTGTTAAAATTAATCTGTGTAGATCTATCAGACCCTAGATCAGACAATAATTCAATATGTAAATGAACTAAATTTTTATTAATTAAATTATCAATTTACTACTAGTTATGATAGAACTAGGACATTATTACGTAATTTACGTTGTCCTACACTCACATCTTTCAGATGGTATAAAGATGTTTTTCTTTCTAGAGTTTTTGAACTTCCAGAAGCTAGTGATAGCCAATGGAAAGCACAATTTGTTGATGGCTTACCTGCATCATTTGCAGAAAAAATTAGAAAAGTCTTAATTAAAGATACAAACAATAATATTGTTTATAATATGTACACTTATGGTGAATTAATAGGTGTATGTGTCAAAAAAGGATTAGATCTTTGCAACCAGATTAAATTAAACTATCAGATTAAAAAATAAGGTCTGATAGATAGACAGACATTAGGTTAATTTTGTGAATAATTTGCGATGGAACTTCCATCTACTCGTAGACTTACTAAGTCTAAAGGGCCTAAAAAACCTAAAGAATATTATATATCTCCTAAATATAAGCGAAAAGCTAGAAAAAGAAGAGAGATAAATGAAAGAAAGGGATATAAACCTAAGCCTAAGCCTATTCCCACGTGTTATAGATGTGGTAAAAATGGTCATTATGCTAATAAATGTCGGCAATTTCAAAATAAGATAAATGCTTTAGATCTTGATGATCATACTAAAGAACAATTGGCAAAATTACTTATTGATATAGACAATTTGTCTAGTTCTAGCTCAGATAGCTCATATATTGAATCTTCTTCTGATGAAGTTAATAATAAATCTTCTAAGGAGGATTCTCCTCCATGTGCTTGTCAAGTTAATAATATTGATGATGAATATTATAAAATATTATCTCAATTTGATGATTTAAAAGTTAATATGATTACTGCTGATAAGTGGTTAGATGTTTTGAAACTATTAGAAAATATTAAAGATGATTTTTTAAAATTAAAAATTTTGGAACATTATTCCAAAATTGAAAAACCTATTGAAAAAATTTTAAGTTCAAAACAGGGTTATAATATTAAGAATGTTATTAATCAAATAAATGATAAAAAAGGAAAAAATATTTCTATAACTCATTATGAATTAAAACAGGAAGTTAATAAGCTTCAAAGTCAGATCAATGATCTTAGACAAGAAAATCAATTAATTAAAGAATAAATTGATATGTTTGTTCATCAGGAACCGAGTTCTTCTAATACTTTACCAGATGTTATGGTAGATTTAAATCTTCTTAATATATTGAAGGTTATTACTACGCAAAAATGATTGGTTAGAATTAATTTACTTATTCAACCAAATCATATGATTAAAGATATGATTGCTTTGATTAATTCTGGTGCTGATCTTAATTGCATACATGAATGATTAATTCCAACTCAGTATTTTGAAAAAACTGCTCATTCTATTTCTTCTGCATCAGGAGAAAAATTAATGGTTAAATATAAATTACCTCAGGTATTTATATGTTATGAAAAAGTTTGTATTTCTACTAGTTTTCTTTTAATTGAAAACATGGCGTGTCCTATAATTTTAGGAACTCCTTTTATAAATGAAATTATGTCAATATTAGGTATAGATAATCATGGAATAATAGGAACTTATAATAAAGAACATGTGATATTTCGTTTTATTACTGAACCTAGAGAGAAAATATTAGGTCAGATAGCTAATTTAATGAAAGCTAAGGAATCACATTTGAATTTCTTAAAACATGAGATGAATATCAATAATATTGATAATATGTTGAAGAATCCTAAATTACAGGATAAGATTAAACATCTTACTCGTAATTTTTCTTTACAAATCTGTAATGACCACCCAAATACTTTTTGGGATAAAAAGAAGCATATTGTTTCTTTACCTTATGAAATTGATTTTAATGAGAAAATGATTCTTACTAAAACTCGTCCTTGTCAAATGAATCAGGAATATATTGATTTATGTAAAAAAATAAATAAATAGTCTTATAGATAAGTGTCTTATCAAAAAGTCTTATTCCCCATAGAGTTGTACTGCTTTTTATGTTAATAAATATGCAGAATAAGAAAGAAGTAATCCTAGACTTGTTATAAATTATAAACCACTTAATAAAGTGTTGAAATGGATTTGGTATCCTATCCCTAATAAGAAAGATCTTTTGGATAGATTGCATAATGCATTAATATTTTCAAAATTTGATCTTAAATCTGGATATTAGCAGATACAGATTAGTGAGAAAGATAGATATAAAACAGTTTTTGCTGTTCCTATTGGACATTATGAATGAAATGTTATGCCATTTGGATTAAAAAATGCTCATTCTGAATTTCAGAATATTATGAATGATATATTTATTCCTTTTAGCGATTTTATTATCGTCTACATTGATGATATTTTGGTCTTTTCTAAAGACATACAACAATATTTTAAACATCTTGATATATTTAAGAAAATTGTTATACAAAATGGTCTTGTTATTTCCAAACCAAAAATGCTTTTATTTCAAACCAAGGTCAGATTTCTTGGTCACAATATTGAAAAATGAAAGATTATTCCTATTAATAGAAGTATTGAATTTGCTTCTAAATTTCCTGATCAAATTACTGATAAAACTCAATTACAAAGATTTCTTGGTAGCTTAAATTATATTTTACCATATTATAAAAATCTTGCTACCGACACTGCTATCTTATATGATAGACTTAAAAAGAAACCAGGACCATGGACAGATATTCATACTGAAAAAATTAAGGTAATTAAGTCTAAGGTTAAAAATTTACCTTGCTTAATGCTTGCTAATCCTACATGGAATAAAATTGTTGAGACAGATGCTTCAGAAATTGGTTTTGGAGGAATTTTAAAACAAGTCCAACCAGAAACGAAACAAGAATATCTTGTTCGATTTCATTCAGGAAAATGGAATAATAGTCAACAAAAATATGCGATTGTTGCGAAAGAAATTCTTTCAATTGTAAAATGTGTGTTAAAATTTCAAGATGATTTATATTGTAAAAAGTTTTTGATAAAAACAGATTGTCAAGCAGCAAAATATATGTTCCATAAAGATTTTAAACATGGTGTTTCTAAACAAATATTTGTGAGATGGCAAGCTAATCTTGCACCTTTTGATTTTGATATTGATTATATTAAAGGGAATAATAATTCTCTTCCTGATTTTCTTACTCGTGAATATTTGCAGGATGATCCCCGCTAGGGGAGGATCTTCTAACCCTAATAGGGGAAGAGGAAGAGGTCGTAACCTTGATTCTAATAGGGTCATTGCAGGCAAAAAATTAGTTAATTTAGGAGGAATCACTATTGATCCAGCACATCCTGATTTTGATAAAATCAAAAAGGTTATTGAAGAAAGCAGTAATACTGCTCAATCATCATCTTATGCTCATGCAGTTGATCATGAAGAGTCTGATGACTCCTTTGAAATATCTCACCATGAGGAAATAATTTTACCTCTTGAAAATGCTGATAAGTAGTGGATCAATGATCCTTGGTACCTTATGGAACGATATTTAAATAATTATATGTTTCATGTACTTTATTACAAGTCCAGGGTATATTTTGAATCAATTCTGTAAGTCATAAATTCACGTGACATTGAACATTTCAAGAAGAATAATACTCTTCCAATTTATACTTATAGTAAAATCTATATTAGAAAAATTCTTTCTCCTAATGAATGGGGAATCAGTACCTTAAATGAAAGGCAATTTATTCTTGATAAAAATACTTATCATTTTAATTATTGGGATTATGTGGAAGCATTTTCCAAAGTTTTCCTATATGAAAACCCCCAGCATAAACATTATTGGTTTATAAAATTCAATCCTGAAATATGTCAGCATCACAGATTTCCTGCATGGATCCATCAATGGTGGAAAAGTTTTGGACCCCCGGTCAAAATTCTCCCTGATCCTTATATAAAGGACTTTTTACTGAATGATTGACAATTTGTCCTCATATTGGAAATGATCCTGATCTTTATATTGAATGATCAAGCTCTTTATTTTTCTTTATGGAATTTGGTCTCCCATGGATATGGAAATGGATCCCTATCGCAGAGACAAATAAAGAAAAAATGTTTTGTTTAAAAAGAAATTCTCTTTCAAAATTTTGGACAAAACTCTTGAAAAATGATCCTGAGACAAAGAAACCTTATGGTCAACCCAATATTAATGAAATTTCTCAGACGATAGCACTCTATCAAGACCAAATGGAAGAAACAAAGAAAAAGACTCAAGAAAAGGAATCTCCTTTTTCTCATATTTTACGAAAAATTCAAATGAGGAAACAGATAAGTTCCCATGAAGATGTTATGGCATCATATCTGGATGAAGTCAAGGAAGATTTCCTAAGACATTTTAAAAGTGCAGTGGACATTGATTCTACATCAGAAGACACTTCGATGAGGTCTACAAATGCTTTTGCTTGTTTACCAGGAGAATCCCAAGATCCGAATGAGGACATCCCATCCGCTCAAGATGTGTTGGCAGAAGATCTGTTTGACAGATTGAAAGATGAATTATTACGAAAAGCCAAGGATAAAAGAAAAGAAAAGATGGTCTGAAGGAATCTGATGATACTTCGGATGAGATAAAAAGAAAAAGCCAAACTTTGCGGGAAAGCAAACTTACTTTTTGTAAAGCTGTCGGCTACCGACAGTCGGTGGAATGTCACTGTTGTTACTTTTAGGATAATTCCTGTTTACTTTTTATAAAGTTTTTGTCTTATAGACACGTTTTGTACAGAGACCCCGGATTTCAAAGTTTTCAAATCCGGTCTGAGTTGTTTTTAATTTTCTTTTGAGTTCCGCTCAGCTGTATAAATTCAGAGCTTTAAGTTTTCGAAGGCAGAGCTCTAGAGAGCAGCCTACTACTATTTTTTTCAGTTTTTATATTCTAAATCGTTGTATATTTTAGAAATCAATCGAAGAAAACTTCTTTCTTTAGGTATATTCTCATTAGTTTTTCAGTTTTGTTTATTTTATTTTCTTCTTTTACTGCCGCCTAATATGGCTGGCTAGCTGCCACACTGTCTGTAACCGCCATGGATCTCTAGACATGATACTCTATATTATGAGTTAGACACAGTTGTGGTTGGTATCGTTGTTATGGTAAGACAATCCTCAAGGCAGGCACTTTGTCGCCATAAGTCGCACTGTTGGCCCTTCTCTATGTTTTGTGGGTTGTTTTGTGTTAACTCGGTTGACCGCTTTGCCAGAGTGAATTCTGTCTGTAAATCCAGTAACTAGACCCTCATACCTGGGCCTTCTTATGGTAATGAAAAATTGTAAGCAAATGATTGCTCAATATACGGAATTTGAGCTTGTATATATATATCGTGAGACCAATTATTGTGTGAATTGATTGGTGAATTTAGATTTTAAAAATCTTTTGGTATTCATCGACACGATGACATCTTAGGGCATCTTTGCTAGCTCATTAACAGTGACAGAAGGGATGTCACCTCACTTAAGAGTATTTTGATGTTATCAGCATATGGCATCCTCAGAAGGAAAAAGAAAAGAACAATGCTCCCATCCCATTGTCATGCAAAGCAGATAGCATTACAAAGTAGGTTATTTCTATATCTCTTTCCTATATACATCTTTTGCTTTACATCAAACTGGAACACGTTGAATATTTGTTCTTCAATTGAAGCTTGCCCTTGGTGCAGCCTCTTGTTACGTTGGTTCTATAGATGAAAGACCAAATATACAATGAAAAAAGCTTCATATACATTAGAAATATGAAAACAATAAATTAACTTTGCCTTTCAAGATACAAGATATTTAAACGAAGTTACTATAAGCCAATAAATAAACTTATGCGTATCTGCTTAAATTAAGAAATACAAAGAGATGCATGCTAGCTATAATATTATATGGGGATGTAATTGTTCATTCTTTTGCAATTATTAGAATTACATCCTTTTGCAATTATTTTTCTTTTAATTCTTTATCTTTAATTTAAGGGGCTAATTTAATGTGAAATTAAATAACATAAAGATCAGGCATACAACGAAATTAAGCCCGAAGAACAACGAAATTACAACAAGATGGACCCAAAGTCAAAGGTCGACAGCCCACAGGAAATACGATAAACAAACATGAGGTCAAAAAATTGAGGCCCATAAATAAAATGTGTAGCTAGAGTTGATAACCCACTAAAGAGAAGCCCAAAAAGTAATAGCTACAGTCCAAAGTCCAACATCTAGCCCAAAATGGGACTTTTATATTTTGGTTTACATTGAGACAAAACCAGATTATATTGTATCAATATTCTCGGGGTCTTCTTGCATCTTATCTTCATCCAAGAGCTCTCGCGGTGGTGGAGGAACATAATCAATCGTTTGACTCTCCAAAGACTTGTTCAACCAAAATTAGACATTTAGTCTGCAGATTAATTTGCTTCGCTACAAATATGGTTGACCTGAAATCCTATGTTTCTACGAAAAGCAAAATCTAATTTGCACTCATCAATCAATACCTTGAAAGGACTGTTAGGAGAGGTGTTCAAAGCAAATGGCATATGTTTCCATCTGAAGAAGATATTGCAAAACCATGGGTTGGAAAAAATCACTTTCAAAAAGAGTCAAGGAACAACTAAGAAGTTCATATGGTTATTGTTAAAGATAATAATAACTAAACATACTAAATTGACAAGAGGGTTAACCTCAATAAGAATAGTCTTTACTTAAGATTTAAATTATCTCAAAGTAGGTTAGAAACCTCTGTTAATCCCTTTGAGAAAAAATAAATAAACATACTAAATTCATCTCTAAACATTTAAATTTAAACTTTTAAATAAAGTAATAATTTAACATAGTATTAGAGTTTAAATTATCAAACGGTCCTGGTTTCAAGTCATTCCGCCATCAATTTAAAAATAGAAAAATTATCCAAAGTGCAAGACTCAAATAACAAATGTCGCCTAAAAAAAAGGACATGCGAGGCTTGTTAAAGACAAAAATTAAATATAATAAATTCATCTCTAATAGTTTAAGTATAAACTTTTAGATGAAATAATAATTTAATAGTTACAATGAATTTGACCCCCAACCCGCAACTTGCTTCGAAAATAACAATTTTCATATATCCTAGCAAAAAAAAAAACAATTTTCATATATTTCTAATAGTTTTAATAATGAGTGAAGATGGCAAGAGCAAATTACAGCAATTTCAATTAATTTCCGCACCTCTCAGCTTCATGAATTGAACTGCACGTTCAAGTTTATTTATTTATTTATTTATTTTTTCTTTTGGGGTCAGAACTGCACGTTCAAGCTCTAGATTGAGCACCGAGTAAGATTTAGTTGCTAGTCAATAAACCTGTATTCCTTTAGTTGCTGTATACAAACTAAAACAACCTCAAGATATACATTAGAGCACTATTCCACAATAAATCACACTTCCATTCACATATATAAAATACTTCCATAGTTTTATACATAGATTTTAAATACTTAACATAGCATACAGTGGCACATTATTCATTACCACAAAGTCTTAATTGCTTTCATTACCACAAAGTCTTAATTGCTAACCGCCCAAGAGTCCAAGTCTTAAAACACAAACTTACATTACATAATTCAAACATACATAAACATCACTTGATAATATGAGTATATGACTAGACAGAAGCATCGCTAGGCCATAAAATTAACACTCTAAATTACTCGTATATTAGTACGGGATAAGGTTGTATCATCATCAAGCATTTATTCCAACAACTTTCTTGTCACTATCTGCCATTAAACAAAATGAAAGGATTAAACAAAACAAAAGATGAATGAGCACAAAATGTCCAATTAACAGAACTTGGATAAAAAATGAACAAAAATAACTAAAAAACTTGTGGGGCTAAAGATCAAGAAATATATAAAAGGAAGTATAATAAGAAATTATATTTTTTTTTATCTGAATAATAAGAAATTATAAATCATAGCAAAATGCAATAAAAGCTGAATAATGCCATTTATCAGGAAGATCAACCTCAAGCTATTAAAAGTAATTCGAATATCATATAATTTCTTTGTACACAAATAGAAACCAAATAATTACAGAGTGAAAATACTATCAATAGTCTTCTCTCATTAATGTAGTCATATACAAAATCATACAGAAGGTAGATTTATGTAGTTGTAACTGCATTTCACTTAGAGCTCCGATATCAAATCAAACAGATAGCGAATATACAATCCCCACTAGGCAGTAGAGTATCTTTAAACATATGTGCATCTCAACAAATATAGATACAAATACATGATTCAGATACGCAAATAGATACATGTTTTGAACTATTAACCATTGTCAACTAGACTCAATATTTGACGTTTATCCATCAAACACTAGCAAGGCACAACATATAAACATGGTTTTATATCGTAAATCACCTTAACATAAGTTTATTTGAGAGACATTTAAGAAATTCTTTTCAAAATAACTTAGTCTCAAAAATAAACAAAAGATTCTAATTCTATAAGCATGGAAACAAAATATGTGCTCCAACTTTCCAAATTAAAAAAATTGAAGCTCCGAAGGATTAATACTCAAATGAAAATCCAACTGGAGCATGAAAAAATCCAAAATAACTTAAGGAATAGAATAAATGAAGTCTAAAATTGTACAAAAAGACGTAAATAAAAAGCTCGCTATCCTTAAGGTGGTCATTAATTTACCCCAAGCCTAAGCACAACCACCTAATTATTAGTATTTGCCAAAATACATAGTTTGAAAAATATATAATGCAAACGAGATTTGAATCTTAGTAAGTAGTAGGAACTCAAAAATAGCATGTACAACTTAAGTATCATCCATGTGTACCTTTCTCAAGGAATACGTTGTTACAGTGTCAGATTGGTGACTGACTTTCTTATTGAAAAAGACTTCAGAATGGGTTCTAGAGATGGGTGGCGGGACGGGAGCTTGCTGGTTATTCTATCTTCCCTTTCACAACCTCGCCTATTGTATTCATCTTGACATGGATCCGATTTAATTTCTTGTCCTGGTTTGAGAACATTGAGTCCGCGCTTAGTTTGCAATTAGTATAGATGCCATGTTCAAGATATGGTCTGACAACTAATATTGAAAAACAAGTGCATGTAATATCCCGTCTTTCATTAAATATGTAAGAGATTTATATTCAATTTATAATAACTTGAGTTTGTTATTACTATCAACATGAGTATAAATATTTTGAGCAGTTGACTAGCCTTTATGTGTTAACTGTGGCTTTGTTTTGTCTAGCACAAAGAAGATACATATATACTAATTTGTTAAATTCTGTGTTTGGCAATATGAACAGCACATTCAAGGTCCAAATATAACTGAGGGTTGAATAACATGTAGTTGTTAGTCAATAAACCTTCAATGATTTAGTTGGTGCAGAGAACAATTTAATTTGTTAAAATAGTTATTTTCAAGAAAAATGTCTTAACATAATTAGTTTATCAATTAAGGAAACAATAAATATTTGAAAAATGTCAACATAATTAATTTATTAATTAAGGAAACAACAGCAAATATTTTTAATCTCTAAAAAGGAAAGGAATTCAAATTACTCACAAATGACTTGGCAACCCAATGGTTAATAACGACCTCGAGCTCTTGGTTCCCATACTCCAGTTGTTCTTCCTGAATTTGCTTAACAATCTCCTTCAAAAGGAAACTGCACCCACTCACCTCAATCTTCTTCAATGTGGGAATGTCCGCCAAACAATCAGGGATCTCCTCAAGTCGAGGGCAATTTTGCAGCACCAGTTGTTCAAGACGAGGAAAGTGATACCTCGAGACGCTCCATTTCCTAATGTCCAGCCTTTGCAATTTTAAGAATTTGAGTTTGGGAAACTCTCCTTCTCTCATTTCCCATTCTTCCCCTTCAAAAGCTTTATCAAGTAGTTTAAGAACCTCAAGATTGGGAAGTTCCCCAAGGATCCAAATTTTTTTCCAAGGCAGACGAAACTCCGATATTGTCAACTTTTTTAAATTTGATGGGAGACTAAACTCACGACGCCGTTGCCCAGTGCCAGAGTAAGACACCCAAAGTGATTCCAGTTGAGTTAGAGTGGCCAGTACCGGATATGATTCCCCAAATATGCATCTCAAATTTTTAACATTGGGAAGCCCTTTTATCACCTCCTCCTCTTCATCCTCATTAATGTACGACAAATCTAGAGTAGAAATTGCTTGTAAATTGTCTAATCGAGAAACACAGTCCAAGGATGGACTAGGGAGGGAAGCACTAGAATTTATGTGTAGATGCCGCAGCTTTATCATATTCCAAATAGTACGTGGTACAACACATTTTCGAGATCCTTTCAAAATAAAAGTTTCCAAGTTCCTGAGCTTGGATATTGATGATGGGATAGAAACAGGATCACCTTGAATTGCTAAGTACTTCAGGTGAGCAAGTGAGTTTATTTGACCTGGAAATTCAGCCCTATAACAGCTCCCGATTTCGGTGCATTCCAAATGTAACACCCTAAGAAGTTTGAACTTGTGGCACATGGATGAGACAAAACCATAGTTTGCTTTGAAAGAAGAACCAGAAATGCCAGATAACAGCAGCGAGCGGACATGCGGGCCGTAAGCTTTGGACGCAAGAAAGAGCTCTGGTTGATTGGAGCTTATTCGAAGCTGCTCAAACATGACCCGTGTAGGTAAATCAGAAGTAGGCACCCACTTGATTAGTTGCAAAAAATTATCCTCCTTAGCTTTTTCCAAGCAGAAATCACGAACCAAATCATGAACACGACACACTTTGATTTCACCTGTAGATCTTCTTTTTGCGGTTGTTATTAGGCTTCTACCAATAAGATCCATCAAGTAATCCACCGCTATATTTTCTAAGCTCCTTTGTTCAACTTTTTGAATAAACCCTTCAGCAACCCATAAACAAATTAACTTCTGCACTAGAATGTGATTGTTGTTAGGAAATGCTCCAATATAAAGAAAGCATGGTTTCAGATAATCTGGCAAATGCTTGTAGCTCAACCCTATAACTTTCATGGACTGTTTTTGTGGGTCATCGACTATGTATGAACTTTGACTATTGGCGACTTCTCTCCAATAGTGTTCTTTCTTGTCAATTCTTGCAAGAATTCCAGCTACCACAACAATTGCAAGAGGCAGCCCGTTACAATTGTTTGCAATTTGTTTTCCAACTTCCAGCAATTCTGAAGGGAAACTTTCACTTTGAAATAGCTTTCCCTGCAACAACTGCCAACTCTCGTTCTCGGAGAATGGACGAAGACAATGAATCTTGCTACCAGATGCTTTCAAGTCCAGATTGTGGAATCGGCTTGTGAATATTATTCTACTTCCATTGTTGTCATCTGGAAAAGATCTTCTCAAGGCATCCCATGCCTCAACGCCCCACAGATCATCCATGAGGATTAGATACCTATTTCCCTTTAGGCTTTTGTACAGCACTTCATCTAAATTTGTGTCTGTCATCTTAATAATTCTCCCAGTAGATTCCATGACTTGACTTAAGATATGAGTCAAGAGGTAGTTCTTGTCATATACTTGAGAAATATAGCAACATGCACGAATATGGAAGTAATGTTTCACAATGGGATTGTTGTAAAAATTTTTGGCAAGATGAGTCTTACCTTGTCCAGGCATGCCAACAATTGTGACCATCTGTTGTTTTGTTGATCCGCCCGTAAGATCTTCTATTATGCTTTTTTCCACATCCTCAAATCCTACTACTACTTCATCCATTTCTAAAGAAGTTGTTTGCAATGGCACTTGACTAGAAATATCTGCACCAAGGTTGACTTCACTGTTATGCGTCTCATTCTCATCAATTTTATTGACCTCTGCCTTAAGAACCTTGATCTCCTTTCTGATCTCAGAGAGCCAAAACCTACGATACTCTTCAAGACCATTTGTTACCAAAAGTGAGTCAATTGTGTATTCTGCCCTATATGCAACATCTATAATTTGTGTCCAAAGAACTTTTAGCTTCTTCTCCTGCTCATTGTGCTGCTTGGAAATTTTATGTAGAAAGGATCTAAGGAACTGGAGCTCTTCCCCTAGTTGTTGAACTTGATGTTTCAAGCCTTGGATTGACTTAATCCTATTCTCCGGCAGCTCCCTAAGATTCCCCAAGAAGCGATCAAGAAAGCCAAGCTCATCAGTGCTAGGGAACTTAGGAAATGGTGCCTTGGGATAAATCTTTGTGATCTTAATCTTGAAAAGCTTAATCTTTTGTAGCAAATCATCTACTAAATATTCCACCCCTTCTGGTGGTCTATACTGTTCTTGCCTGTAATTGAGTGAAAAACTCACTGATCCTGCCATGAGGGATATAATTTTGCTCTCCGTTAAGAGATCACTCAGAGTTTGAGTCTCAATATTCAGATTTGGCAGATCCATGAGAAAGCTTCTGAGGAATATTACTTCTTCCTGAAGGATTTCGATTTTGTCTTTCAAAGGAAGCATGGAATCAGGTAATGGTTCCATTACCATTTTCAACACAGAACCAACAAAGTCCACAGCGATATCATCGCTCTTGGAAGTGTTCAAGTCTGGTCGAGATGATAACTCAGACGAAACTTTCAGGACTGCGATGTAAATTTGTTGGGCCTTTGGAGTCAGAGGGTCAATCTTCTGCACCAGACGAGAAAGATAAAAAAACAATCTAAGTAGCCTTTGTTGATTCATACCATTGATCAAGCAAGAGTAAGAAAGATATGCTGCATTGTCAGCTGCAAATTGGGCATGAGTGAAGAGATTGTTTAGTTCCTCGCTCTCTGTGCAACTCTTTTCTGTAAACATCAATAAATATCTCAGAAATTGAAGCTTCTCTTTAAGGGCTTTGAGACTTATCCCCAAATGATCATCTAGTTTGACATTAAATCTTAGTAGATCTTTCAGATTCTCCAGGACAGAGCCAATGAAGTCGATCACAAGCCCATTGATCATGAAATTATGGGACTGTGATGACCTCGACACTATCTTGTAAACTTGCATGATCTGTGACCTCATAGGCTTAACCTCATCTTCCACATAAGCTGCCAAATTATAGAGAGTCTTGGCGTCTTCCCTAGAAAGATAAATATGCGATTTTTCCTGAATCGATTTTAAGTCCCTGACTGCTTTTCGTTCCATAGCTTCAGCACGCATCCAGAGATCTGTCAAATTCTGATACTCAAAGCACCGGTTTGCCGTGTATTTAAGAAATATGCTCAGGAATTCCAGCTCTAGCAAAATGGTGTTGACATAATCCTTAAGAGGCTGGTGCTTAAGACGTTGCAGTGCTGATTTCAGGCTAGGATCATCACAAAAAGAGAAAGACAACATTTCCTCTGTTTCTCTCTCTGGGTCCATCTGTAAGTGTTGAATCAAAGAAGCAATGGAAAAAGATGAAACAATTCAGCATTTGGTAAACATTTATAGTTCAATTGTGAATGACTTGGAAGTGCTTAGCCTCACTGCCTCAGCCTCGATGTACTGCAAATATTAGATGGAATATAAAACGTTTTACTTGTGAAATTTGATATACGTTCTAAAGATGCATCTGGTATAGCAAAAATCAAAGAGAAATAAAAATATACTATTTTACCAAGTAATTGCAGGCCTTCATGTAACTACCAAGGGTCCAAGATATACATTATTTATTTGAAGGTTAAATCCATTTTGTACGCCTATCCTTTACATTTATTAACTTTTATCTCTAAAAATTCCACTTAGTAATCCTTGACTGTGGTCAACTTGATTCTATTAAAACAAAACAAAAAATTTTAATTACTAAACTACCCTCATAGTTAAAGCCTAAAGACAATTTTACCCTCCTAACAAAATAGGAGCCCATCTCTTTCAAAACATAACCAGAACTTTGAACCCAAAAAAAAAAAAAATCGTGTGTTTTGTGTTTGTGTTTCATGTGTCTGTGTTTGGTGTGTGAAGTGTATGTGTTAATGATAAAGTGTCTGTTTGCAGTTTTTGAAAAAATCGAAACCAATTACCATAACCTAAACCCGATGGTTTTAAAAATTATTATTCAAAATAGAAACCGACAAATAATGAAAAACTCACGAATAACCAAAACCGAATCCGCTAACTTCAAAAAAATAAATTTAAATAAAAAATACTCCAAAAGTAGTAAAAAATTAATACAAAAAACTGCAACATACTAATACAAAAAAAAAAAAAAAAAAAAAACTGATAAAAAACAATAAAAACCCCAAAAAAAATATCAAACCGAAATAAAAAAATTTGAAAAATTGTGTAAATAGCTATAAAGATATCTATATCCAAAGAAAATTAAACTTTAAATAAACATACATTCAAACCATAAACAAATTAACATTAAACACACACACACACATATATATATGTAAATATATGTATATCATATGTATGTATATATCATCAAAGTATCTAATCTACACCATTTCATACACATATAAATAGGGAAAAATAAATATAAAAAAAAATACACTAACGTACCGGTCTAGTAGAAGATACTAGAGAGATTTGTATAGAAACTTACATGATAATGGCGTCTGCTTCAAATGTATGTGTAGCTGAGAAAGAGATTGGAAAGACTGAGAAAGTAGAGTAGAGAGAAAAACGTTAGTGAGAGAAAACAAAAGTTGGAGTGAGAGAGAGGAAAAATCGTGAAAGTAAAAGAGAAAAAGTGGGGTAGAAAGGGTAAAGTTGGAATAGTGTTTTGTCGTTTAGTGTTATTTTTTAACGAGAGAAAGTTGAGTAGAGAGAGAAACATTAGTGTGAGAAAATTAAAGTTGGAGTGAGAGAGAGGAAAAATCATGAAAGTGAAAGAGAAAAAGTGGCTCATTGTTGATACCGACTCACAAATGGTAGTTACTCTCATTGGTTGAAGAAAATTAAATTTTTTTAATGTTATTTTCTCAGATTTTATTGGTTGTTTGTTTATTTTTGTCAAATTCGTGACTTTAAATTTTTTTGTTATTTTGTTATTTTTTAGATTTGTCAGATTATGACATTTTTTTTTCTTTGCTCCGTTTTTGTCTTCTTGTATAGTTTTTATTTTCTTTAATAAATTTGTTAAAAAAAATAAAGACTGAGTGCTATTTTAAAGATTCAAAACTTGACTGATATTATTTTTGTACCAAAAACTATCAAATAGTATTTTAAAGATTCTCATTGGTGTTGATGAATCTTCAATGGAATTTCTAAATACAGCAATGATGCCCTTAAAAGCAATACTGAACATCATAGCCAATTGAGAATGATGGTTGACGATTGTAAACAGATATTTAGAAAACATGCTAATTTTCAGTTGATTTCATGTTTATCGTGAAACAAATCGTTGTGTAAATTAATTTGTTAATATTGGACTTCAACTATCACTTGGCATGCATATTGTAGAGAGTTTGTCGCCACATCTTTAGCTGTTATTAGAAAAGGATAGAACGGGGAAACTTTCTTTAGAATAGTTGTCTTGTAATTGGCTTTGCCAACTTTGAACAAAAAAAAAAAGAGAGAGAGAAAAAGTAGGGTAAAGGTAAAGTTGGAATATTGTGTTGTCTTTTAATGTTATTTTTTAGTGAGAGAAAGTTAAGCACACAGAAAAAAGAAATAATGTAGTAAAAGTAAATTTTACATTATTTAATATATATATAGATATAGTTTAAATATATAAATACATATTATAATAAATTAATAATTGAGTTTCGATTTTTAGTTTTTTTAAAAGTTAAAAATCAAAACCTATCGATTATCACTTATAAAATTTAAAACTTAATAGATTTCTGATCGATTTTTGTTATTGGGTGAATACTTGTCGATTTAGAATAGAATGGATACCCGTTATTATTCTAGGGGTGTACGTCTTTGGTGTGGGTAGTGGGTCAGTAGGTGGGTTATGGTTTTTTTTTTTGTTTGGTCAAAGGTGGGTTTAGAAAGTAAGGAGATTTTTGTCAAAAGAATGAAAACAATGATATGACATGTTAAGTTTTTAACAGTGGATGGATGAGAGGGTTAATAAGTGGAATTTTAAAAAATAAAAGATAATAATAATCATAATATGTTAAGAATATGAGTACAAAATAAATTTAAACTTTTATTTTATCCAAGTTATTTTTCTGGAAAATATTCAAGCGGTCACCGCATACCTCATATTAGTGCTATAGAATCCGACGGACGGACTGAAAAACAACTAATATTTTTCTCCAAGAACAGACACTGGACATACTAAAAAAGTCTTGACGCTGGCCGACATTTTGCACTCCAATTCCGAATGCAAATCAATAAGAGCAAATAATTGTTAATGGCCATATTAACTGAATTTAGACTTTTTCAACATCTGAACGTGGCTCAATTGTCATAGACTTGCCACATTATTTGGACTTGGACTTGTCAAAACCTAATCAACCTCGATCAGACTACAAATATTTTCTTACTGAAAGAAAAATACGCAAGGCATCACATAATGTGACACAAATGCAAATGACTAGCATTTACAATACAGCACGAGAAAAAATTAAAAATACAAGAGCATTCAGCATCCCACTCGCTCATATATATTGTTAAGGTATAAATTTGCCTTACCTATCTCCTTGGTAAATTAACATGTAAAAAGAGTATAAAGTGAGAAGTGGGATATATTTGAGATCATTTCAAAACTCAAGTCAGTATAAAAGTCGGACTTAAACTATTTAATAAGTCAAAATATAAGTGTCTATATCAAATAGTAATTACCTTTTTTGAAATGTAATTGACCCATATGATTTATCACAGAGATAAACCCCATTGCCATGTGTATATTCTTAAGGCATTTTATTCGCTTCTCGAATAATATTGTTTTCCAATAGATCCCTTTTTACTTTGGGAGGATCATTTATCTCGACGTATCATACCTACTCGAGGAACAATTCTTCTCGGAGGATCATACTACCCTTGGCACGTACAACACCTATATCATTTATGTTGGATGTGCAATTCACCGAGCCGAGTTGAGGACCTGTTTAATCTTTGACCGAGCTGAAGCCCTACCCAAGTAAAGAAAAGGTACAACAGGGATTATTTCCCGCTTTTCTCATCAAGCGAGAGAATTAGTAAATTGGCCTGGGTATGAATCCAACGAATAATAGCAAATTTAGCAATAGAATGAACGAGTTATCTTTTAGTCACTTTCCTTGTGTTATTTATAGTATTGTTTGAGAATCTTTTTTGGTGGTCCTCACCTGCCCTTATATTCTATTTTTGTGACTAGTGTCTTGGTGATGAAAGTTCTTTTTTTTTTTCCCTTTAGGCATTTGGGCAATTGCATATATCTATTTTTATGTCCATATCAATATCTTTACTATATACTAAAAGGATATAAAGGGTTAAAATTATCCATTAAAGTAAAAGTTTCGGTCGTCAGGGCATTAAATGTGTTGTATAATGTGCTACGAATATTACACCTTTTCTCTCTCAATGACAATAATGCCCAGGTACAAATTCATTCAAGCGAACATATTTGTTGGTTGTCATGCAGAAAAAGTATTGTACCATGTGTTAATAATAGTATACATCTTTACTATATAACGATATTACCCCTTAGTGGAATCTGATGTCATTTCTGACATAAACACCCATCACATCATCTTTCACTTCCACTCTCTTACAAACACACAACCAGTCAAGATTTTTCTCTCCTGGCTTTTGCCCCTCGAAAAAAAAAAAATATTTTTCTCTTGCTCTCTCTCTCTACTTTTCTTCCTCTTCAGCTACCACCCTCTCTTTCTCTTCATTCTTCATCAGCTTCTTCCACACCCTCTTTATTTTTTCCAACATTTTCTTATTTTCTTCTTTCTTCCACGATCGTTTAAAGAAGAAGAAAGAAGATGTCGGATGAGGAGCACCAGTTCGAGTCAAGGCCAACGCCGAAGCTTCCAAGACTTATCCTTAGCAGGTCGGTACCATCCGAAAAAATAGCTACATCGTCATCAAAGGCCGCCCTTGCAAGGTAGTATATATGTGTGTGTGCGTGTGTGCATCTCTGTGTGTGAAATTTAAGCTTATTGATGACTTTGAATGTTTAATAAATTTATATAAATTTATGGATTTGTGTTTTATGTGATTTTTAGATTTACATTTTCTTTTTTTTCGTTACATGTTCAGAATTAGTATTGAAATTTTGTGGTATTATTGATGATGAAATGAAGGTTTTTAGATGAAGATATTTGAGTTGTTTATCTTATTTATTATTATTTATTAAATATGAAATTTGACCATTTCAGGGTATGATACCTATGATTTATCTTTTTCTTCCTTGGATGCCTTTATTTATCTCTTCCTGCTACATTTTTGCCCTTAAGTTAAAAGCTTATTTCTGTCTTCAATTAGGATAAAAGGTTTATTAGTAGGTCCAGATTCCCACTTTATTGAAACTTTGCAGGCCATATCTGTCATGGCTTGGGGACAGACTCTTGCCCTAAGGTATTCTTTTAATTTGTTTGGCCAAGTTATATTTTACTTCACCGGTCTTTGTGCTAGCAATGTATCAAACGGCTTGGTGTCACTCTCATTCTATTACTTTATATTATATTCTCATGTTTGCTTAATCTGTAGAAAACAATTTAAACAGACGTCCCTAACATCCACCCCTCTGCTAAGCTCTCTCCCTCCTTATGTGATATTCTATTGATTGTTGGGGTGGTTAACTATCATGATTCATTATTACGAAGATTGTAAGTATGTCATAGTTTTATGTTTGTTTCATTAAAGTTGAATAATGGAATTATATGTGGCCATCCTATGCAGATCGAGAAAATACAGGCCTGGAAACCACTATGTCACAACAACAAAAATGATTCTCTGGGTAAATATGATTGTCTTTCTGCTTTGGTTCTTGCAGTACACAACTGAATTTTGTACTTGTTGAGGACAAAAAGTACTGGATTAATTTGGACTTTCAGCTCTGTTGCTAATTGATATGTTTTTTCAACAGAACATCGAGGCCATGGTTTCCATTGATATGCCTGCTGGAGTGCTGGAGCATCAGAAGTGCTTGTCATAGTTGATAAACATGCCAGTCCTATTCATATAGCGGCAGATTTGCTTTCCCAGGTTTAAGTGACTTTCCAGTCTCTTATAGATGTATTTCACAACAAACCTCTACTCGAACTGCAAAAGTTTCATTGGTTGTACTTTTGGTATAATTTAAGAATTTTGTCCTACTTGATCTTGAGCTACCTTGTATTCCAATTTCAGGCAGAGCATGGCCCCGACAGTCAAGTCGTTCTTGTGATTGCTAGAGATGGCGTGGATCTAGGTGCTATTTTGGAACCCCTTGAGTTTACATCTCTTTTTTGAAATTTTAAATTGATGACTGGCAGTCTCTACCTTCAAAATATAGCTAATCTAATTTGTTGAATCTGGCTATAGATATTTATTCTAATAACTGTCCGACATAGTTATTACTGTAATTTTCTCTTTCATTTCACATTCGTTTCTTTAAATGTTTTGTAGCTTATATAACATATCCCATAATTTAATACTAAAACTCAGTGTAGGCCTAATCTGATATATTCTTTATATTTATGAAATATAGGTTGAAACTGATATTGTCGGAAGATTTGGATAGCTCCTTTTACTTGGAAATACTGAGAGAAGCTGTATTAAGTGCAATTCGTGATATTGATGCAACATTCACTCAAGTAAGCTTTTATGTTTTTTCTCTTTGTTGTGAAGATTTTAGATTTTAACTTGCTTATTATTGACTGTTACTTATTGGATTTACTAAGAGGCATTTAGAAACAATTTTGATTCAGGTTTTACTGCCACAGTTATATTAATGGCAGATAATCAAATTTTGTTTGTCAATATTGGAGATCCTAAAGCTTTTTTGTGCTCAGAAGTTTGTTTGTCTCCAGCAAAGATTAAAGGTCAGAATTTCTTTCCTACTTTTACTGTTTTCTCTTTGAGGAGCTTTGGCAGTGGGATCTTGACATGAAGCGCAAATAAATTGAAGTTAGTGGTAATAAGTTCTTCCGTGCTTGAGTTGCATTAAACTGACAGTTCCCAGCAGAAGAGACTTCTTATTGCTAAGAAATTGACAAGGGATCACCACCTAGACATGGATGATGAAAGGGCACGCGTGGAAATTGCTAAAGCTCACGTTTCTGATCAATTCTAGCGAGACGGTATTTAGGAGAAATGAACATTTTACTTTTTTGACTACTTTTCACCATATCATCGTATAAATTTAAAATTATTTTTTTCTTCTCTACATTTATGTAAAACTTATTGGCAATTTGAATTCATTTATTTTTATAAATACTAATTCAAATTGACTAAATTAGAATTTATATAATTAACACTATTTATTCCATTCTATTAATACAAGTTCATTTATATTCTAAATAATTTTATTTATAATATTTTTTTAATATTCATTGGGCTCAACCTGTGCATATGCACGGGGTAATGCCTCACTAGTATATATATATATATATCCTTATCCTTATCCTAGACCAGGACAATGTTGAGACGGTACGCAAGTCTTGGCACCAACGATGCCCACGACTTAGCCAAGACGTGCTAAGGATGGAGCCAAAACGTGCACGAAACGGAGCCAACGTGCACGGTGCGAAAATTGGATGATGGAAAAATCAGACCCTCACCCACGTTTCTAGAGTGTTCCAGGGCGTTGGAGATGGTTCATCAAGCTTTGGGGCAAAATTGGATGGAAGGGACCATAATTGAACCTAGAAAGTTCCAGAAAAATGGCTAAGTAAGGAGAAAAATCTGCTAGCTTGCCCAACTGCCCGACAGACTACCCAGACTGCCCGAAACTGTCCAGAATTTTCCAGCTTTGTGCATGGGCAGGATTTCTGGATTTTCCAGCATATTTGAGTGTAAATAACTCTAGAAATTATATTTGTACATAGACAAATGTATGGCTAAGATTGCAGCCACTTGACATAGATCATAGGCATTGGTTTAAGCCTTGTACATGTATAAATATGAGGTATTGAGCAATGAAATGCAAGTTTGCCTTGCCCATTTTCGTGCATACATTCCAGCCCTTTTCCTTGGCATTTTTTCAAGCTTTTCGCAAGCATACTCAATAGTGTTCATCTTGCCAAAGGGTCAGCATCGTACCCAAGCACCCTTTGCAAGTGTGTCATGCATTGGCTAAGTGTTAGGGTCATCAACCTCTAACACTCTCAAGGTTCGTGTTGCGCACTATGATAACCTTACAGGCGCACTTAGTCAGCCCACAGTGCTTGGCTAAGGCCGCACGGAGTCGGGATTTCATCCTCAATCTCTGATCCCGTGACAGGTGGTATCAGAGCCAAGGTTGGCTTGGCTCATATTGGTATGTTGCTGATTGTCGCAGTTCGTGTGTTGCTCGTGCTCACTGGTTTGGTGGGATTGGTTCCAGTGGTGCCGTTGGTGTGATGATGGCTAGAATGGAGGAATGTGATGTGTCCCCTGCTACTCAAGCCGCACCTAAGGGACAGGTGGAGAGACATGCTGAGAGGCAGGCTAGGAGGGACAAGGCCAAAGCCTCACACTCTCGTGCTAGCTCGGTGGACCAGCTTAGTACGATTGAGACGCGGTTGAAGCATGTTTCTCAAGCCACACTTGAGAACATCTTGGTGCTCGATGACATTGTGGACCGTGTACGTGAACTCGAGGACAAGGGTGAGGCCGACATTGCTGAACGTGTTGCAGCATTGGAAGAACGAGGAGATGGTTTAGAGGGCCAACTACTTGGTACCCTCAACTCATTCGCAGATTCTCTAAGGCAGACTATTGATCATTTTTGTGAGGAGTTCACCGCGGGCTTGGGTGAACTTAAGGCCGAAGTGGACAGCATTAAGGCCGAAGTGGATAGCATTAAGGCCGATGTCGCTACGTGCAAGGCTGCCATTAGCAGTGATGTGTGTACAGTAAACCAGTCAGCTTCAAGGTTGGATGTGCTTAGACCAACCTATTTCAGTGGCAACCGGTGTGCTAAGGAGCTTGACAACTTTCTGTGGAGTTTGGAGCAATATTTTACCGCAGCCTACATTTGGGATGATACTGCGAGGGTACGCACAGCGCCCCTATATCTGACCGATGTGGCCATGTTGTGGTGGCGAAGGCATTCACAGGACATTGAACGGGGCCTTTGCACCATCAACACTTGGGACGAATTCAAGCGGGAAATCAAGAGGTAATTCTACCTCGAGAATACCGAGAACGAGGCCCGTGGTCAGTTAAGGAGATTGCACCAATGTGGTAGTATACAGGATTATGTCAAGGAGTTCCAAGAGTTGGTGCTAGAGATTCCTGATTTGCCGGACAAAGAAGCACTTTTCTCGTTCCTTGATGGGTTACAATTGTGGGCAAAACAGAAGTTGCAACGTCGTGGGATGCAGGATTTGGCCTTGGCCATTGCTGCTGCCGAGGGCCTAATTGAGTACCAGAGGGGAGGTGAGGCATCCCACAAAGGCAAAGGCACGGGTCCGAATGAGGGCAAGGAATCAGATGGGGGAGAAGGCAACAAGGACAGGGGCACACCTCTGTCCCGCAAAGGTGAAGGCTCACCTTCACCCAAACGAAGGGAGGACACCCCCCATCCCTCATACAACGGTGGTAGACAACAAGGCAGGTGGAATAACAAGCCTGGTACACACAGGTCGTACAACTATGAGTGCTTCTTGTGTGGGTACAGGGAGCATCGTGTAGCCGAATGCCCTCAGAGAGGCAAGCTAGCGTCCCTTTTACAGTAACAGGATGATTGCCAACCGTCCCAAGAGCAGGAAGTACAGGTGGGTTCACTTCGGTTCCTCGGTGCAGTCAAGACCGAAGTGCCCAAGAAGCCACATAAGGGGTCACTCTACGTCCCCATTAATATTAGGGGCCAATTGTTGAAAGCATTGGTAGATACAAGTGCTACTAACAACTTTATGGGAGAAGATGTTGCCCGACAGCTTGGATTGCGGGTTAGTCCGTCGGAAGGTATGATCAAGGCAGCCAACACTCAAGCCATTCCAATCAGTGGTGTTGCTCGTGGTGTGAAAGCAACGATTGGACCGTGGCAAAGCATGGTGAATTTTACAGTCGTGCGGTTAAACGACTATGATGTGGTGCTTGGCCTAGAATGGCTAGACGAGGTACGTGCTTTCATTTTGCCGTTTGAAAATTCTATTGTGGTGACAAGCAGGGAACCCCCTTGTGCCATCCCGATGACTCGAGAGACAAAGGCAGGCACCAAGTCTCTCTTTGCAGTGCAATTGGTCCAAGGGCAGGTACATGGTAAAGGGCCGTACCCTGTCCCAGTGGTGAAAAATAGGCCTATCGAGGGTACTCAACACCCGTCGTACATGCAATTGTGTTCATGTGCAGAACTGAAGGCAGCCTCCAGTCCGTGTATCGGCAACCCAGGCGTGCACCTGAGGTCCGAGTCAGTAGCCCAGTGCAAGGGTCAACCGGAGGTCGTACAAAGACAGGAACCAAGCGGTGCGGGGCAGTTCACCACATGTTCGTGTGAGCGTTGGTGACGAGCACGACGACAATTTAGGTGGAGGAGGGTGAGACGGTACGCAAGTCTTGGCACCAACGATGCCCACAGCTTAGCCAAGATGTGCCAAGGACGGAGCCAAAATATGCATGAAACGGAGCCAACGTGCACGGTGCAAAAATTGGACAATGGTAAAATCAGACCCTCACCCACGTTTCTAGAGTGTTCCAGGGCGTTGGAGATGGTTCAACAAGCTTTGGGGCAAAATTGGATGGAAGGGACCAGAACTGAACCTAGAAAGTTCCAGAAAAATGGCTAAGTATGGAGAAAAATTTGCTAGCTTGCCTAGCTGCCCAACAGACTGCCCAGACTGCCCGAAACTGTCCAAAATTTTCCAGCTTTGTGCATGGGTGGGATTTTTGGATTTTTCCAACATATTTGTGTGAGGTTCGACCTCGATTTACGTGCAATACCTCATTTTGTGTGTCCTAATCTAGATTTGCGTGCCTTGACCTAGGTTTAAGAATTGTGTTCGTTTTGTGTGTCATGCATTGAATTACGTGCATTCATTTAGGGTTGCGTGCATTTACTTGGAAAACATGCGTTCGTCTCGTAGTTCGTGTCATATCTCGTAGTGCGTGCCCTAGACCTAGGAAAGCGTGCCCTCATGCTAAACAAGAAAGCATCTTACACGAAGTACTAGGTCATTAATTAATCCTACAAAAATCACTAACTATTATTAAATTACTAATTCAACTCACTAGAAGATAAAATTTCACTAAACACTAAGCATTCTTCATTCTTTATTCCTTATTCTTTTTGCACTTCCAACACCCAATTAAATAATACTCTAATAGATGACAAAAAAAATCAGATTTTCTATAGCCTTGGCCGACCACTAGGTGGTATTTGTACATGCTTGCTCAATTCAAATTAACTCTAGACAATTTATGACAACTCTATGACACAAATGCAAAAAAATTAGCTCAAAAACCTTTGCAAAAGCTTCCCATACTCGACCAACTCCTCTTTGCCCATACTAGGAATTTCAAATTGCATCTTGAAGACACAAAAAAAAGCTGAATTACTAAGCCCTAGGCCGACCACTTGCATCAAGAATTGCAAAAGCCTTTATTCTTTGTCATTTCTCTCATTTTTCCTCTCAATCTTCTCTCTCTCCCTCTCATTCTTCTCTCTCAATCTCGGTTTTGTATGAGTTTTATCTTGCCTTTGCTCATCTTCATCAATCCATGGTGCATCAAGACAAACAACAAGCAAAGAAAACTCGACCAAGCTAGCTAGGATGCAAGAATCACACATGCATGCTCTTTGAGTCACCATTTCGGTCTTGGTGAGTTTGCTAGCTTCCATTTCTTTTCTTCTTGTTCTAACCACATGCATCTACTAAGAACTTGGTCACTAAGCTAGGATAAATAGAGATAAATCGGGTGGTGTCTTGGCTAAGCATGGAAGAAGAAGAAAATTGTGCTTCATCAAGTTTTGTGCATCTTCTTGTTGATTTGCCAAGGTGAGGGCTAAAACCTTTTGAAAATCCTTCAAAAATCCACATTTATGCTCTTAAATGTATGTCTTTGATTCTGTACTTGAGTTATATGTGTGTTCATAAGCTCTTACAACCATGCATGGCAAGATTTTGGCTTGAAGTTGATGATAGATGAAATCGGGTTTGTTGACAGCTCTCTGACTTGTTGTTTCGAGGTGAGTTTGGCTAGGCAAATGATGTTAAAAATGTATGAAAATTGGAAGGTCACTAGTTTTTCCAGTTTTGAACATTTTTCGCAGAAATAGGCCAAAGCTAATTTTGACTCTAAGGTCCTCCAAATGGCAAATTATTGAAATGTGTCCAAATCTGGAAGTCTGAAAAAATGAAGCAGGTTTTGGCAGATGCACTGACCTTGTGGAACGAACCAGTTTTGACTTAGTAAATGATGTCCAAAATGCATGAAATTTGGTGTGATGCTAGGTTTTTCAGTTCTGGACATTTTTGTCAGAAATGGACTAAGGTAAATCTCATCCCAAGTACCTCAAAAATGACAAGTATTGAAATGTGTGCAAATATGGATAGTTTTGTGCAATCCCACTGTTTTCGCTATAACTATTGATCCCGAACTCCAAATGATGCAAGGTTTATTTTTGATTTTAGTTCACTTATTAAGCTTTAATTTGACATCTTATTCACTAGAATTGGAGATTGTTTTCTTGTCTTAATGATTGTGAGAAAACAGCCTATTGCAGCAAGGGTTTCACTTAGTGTTATGCTTAGAAGATTTATTGTAACTCCTCTTGTGGTATTAATTGCTTGGGATTGTGGCATTGAAATGCTGTGTGGACTGTTTTGAGTACTTGGGGATGTTTGAAGTAATTGATGCTTGACTTGAGATTGAGTTTGAGTTGACTTGGGGGGTAATTGCACGGGTAAGCACGAAATAGAAACCCTAGTGACTAGGCGAACTTGCTAAGTGTTGATTCTTTGAATATTGAGTGTAATTATATGTTTAGTAGGCTGCCTGTAGTTGCCTTATAGCCCTAAATGTGATTTTGATTCGTTGCATGTTGACAATTAGGCCTTTCTTGCATCCGAACCACGTAGATTGTTGTTGCATGTTGAATAACCTTATTATTTGATTACGTGGACGTTGAAATGAGTTATATGACCTGATTTACGTGCGTTACATGGCTGCCCGTTTAATGTTCATATAACTCCATATGCTTTTCAAGTGAAATTACTTGTCTATTCGTGTCTCGCTTGTTTACTTGTCAATGTACAAT
Source organism: Ehretia macrophylla (assembly GCA_037974665.1). Taxonomy (NCBI): domain Eukaryota; kingdom Viridiplantae; phylum Streptophyta; class Magnoliopsida; order Boraginales; family Ehretiaceae; genus Ehretia; species Ehretia macrophylla. Next base: position 7,721,661 of record CM075779.1, read on the forward strand.
CTTATGACTGTCCAGAGGCAACCTACTTTGTTATCCTCCTAATGTGTTATATTAAATGTCATAAATGTGCATTGCATACAAGGTTGCAACCTTTCATTCTGGGGTGGTAGCGTTCACGCACATCGGGCGGTATCGGGCTTGCCGGTGCAACCGTGACTACCATGGTCCAATTCCCTCTCTCGCTTGGGGGCTAGACTTCCTCAAAGAGTTGGGTCGTAGGATTTCGGGGTACATCCGGAATACACCCACTTGGCGTGTTAAGGGGATGATTTGAAGTCGGTCGCAACAACTGAGAGCAAAAGCTCACCGTATCTTTTTTCTATATGTATAAGTACTCTCGCTTGGTTCCTAGAGAACCTCGGGGAGGAAAGACTGGTAATTGTGTTCCTTTACTTTTTATTATTGATATGTACTTAATTGTGTTATATTCATGCTTGCAAAAGGATTTTTATAAATTGAACCGAAAAATGAGTTTCAAAACCTATTTCTCGTTCCCCCTCGCTGAGTTCATAAGGTCTCACCCTCTTTTATCATCTCAGGTGAAGAAGATCAAGAACAGGTACCTAAGGACGATGTGTCTAACGATGATTCCTTGGAGTGATTGCCTGTCCTATGTGCTTTGCATGAATATGGCTATTTGTGAACTATGCTACTTGAAGACTATTTCTTTTATGTTGCTCAATGTTGTATTGTAAAAGACCCCCGTTGTAATTTGGGGTCTAATTTTGGTTTGTACTGATATTAACTAGACAGACGCTAGACACTACTATGGTCATTTTGCTATTACTATTGCTAGTATCTATAATAGGATTATGAAGTATTAGGTAAGGGCTAAGTAAAATGAACCAACCAAACCTTAAACAGGTACTCGCTATTAAGCTAAGATCAACAGGTACTTTTGTAACGAGGATAAACAAACAAACGAGACTTTCAAGATAAACTAGTAGGCAAATCGGTTGGTGACAAAATAGGAGTCCTTAATGGAATTGGATTAATGATTGGAATAATTGAGGCGTTTAAAAATTAGGTCAAACTAAGGAGCCAATTACAGCCGTTATGCTGCCGGTCTTCCGAAAAATTTTGGAGTTCTAGGCTAACGTTAAGCGTTAAATCTTCATAAACGATTAAGTACGTGAAATGATATGAACGTTTAGATCACACCCTAGTCTAACCTCTATAGGTCGGGTTGGAGCGTGACATTTAAGTGTAGATAGCTCTAGAAATTATATTTGTACGTAGACAAATGTATAACTAAGATTGCAGCCACTTGGCATAGATCATAGGCATTGGTTTAAGCATTGTACATGTATAAATATGAGGTATTGAGCAATGAAATGCAAGTTTGCCTTGCCCATTTTCGTGCATACATTCCAGCCCTTTTCCTTGGCATCTTTTCAAGCTTTTCGCAAGCATACTCAATAGTGTTCATCTTTCCAAAGGGTCAGCACCTGTACCCAAGCACCCTTTGCAAGTGTGTCGTGCATTGGCTAAGTGTTGGGGTCATTAACCTCTAACACTCTCAAGGTTCATGTTGCGCACTCTGATAACCTCACAGGCGCACTTAGTCAGCCCACAGTACTTGGCTAAGGCCGTACGGAGTCGGGATTTCGTCCTCAATCTCTGATCCCGTGACAATGTGCTCAACCTCATCTGTCCATTTACTCACCATACATCGAGTATTGCGCCACGAGAACTAATTATACACTTGAGCACCAATTTAGCACTGAAGTTTGGAGTAGAGGTCCTTGTTGGCAGCATACAAAGGGTCTTTGTTGCAACAATGAGACTCCCACAAATGCACCTGTGCCCTTTAAAACAAATATATAAGTCTACCATTTGTTCATCCATATCATCGACCGAGCAAGAGTAAGAAAGAAATATTGCATTATCAGCTGCAACTGTGGCATGAGTGAAGAGATTGTTTAGTTCCTCGCACTCTGTGTACCTCTTTTCTGTAAACACCAAGAAATAGCTCAGAAATTAAAGCTTCTCTTTAAGGGCTTTGAGTTTTATCTTCAAAGAATCATCTAGATCGACCTTAAAGCATAGTAGATCTTTCAGATTCTCCAAGAGAGAGCCAATGAAGTCGATCACAAGCCCATTGCTCATGAAATTAAGAGATCGTGATGACCTCAATACTATCCTGTAAACTTCTCTGATCTCTAACCTCTGACCTCATACGCTTAAACTCATCTGCCAAATTATAGAGCGTAGTCTCCACATCTTCCGAAAAAAGATAAATACTTTCCTGAACCCATTTTAGGTTCCTTACTACTCTTAGGTTCACAGCCTTGGCAAAAATCAAGATATCTGTCAAGTTATGATACCCAGAGCACCGGTTTGCCGTGTATGGTGTTGACAAGGTTCACAAGAAGCTGGTCCTTGAGAAGTTGCAATGTCGATTTCAGGCTAGGATCATCATGAAAGGAGAAAGATGTGGTTTCCTCTGTCTCTGATCTCTCTGGGTTTCCCTCGTCTGGGTCCGTGTGGACAGTGTTGAATCAAAGAAGCAAGGGAAGAAGATGAAATTTCAGCATTTGGTAAATATTATAGTCTAATTGTGAATGACCTGAATGTGTTTACCTTCTTAGCCTTGGCCTTTTTCTTTTGTTGTCGGGTATAATATCTACATCGATGGAAGATAGTGTTTTTTAGTAATTTATAATTGGGTGTTGTGAGTATAAAGAATGCATAAAAAAGAGTTTTAAGTAGTTATTTTTTATCACCTATTTCCCTTGTGAGTTTGGGATTCTTGGCTGAGGACGTGACAAAATGATAATAAATTCTTATTTAATAGTTTAATGTTTTAGATGAGTTATTCATGTCCAAAGTTAAAAAAGGAAGAAAAAAAAAATCTCACTTGCATAAGAGGCACGCATTGAAAATAATAAATAAATATTTTGAACTACACATTGAGCGCTATTTCAAATTTAGATACTAGTCAATGAAGCAATGTTGATTTAGTTGGTGTATGGAACTGTGAACTCTCAAAATTTATACTTAAGACCAAAAAAACTTAATTTTTTTTTTTTTATCGTGATGGGTCCTGACAAGTGGGTAGCAGCAGAAGGTTGCCAAAGGGTTGTGGTTGCATATAATGAGGTAAAGAGAGTGTTTAGTGTGTAGACGTGATGATCCTCTAAGAGCCATTGTCCCTTGCTTAAATAGTCAATACTATGCCAACAATCTTGGGGCTAATTCGAATCCTTCCATCCCCAAGAGCCTATCTATGCCCTTAAATATGCCGTTTGTGATTGACTTCCTAAGTTAGACTCTAATAACTGTTGCGGGAGAGTCTTACCACGCGCATCATAAGGCCACAGTCCCAGCAGGGCTCATGATGAGCTGGCCCAGGCCCATGAGAGCAGGTAAAGCCAAGCCCACTACAGGACAACGCATTTTGGCTCAACTATAACCATAATATAACCTAAATATCTATATTAGAATACTACTCCACAATAAACCACACTCCCATTCACATATATAAAATAGCTCCATAATATTATACATAAAACCTAAATACTTAACGTACCACCATAGTAAAAAATTATCCGTTACCACAAAGTCCTAATAACTAAGAGGTCAAGCACCAAACATAAACTTACATCACATAAGTAGAACATAAATAAACATCATTCCACAAAAATAAAACAAATAAACATCACCATGCATAAATATTGTCTTGCTGGAAAACTATCACACATAAACCAATCATAGCTTAGTATGGATAAGGTGGTCTCTAGTTCTCCATCAAGCATCTTCTCCAATCACTTACTCATCAATATCTGCAAAAAATTAAAAGAACCAAAAGAAAAATGAGTACAAAATCGCCGATTAGAACTTAGATTTGAAAGAAACAATAATAACTGAAAAACTTTTGTGACCTAAGATCAAGAATGATGTAAAAGGGAGTTCAAAAAATTATAAATCATAACAAAATGAAATGCAAGTTGAATAATGGCATTTATCTGGAGGATAAGCTTCAGTGTGCTATTAAAAGTAATTCAACTATAATCTACATTCTTCATAGTTGATAAGTGACTGGCTCATCTAAAAGTTTGAATTGTTAGAAAGGGGTTTATTTCATGAATCCCAAGCTTGCAAGCACGATTGGTGTTGCTGGTGTTGAAGATAATAAATAATATAATACATTTCTTTCTGACAGCTTAAACTTTTAGACGAAATGTTCACTTAACATGGTATCAAAAGTTTAGGCACCAAAAGGTCCTGAGTTCAAAACTCACTGCTTAAATTGTCCAAATGCAAGCCGAAAAAACTAACTCTGCCTGCACTTGAGGGGCGTGTTAAAGATAATAAATAATATAATAAATATCTCAATAACTAACTCCGCAAAGATAATAAATAATATAATAAACCCCTCAAAAACTAACTTCGCCTGCAGTTACGGGGGCGTGTTATAATAAATAATATAATAAACTCCTCTCTAACGTCTTAAGCTTTTAGTCGATGTGGTAACTAATTCACCCTGCAATTACGAGGGCGTGTTATAATAAATCATATAATAAACCCCTCTCAAAGTTTTAGACGAGATGGTCACTTAACAATACATATAAGAAATAACTACTTAGACCCTCTTTTCTATTGACCCAAAATAATTAACTCAAGTTATCTCTTATATCTATAACACCTAATTATAAATTACACATATATATGAGTCTAGGGTTTTGGACTCGAGACGTGATACTGAAACTCCAAATTGAGCACGGATTAAAATTTAAATGCTAGACTATGAATCTGTATTGATTTAGTTGGTGTCCAGAACAGCACATTTTGGCTCAACTATAACCACACTAAATAAAACCTAAAAATATACATCAGAGCACTATTTCACAATAAACACACTTTCATCCACATATATATATATATATATATAAAGTAGCTCCATAATATTTTACATATGATCTAAATACTTAACATAGCATCACAGTAGCTGCACACAGGAGTTGAAGTCCTAAACAAAAACTTACATCACATAAGCAGAACATACATACACATCACTCAGCATAAATTAACATTAAACATCACGAGGCATAAACTTTGTCTTGCCATAAAATTAACTCACATAAACCAGCCATATCTTAGTACGGATAAGCTCATCTCTAGTTCCCCGTCTAGCATTTTTTCCAACCGCTTACTCGTCACTATCTGTAATAAATCAAAGAAAACAAAAGAGGAATGAGCCAAAATGCCGAGTTAACAGAACTTATCCCTGAAATGAACACAAATAACTGAAAAGCTTTTGAGACTTGAGATCAAGAATGATATAAAAGGAAGTTTAATAAGAAATTAAAAATTATAGCAATATGCAATGAAAGCTGAATAATGCCATTTATCAGGAAGATCAGCCTCAGTGTATTATTAAAAGTAATTCGAATATCATATAATTTCTTTGTAGTCAAAAAACCAAATCATTCAGGACTAAAAAATAATATGAATTAGTTTTCTCTCATTAACGTAGTCATATACAAAACCATACAGAATACAGATTTATGTAATTGTGACTGCATTTCACTTCGTATCTCTGGTTTCAAATCAAAATAATACTGCCCCCACAAGGCAGTAGAATATCCTTAACAAACAGTGCGCCTTAATCGTCGTCCACTAGACTCAAGCTCTAATGTTTATTCATTCAACACTAGCAACACACAACATACAAACATGATTTTATATCATAGAACTCATCTCAACATAAGTTTATTTGAGAAGCATTAAGAAACCCATTTCAAAAATAAATAAAACAATCCAAGTCTATAATCATTATTTTAGAAAATAAGGTTTTCAGTAAGCACTATGTTTAAAACTATTTCTAAGAACAAACAGGTTGTAAAGTCAAAATGCATATTTAGAACTATGAAATAAAAGAAAAGAACATAAAAATGATAATCATTAATTTAAGAGAACATGCACACTGTTTATGAGTAGTACCAGTTGTCTTAACTAAGTTTTCAATGGTCTATAAGCAGAGAATATATATTTGAAAGAAGGAACTAATCAAGGATTAAAGATTATTAACTAAATAACCAAATAGAAACAAGTGAATGTAAGGCCATTGTAGTTTCATCAAATCTGAAAATTCGAAGCATTACCCATAAATTTGGAAAGAACGAGAAGTAGATTTTTGTTTTGCATGAAAACTTCAAAAATATGACTGCCATGAAAGTAGAGTTAATTCCACAAGCATGTATATTGATACCATATCAAAATTTCAGAAGCAAAAACTAAACATCAACGTTTCCAAAAGCATAGCTGAATGGAAGTTCTGAAAAAATATCTGATATTGCATTAGATTTGCATAAGCATCATTAACGCGTTTTCAAAACGCCGTCCAGAACGGGATTTTCAGAACACCAATGAAGAAGGAACAGGCCTACTTAAAAATTTTCAGAATAAGACGAGAACAACTTGGGAGAAAAATAAAAATTGACGTAACTTTCGTTTCAGAGATACTTAAACCAAGAATAACAAGTCTACTTATCTTGAATTTCTCACTGCATGATTAGTCTATCTCGAATTTTTCAAATGCTAATTTCATGAATAAACCCAAGTTGTCACCATCATATTCCTCTCTAAAGTACAAATAAGAATACCGAAAAATCATCATAATGCATTCATGAGTATCTAATTGTCATAACAGAACAAAAGACTATCATAATTTGCTTACCAAACAGCTCAGTAGGCTTAGTTTCCGAAACCGACATAATGGCCCGCTATAAGCTTCCGTTCAAGGCTTAAGTTAAACATCTATAGTGCAGAATATAGCTTCATCACATGCGTTTATCTTCTATATATATATATATATATATATATATATATGTTAAAATAGTTAGTTTCCAGGAATATGTTAATTAATAAATTAAGGGAACAGGGATCCAAATTAAAGAAACAAGACGTATTTAATTAGGAAATACCGAAAAATTAGTTAATTAAAAAATATTTTTCAGTCAAAGATAGTGACTACTTTTGCTCAATTTTCAAGTGTTTAGTAACACCGAAAAATTAATCAATTGAGAAACCCCTATTCCACCTCCCACCCTCACAATTAACATATATATTATGTGTATATGTTTTTCTTATAAAATCTAATGTAAAAAAATATTTTTTACTGTACATTCAAATATAAAAAAATATTTTTCAGGAAAATATTTTTTCTCAATAAGTTATTTTACGGCAAACAAATAGAACAAAAAAAAATATTTTATTTTCAAAAAAATTATTTAAAAGAAAAATATTTTCCACAAATAAATTATTTTATGACAAACAAACGAAGACACCTAAAGATATACACCGAAGCTAATCCACAATAAATCACACTTTCATCCACATATATGAAGTAGCTCCATACTATTATACATAATAGCCGTTACCAGAAAGTCCTAGTTAATAACTACACAAGAGTTCAAGTCCTATAAGTCGTACATATAATAAACATCACTCGCCAAAAATAAACATCAACAGGCACAAACATTGTCTCGCTATAAAATTAACACACATAAACCAGTCATATCTTAATACAGATAAGGTCTTCTCTAGTTCTCCGACAAGCACTTTTTTCCAACCACTTAATCTTTATCTGCAATGGATTAAACAAAACAAAAATGGAAAGAAACTGCATCTTATAAATTTCCAGCATCAAAAGGCCTGGTAGTCTAAATGGTCTAATCTGGAAACCGAAACAACTTACAACCGAAGTCAACAATTTTATTCAGTAACCAATGCCTAATGAAGGAGCAAATCACAACAATTAGAAGGCGTTCTATTGTAGAAGTATCCTTCACCTTGAGCTTGTCCAAATAAGAGATGATAGTTACTTTGTCATAACAATGCACAATAATTTGAAGGAGCGGATACTTTTACGTTCCTTGTCTTGACTTCAGTATCATCACTTGTACAGACTTCATTATCATCCTTGTGTACCTTTTTCAAGGAATATATGGTTGTTGCAGTGTTAGATTGTCAGAAACAATTAATGTGCAATTAGTATAGATGCTCTGTTCAAGATATGGTCTGATAACTAACATTAAAATACAAGTACATGTATGTATGCTAATTTGCTAAGCGCTTCTTCCTGTTTCTATTTTGTTTTTGGTAATTTTGCTAAGATGTTCTAGATTAAGACCTGAATGGAGATGGCAGATTACAGCAATTTCAATTAAGCAGCACCTCTTCCATGTTTAATTTGTTAAAACACTTATTTTGCAGAAAACATGTGAACATAATTAATTAATCAATCAAGGAATTAGGAAATAGTTAATCTCCAGAAAGGAAAGGAATTCAAATTACTCACAAATGAGTCCGCCTCTCCCTGCTTAATAACGACCTTGAGCTCCTGATTTTCCATGTCCAGTTGTTCTTCATGAATTTGCTTAACAAACACATTCAAACGGGAACTGCACCTACTCACCTCAATCTTCTTCAATGTGGGAATGCCCCCTAAACAATCAGGGATCTCCTCAAGTCGAGGGCAATTTTGCAGCACCAGTTGTTCAAGAGGAGAAAAGTGAAACCTGGAGACGCTCCATTTTCTAATGTCCAGATTTTTCAATTTTAAGAATTTGAGTTTGGGAAAGTCTCCATCCCCCATTTCCCATTCTTCTCCTTCAAAAGTTTCATCAAGTAGTTTAAGAACCTCAAGCTCGGGAAGTTTCCCAATGATTGAAATTAGGTTCCAGGACATACAAAACTTTGGTATCGTCAACTTTTTTATGTTTGAAGGGAGACTCAACTCATAATTTTGTGGCCCAAAGCCAAAGTAAGACACACAAAGTGATTCAAGTTAACTTAGAGTGGCCAGGTTCAGATATGATACCACAAATATGCATCTCAAATTTTTAACATTGGCAAGCCCTTTCATCACCTCCTCCTTCTCATCTTCATTCAAGTACAACAGTTGTAGAGTGGAAATTGTTTGTAAATTGCCTAATCGAGAAACACAATCCAAGGATGGACTATGGACGAAAGCACAGGAATTTATGTGTAGATTCCGCAGCTTTACCATATTCCAAATTGGACGCGGTAGATAATAAGTTTTAAATCCTTTCAAAATGAAAGTTTCCAAGTTCCAGAGGTTGACTATTGATGATGGAATAGCATCAAAATCACCATTAATTGCTAAGTATCTCAGGTGACCAAGTGAGTTTATTTTACCCGGAAAACAATCCCGAAAAGAGCTCCAGATTTTGATGCATTCCAAATCTAACACCCTAAGAAGTTTGAACTTGTGGCACATGGATGAGACGTCAATGTCTCTTGTGGAAAGATAATAATAACGGTCAAAGAAGAGTAGAGAGCTTTGGACATAAGAAAGAGCTCTGGTTGATTAGAGCTTATCCGAAGCTGCTCACAAATGACGTGTGGGTAAATCAGAAGTCTCAACCCACTTGATTAGTTGCAAAAAATTATCCTCCTTAGCTTTTTCCAAGCAGAAATCACGAACCAAATCATGAACACGACACACTTTGATTTCACCTGTAGATCTTCTTTTTGCGGTTGTTATTAGGCTTCTACCAATAAGATCCATCAAGTAATCCACCGCTATATTTTCTAAGCTCCTTTGTTCAACTTTTTGAATAAACCCTTCAGCAACCCATAAACAAATTAACTTCTGCACTAGAATGTGATTGTTGTTAGGAAATGCTCCAATATAAAGAAAGCATGGTTTCAGATAATCTGGCAAATGCTTACAACTCAAATCTATAACTTTCATGGACTGTTTTCTGGGGTCACCTCATTGATCGTAACAACCATGCGTCATCTGTAGGATAGATATATGTAATTTGAAATCCTTACTTCTTGCTGATATGTTGTATTTTGTATTTCCTAGTTTATTGGCCAATATCTCTGAAATTCAGTTTTGCTTGCTTTGTACCTTGTCTATAAATGTACTGCAATACTCAGCAATATACTTGAGAAGTTCTCAACAATTCAACTTGTTCCCTCTTTACAAAGCATATCTTATAGCCTACGCAATTGGCCTCACAATGAGCAAAAGTTCACAAAGGAAGTAGGTAAAAACAGAGAAAACATTACTATATGGAGTGAGAAGTCACCTATTAGTATGTAAGAAGAGAGAGGTTTCATAGAAAATCTTATATCGTGGAATTGAAGTAAAAAATGGAAAAAAAGAAAGACAGATATTTTTATGAGTGTCCAGCATCACATACCGTGGAATTGCAGTCAAAAAATGCGAAAAAGAAAAAAAGAAAAATACACACATTTTTTTTTTATGAATGTCCAACATAACAAGCCCTGGTCTAATCTCGAGAGGCCAATAACACAGAATAAAAGTTTAGGAGGGCTACTTCCACACCTCGATTTGCTTTTCCACTCCAATTGAAAAGTTCTGAAGATATTAAGACAAAAAGGCATTAGTTTTACTTCAAACTGTAGGTGTAGCGCGTGCCAGAGCCTTTCTCTCCAGCTCACAGATATGCCTCCAGAACTCTGCCAACAGGCCCTGCAACAACGCTATAACCAGCACCAAGTGAAAAAGAGAAGTCGGCTATGAAATGTTTCTACAGCTTCAGAATCATGTAGCACAATTTTGAAGTCCATCAACACACCCCCTACCTACTGAAATCAGTAAACAAAATAACAATATCAGTGAAGAAGTGAAAACACGGATTAGTTTTCGACTACCTCTTTCTTTGAAAGAAGAAGTTATAATGAATTAGTTGAAAAGAACAGGTCAAATTCTAAAATTGGCTATTAGAAATGCTAAGAATTATAAGTTGGTCCTGGCAAAACACAACGAATAAATGAAAGATAGTATCTAGCTTTTTCTATTAAAGCTGAAGTCTCATTAAGTAATTAATTCATAGGATAAATTAATCTCTCTGTCTGACCCATAAAGGTGTATGAGATATTAAAGAAAAAAATGAGTCAGTTCACATAAGTTAGATAAAATTCTAAAGCAAGTATCGCTCCGTGCAATTTACCCCTTTTTAACTGGAAAAAAAAAAAAAAAAAAAGAGTTTGACCTTTATATTTTGTAAGGCTAGAAACTAGTGAGAACCAGATAGCATTATCATTGACCATACTAATGTCATGACCTACTGCACTGAGCTTAGCTGAGCACCCCATCCCAAGCCGACAGAGAGTATATAGCAAATGGTGCAGACCATGATCCATTAGATCTTCGAGTGAAAACCAAGCCAGTACCAAGTTTGTAAGCAACTAGAACCTCAGCTTTTGCAAATTAGGAGGTGTACAGAACAGAATAATTTTGATTCAATAATATACAGAATATAAAAATAGTTATTTTGCAGAAAAGTGTAAAGGTAATTATTTAATCAATCAAGGAAAACAGAAAATGTTTAATCTCTAATACGGAGATGAATTGAAATGACTCACATATGATCCTGCCATGCTTTCCTACTTAACAAGGACCCCAAGCTCCTGGTTTCCCATGTCCAATTGTTCTTCCTGAATTTGCTTAACGGACTCCTTCAAAGAGTTACTGCACTATCTCACCTCAATCATATTCAATGTGGGAACGTACCCTAAACAAGAAGGGATCTCCTCAAGCTGCGGGCAACTTTGCACCACCAGTCGCTCTAGGGGAGGGAGGTGATCGCTGGAGACACTCCATTTCCTAATATTCAGTTTGATTAATTTTAAGAATTTGAGTTTGGGAAACTGTTTATCTCCCATTTCTCATTCTTCCCCATGAAAAGCTCTACAAAGTAGTTTAAGAACCTCAAGTTTTGGAAGTTTCCCAATGATAGAAATTTGGTTCTAGGGCAAATAAAACTTTGATATGGTCAATTTTTTTATGGTTGAGGGGAAACTAAACTCATAGGGATGTAGCACCTTACCGTGGCAAGTCACCCTAAGTGATTCAAGTTGATGTAGAGTTCCCATATCTGGAAGCCGATTGCAATTTCCAGAATAATCCCATGATTCCAAAAATATGCATCTCAAATTTTTAACATTGGCAAACCTTTCCATCAACTTCACCGTATCATCTCCAAATGACAGAAATAGTCTAGAAATTGTCAGTAAATTGTCTAATCGTGAAATATTCTCACAGGATGGTTGACTGAGGAAAACACTGTGATTTATGTGTAGATGCCGCAGCTTTACCATATTCCAGATAGTATGTGGCAGACGAACTTGAGATGTTGATCCTTCAACAATAAAAGTTTCCAATTTCCAGAGGTTGGCTATTGATGAGGGAATAGCATGAAAATTACCACACATTGCTAAATACCTCAAGTGAGCAAGTGAAGTTATTCTATCCGGGAAAGTGCCCTGAACCATGATGCACACCAAATCTAACACCCTAAGAAGTTTGAAGTTGTCACAAATGGATGAGACATTCCTGTCTTTTGTGGGAAATAAATAACTAGGGCCACAGAACAGCAGAGAGCGGACATATGGACCATGACCCTTGGACACAAGAAAGCGATCTGGTCTATCACAACGTATCCGAAGCTGCTCATAACTGAGATTTTTTAATAAATCAGAAGTAGGAAACTGTTTGATTATCTGCAAAAAGTTATCTTCCTTGGCTTTCTCCAAGCAGAAGTCACGTACCAGATCATGAACACGACACTCCTTGATGTCACCTGTGGATCTTCTTTCGGTGATAATTATTAGGCTTCTACCAATTAGATCCATCAAGTAATCCTTTGCTATTGTTTCTAAGTTCTTTTGTTCAACTTTTTGAACAAATCCTTCAGCAACCCATAAACGAATTAACTTCCGCACTGGAATGTATTTGTTTCTCAGAAATGCACCAATATAAAGAAAGCATGGTTTTAGATAATCTGGCAGATGCTCGTAGCTCAATTCTATAACTTTGATGGACTGTTTTTCAGGGTCACCAACTATGTGTGAACTTAAACTATTGGCTACTTTTCTCCATTGATGTCGTTTCTTGTCAATCCTTGCAAGAATTCCACCAACCACAACAACTGCAAGAGGCAATCCGTTACACATTTTTGCAATTTGTTTTCCAACTTCCAACAGCTCTGAAGGACAGATTTCGCTTCGAAATAACTTTTCTTGCAACAAATGCCAGCTCTCATTGTCGAAGAATGGACGAAGATAATGAATCTTACTACCATATGCTTTCAACTCCAGATTGTGGAATCGAGTTGTGAACAGTATTCTACTTTCGTTATTGTCATCTGGGAATGATCTTCTCAAGGCATCCCAAGCCTCAACATCCCACATATCATCAATGAGGATCAGATACCTATTTCCCTTTAGACTTCTGTACACCTCTTCAGCTACTTCTTCTTCTGTCATCTCAGACATCCTCTCAGTAGGTTCCATGACTTGACTTAAGATGCGAGACAAGAGGTACTTCCTGTTATATACTTGAGAAACATAGCACCATGCACGAAGATAGAAGTAATCTTTCACAATGGGATTATTGTAAATTTTCTTGGCAAGATGTGTCTTACCTAGTCCAGGCATGCCAACAATTGATACCATCCGTAGCTTTGGTGATCCCCACACAAGATATCCAACTATTGTTTTTTTCTCCTCCTCAAACTCTACTCCTATTTCATCCATTTCTGGAGTAGTAGCTCGTGATGATGCTTGACTAGACATTTCTGCACCGTGGTAAAATTCACTATCATGCATCGTATTCTCACCAATCTCATTGGCCTCTGCCCTAAGAACCTCAATCTCCTTTCTAACCTCAGAGAGCCATAAGAAATGATGCCATATAGCACCATTTGTTACCAAAAGTGAGTCAATTATGTATTCTACCTTATATGCAACTTCTATAATTTTTTTTTTTGGCTAAGTCAGTAAGTTTCATTTCATTAAAACACTAAATCAAACAAATACAAGGAAAAGAATTCCAAACAAATTGAATACTAACCTAATAAAACATTTAAGTTCCAATAGTTACAAAGGGTTCTATTGTTGAGAACGTTTCTAAACTGTTTACCAGTAAGCATTTTGAGTCTAACATCGTCACGAATCATTGCTACAATTTGATCCTCTGTTGTAACACAATTTCCAAAAAAGGGACTATTGCGCTCCTTCCAAATGTGAAAAATACAGGCAGGAAAAATAGTTTTGAGCAAAAGTGCCTTCAAACTATCTTTCCTACAATTCCTCAAGATTAAATGCAAGGCCCTGCTCCATTGAATACTCCCAACGCTGGCCAAGGCAAACTTAATACTTCTTCTCCAAATACGTCTACTAAATGTGCATTCAAAGAATATGTGATATCTAGATTTCATACTCATATGACACAGTTTACATTGACTCTGAACATTCAAACCCCAACTTCTATAATTTGCTTCCAAAGAACTTTTAGTTTATCTTGCTCAGTATAGTGCTTTGCAATTTTACCTAGAAAAGATCTAAGGAACTGTAGCTCTTCCTCCAGTTGTTCACCTTGAAGATTCATGAATGTGATTGAATCAGTCCTATTGTTCAGTAGCTCTCGTAGATTCCCCAAGAAGCAATCAAGAAAGCCCAGCTCATCAGTGCTGGGGAACTTAGGACATGTTGACTTGAAAACTTGAAGATAAATCTCCGTGATCTCTACCTTGAAAAGCCTAATCTCTTCTAGCAAGTCAACTATTGAAGAATACACCTCTCTTGTTTTCTCATTCATTTCATCGACATAAAGTGAATAAACCACTGATCCTGCTTTTGTAGATATATCTTTTGCCTGCATTAAGAGATCACTCAGGGTCTCAGTCTCAAAATACAACAGGTTTGGCCGATCCGCGAGAAAGCTTCTTACGAATGCTAGCTCTTCCTTAAGGATTACTAATTGATCTCTTACAGGAACTACCAAACCAGCACATAATAGTTTCATTACATTTTCTTGAAGAGATTCGATGAAGTCCACAGCAATGTTATCTCTTTTGGAAGTGTTCAATTTTGGTCGTGATGACTCTGAACAAGCTTTCAGGACTCCGATGGAAATGTCTCTAACCTCAGGAGTCGTAGGGCCAATCTTCCGCGCAAGATCAGAAACATCAATCACCAATCCGCATAGCATGTCTTCATCCAACTAATCAACCAAGCAAGAGACAACTTTGGCATGATGAGTGAGGAGATTATTTAGCTTTTCATACTCTGTGCACCTGTTTCGTGCGAAACTCAAGAAAGTTTTCAGAAATCTAAGCTTTCCTTCAAGGGCTTCGAGTTTTGCCTTCAAAGGATCAATTAGATCGACCTTAAAGCTGACCAGACCTTTCAGATTCTCCAGGATAGATTCAATGAAATCGATCACATGCTCAAATCTCATCCAATTACGAGAATCTAAATCGGAATCTGAATCTGATGAACTTGACACTATCCTGTGAACTTCTCTCATCTCTGACCTCATAGTCTGAACCTCATTTACCACATGAGCTACCAGATCACTGAAGGTATTCGCCCTCCTTTCTCCATAAGTAGAGATTAGCATCTGTAGCTCCCTTTCGGCTCTTCGGTCCACAGCTTCGGCGTGCTCCCGGAGGTTTATCAAATCCTCATACTCGAAGCACCGATGTGCCGTGTACTTGAGAAATGTTCGAAGGAATTTTAGCTCCAACTCAACGGTGTTTAGATGATTCACAGGAATTGTCGATTTCACTAGTTTCCGTATCCATTCGAAAGAAATAGATACAAACATTTTTCCCTCGCTCTCACTGTTTCTATGAGAAATGTTGAATCAAAGAAGGAAGCAATTGAACGAGATGAAACTTTTGCATTTGGGAAATATAATAAGGGAAATTAGCGCAAATGCTCCTCATTGTTTTCTTAAAAGTTTAAATGGACCTCTATTATTTAAAATTAGATAATTTAATTTTTATTATTTCTCAAAAAAAATTAAATTTATCTCTATTATTCAAAATTAATTAATTTAGTCCCTATTATTTTTCAAAAATTTCAATTTAGTCCCTGTATAAATTAGCCAAATTAATTTTTTTTGAAAAATAATAAGAACAAATTTGAGATTTTTTGAAAAATAATAAAGACTAAATTAGTTAATTTTGAATAATAGAGACGAATTTAAAATTTTTAAAAACATAATAAAAAAATAAATTGAATAATTTTAAAAAATATGAATGAATATAAAATTTTGTGAAAACGATAGAGATGAATTTAAAATTTTGAACAATATGGGTGAAAAATAACATAAACTAAAATTGACTAATTGAACAATAGAAATAAATTTAAAAATGCGGATCCCGTGATGCCCAATTACCTCTTGTGGTCCTTCCAATACTATAATATACTTTTCGAGCAAAATACACAATACATTTCCCAATATTTTATAAATTTCATATTTAGTCCCTATTGTTTATAAAATATCTTAATTTAGTCTTTATTATTTAAAATATCTCAATTTAATTCTTATTATTTCACCAAAAGTTTTAATTTCATCCCTATTATTTAAAATGTCTCAATTTAGTCCCTATTATTTCTCAAAAAAGTTTCAATTTTATCCCTATTATTTTTAAAGAGTTTCAATTTCATCGCTATTATTTTTTTAAAGTTTCAAATTTTTCTTTATTATTCAAGGACTAAATTAAAATTTTTTGAGAAACAATAGGGACGAATTTAAATTTTTTTTAAAATAATAAGAACGAAATTGAAAATTTTTGGAAAACAATAAGGACGAAGTTGAAAAACTTTAAACTATAGCGACGAAATTAAAACTTTTAGAGAAATAATAGGGACTAAATTGAGACATTTTAAACAATAGGAACTAAACTCAATTTTTTTGCAAAACAATAGAGACTAAATGTGAGATTTTTCCAAAGTTATGTATAAAATTTTATATTTTAAAAAGTCATGTAAGATCTCCGTGTGATATTCAAATATTGCACAACACCCCTTGCCATCTATTTTTCTATTAAAGTTAACAAAAAATATGCATAACAATGCACTTGAAATTCATATTATGTTTTAAAACACATTTGAAAAGTCCAAAATGACCTCACTTCCATCTTCTTCACAAATACATTGGATCATCTTCTTCCATTTTCAAATTAAAGTCAAAGTAACAAAGTTTACATTTTTTTAATCCAATTACTTTCGAAAAAGTAAAGAACGTGGGCTCTCAACATTATTCTTGCTAGAATTGTTTTTTGGGTGATTATTCAACTTATCTAATTCGTAATTAATTGTAGTGATTGCTCATTATGCAAGCTAAACATTTAATTTATTCTGCTTTTTGTTGTTTGTTCCTCCGCTTGAATCAACTTTCGCCACTTCATACAATTCCACTTTATTCACGTTGATGAAAAGGCGTAGCAGTTGTTTGACAATAAAGACATCGAGTTAGAAAATTGTCAAATGAAGCGCAAGAAAGCAAGGATGTTTTTATCAAAGTTGCGCATGTCATCCAAGTAATTTTTTTGTCTTTTGCGCATGTTATCCCAGTAATTTTTTGTCTACGTCTAACTGCCAATGTCTTCTTTAATCCTCTCCAAGCACAACACTGTACATATTGAAAGAAACATCGTGATGTTGGCGGAAAGAAACAATAATCAAATGATAGTTGATTGCATATTAGCCGGATTTAGACTTTTCCCAATCCCCTGCCATAGAGGTGTAGGGGAAGAGGTGAAAACAATCACCATAAAATTAGCACGGGTAGTGCTCGTTGCTGATTTGGATTAGTAACTTAATAATTTATGATTGACCATGTTTTCAGAAAAAAAAAAAAAATTCAAAAAACAAGGAGTACAACTAAAGTAACTATACATATAAATCTATTTACGAATCTATATGCTTCGCTTGGAAGTGGTATTCTATATCAATTTAGTCAATTTCGTACTTAATCCTTTTGCTAGAAAAAATCATACTTGATCCTCTTGCTAATTGTTTATTGCCACATTAGTTGGAGTTAGACTTGTCAACTATTGTTGTAATGAGTGAATTATAACTATATTTTTTTATTTATAATTTGCGTATTTTTATGCTAAAAAATTAATTTAACCCCTTTTGAAAATAATTGTTCATATATGAATATTAAATTGTGTAATTTTAGCCCTTCGTTAAGCGACGAAGTGAGAGTTGCGATGAGACGATGGCTGAAGTTTCAATGTCGTGGCAATCCAAACACCATGTTGCCTTGAAGCCATCCCACAGTGGGTTTCTATAGATTTGCGTGTTACACGAATTACTGTGAGTGTTAAGACAGGATGCCATGAATAAATATTTTGAATGCGCCCAAATAAGACTCAATCATCTAACCACTTAATTCATTTTATATTCCAACTCATGTATGGTAGGTAGGTAGAACATAAAATAAGGCATGCTTGTCTCGAGCCCGATGTCTAACATTCTTACCATTTATTCTTACAGAAAGAAAAAGACGCAAATCATGTCATAATGCGATAAGAATGCAGATAACCAGAATTTTCAATACGCATATCACGATCACCGTCGATATATAAGGGTGTTCATCATTAAAACGAAGATTAGTACCAATTCTTTGTTGCAACAATATTGCCCTCCCAATGACACTCCCACATACGCACCTCTGGCATGAAAGTAAGAGCAGTATAAAGTGTACCCTTTGGATCCCTGAGCAGAACTATCGTTCAACCTCATCGGATATTTTTGCCATGAGATGTGAGTATACATGTCCCGCATGTACAGGTGTGATTCGCTACCTAGAAGAGTACTGTTAAAAAAAAAAGAGTAAATTGCACCAGACCCCCTTGTGGTGAGGCTTAAGTGCACACGATCCTCCTGTGATCCAAAAACCCCCTCCAAACCCTCTTGTGGTCATTAAAAAGTGCATATGACTCCCATGCCGTCAAATAATCCGTTAAATTTAACAGAAGTGGATTTTTTACAATAAAATAATTATAATATTTGACCAAATTACCCTTTATTGAATAAATAAATAAAATCAAAAAAATAAAAATAAAGTAAAAAAACCCATCTTCTCTCTCTCCCCAAATAACACAAAAATCGTCATTCCACCCCCAACCCCAACCTCCACCTAGGACCCCCACCCTGCAAACTTTTAAGGGTATAAAAGTCTTTTCGCATTTTTCGTTACTTACATAGACGGAATTTTGATGGCAGGGGGGTCATATGCACTTTTATATGACCACAGGGGGGTCTGGAGAGGGTTTTTGGACCACAGGGGGGTAGCGTGCACTTAAGCCTCACCACAGGGGGATCTGGTGCAATTCACCAAAAAAAAAAAAAAAATCCAAGAACCTTTTAAAATAAAGAAAGATTGAGTTGTGTAGAAAATCTTATGTTGTAAAATTCGAGTCAAATTAAATTACCATTTCATTTAAAAACTTATATTGTTAGAGAGAGATTCATTATATTATTTTTTGTATTCAACAAAGTACAAGTACATATACTAATTTGCCAAGAACTGCTATTCTTTTTCTCAGTGGTAATTTTGCTAAATGATACTTGATTAAGACCTAAGACGGAGAGAAAAAGAGAAAATTACAACAATTCCCCTGTCGCCAACTCCCATCTCACGCCCTTCTTTGTTTGGCAATGTGAACTGCACATTAAAGCTCCAGATTGAGTACTGATAATTTTTTTTCTTAATTTAAATGAAGCTTACAAGTTAATATTACATTACTTAAGATGTTGATACCAATAATGAATTTCGAAACCTCTCGCGCTTAAAACGGAAATCATACCACTAGACTAAATGCCTAGTGGCTAATCAATAAAACTACCTTGATTTAGTAGGTGTGCAGAACATCATATTTTGACCAAGTAATTATTCTGCAGAAAAACATTAATATGTTTAAGTAATCAATTAAGCAAACAGAAAATATATAATCTCTGAAAAGCAAATGAATTCAAATCACTCGCATATGATCCCGGAATGCTTCCTTACTTAACAAGGACCTTGAGCTCCTGAATCCCCATGTCCAGTTGTTCTTCATGAATTTGCTTAACAAACTCCTTCCTTCAGGATTGAACACTAATGGACCTGATTTGAGATGGGTCACACGCGAATGAATTTGACTGGACCAATGGCCCTGCAAATGTGAAGATAATTGAGATTTCATCTTAAAATCAATTAGTACTAAGTGGAGTAGCCCAGGATCTTATAAGGTGGTCTTAGAGTTTTTAATTTTTCGATGTGAAAAAAGTATATATTCCAACAATCTCCTTCACGTGTGACTTGATTTGAAAGGAGTCATACGTGGAGGTCTTAGAGTTTTTTATTTTTTAATGTAGAACAAGTATATATTCTAACAGTTTAAGAGAAGAAAAGTGATCACTGGAGACACTTTATTTTCTAATATAGAAATTGTTTAATTTTAAGTATTTGAGTTTGTGAAACTCTCCATCTCCCATCTCCCATCTCCCATTCTTCCCCTTCAAAAGCTTTAAATAGTAGTTTAAGAACCTCAAGGTTGAGAAGTTTCCTAAAGATCGAAATCTGGTTTCAGAGCCATAAGAGAAGATGCCATATAGGACCGTTTGCTACCAAAAGTGAGTCAATAATGTATTCTGCCTTATATGCAACTTCTACAATTTGTGTCCAAAGAACTTTTAGTTTTTCCTGCTCAGTATGGTGCTTTGCAATTTTACCTAGAAAAGATCTAAGGAACTGTAGTTCTTCCTCCAGTTGTTCTAAAAAATAAATAAGATATTATAAGTCTATAAGCATGGCAACATCAAATATGCTCCAAACTTTCCAAATTAGAAATAACTTATGAAGCTCCAAAGGATTCATTCCTCAAATGAAAATCCAACTAGAGCACAATAAAATCCAAATAACTTAAGGAATAAAATAAATGAAGTCTAAAATTGTACATGAAAACGTAAATGAAAAGCTTGCTATCCTTAAGGTGGTCATTCATTTACCCCAAGCCTAAGCACAACAACCTAATTATTAGTATTTGCAAAAACACATAGTTTGAAAAATATATAATGCAAAGGAGATTTGAATCTTGTTGTAAGCAATAGGACCTCAAAAATAGCATGTATGACTTCAGTATCATCCATGTGTACCTTTCTCAAGGAATACGTTGTTACAGTGTCAGATTGGTGACTGACTTTCTTATTGAAAAAGACTTCAGAATGGGTTCTAGTGATGGGTGGCGGGACGGGAGCTTGCTGGCTGTTCTATCTTCCCTTTCACAACCTGGACTTCTGTATTCTGCTTGTGACGGATCTGATTTGAAATTATTTCTTGCCCTGGTCAGAAAACATTGTTTTCGCGCTTAGTGTGCAATTAGTATAGATGCCATGTTCAAGATATGGTCTGACAACTAATACTGATATACATCCTGTCCCATTTTAATTATGTAAGAGTTTTTTTGTTCAATTTATAATGACTTGAGTTTGTTGTTACTATCAACATGAGTATAAGTATTTAAAGGCAGTTAGATTAGCATTTATGTGTTGATTGTGGCTTTGTTTATCTAACACAACCAAGATACATGTATACTAATTTGTTAAGTGCTGCTTCTACTTTTTAACTCTATCTTTCTTTTCTTTTTCTTTTTTTTTTTTGTAATTTTGATAAGCCGTTCTTGATTACGACGCAATGGAGTCTATGGAGATAGAAACAGAGAAACAGAAAATTACAGAAATTTCAATTAATTGCTGCACCTCTTCCATGTCCCCAACAGCACGTTCAAGTTCCAAATTGAGGGTTGATTAACATGTTAGTTGTTAGTCAATAAACCTCCATAGATTTTGTTGGTGCAGAGAACAATTTAATTTGTTAAAATCGTTATTTTCAAGAAAAATGCCTAACGTAATTAATTAATTTATCAATTAAGGAAACAGGAAATGTTTTGAATCTCTAACTAAAAAGCAAAGGAATTTAAGTTACTCACAAATGACTTGGCAACCCAATGGTTAATAACGACCTCGAGCTCTTGGTTTCCGAAGTCCAGCTGTTCTTCCTGAATTTGCTTAACAATCTCCTTTAAAAGGGAACTGCACCCACTCGCCACAATCTTCTTCAATGTGGGAATGCCCGCTAAACAATCAGGGATCTCCTTAAGCTGAGGGCAATGTTGCAGCACCAGTTGCTCAAGAGAAGGAAAGTCATTACTGGAGACGCTCCATTTGCTAATATCCAGATTTTTCAATTTTAAGAATTTGAGTTTGGGAAACTCTCCTTCTCTCATTTCTCATTCTTGCCCTTGAAAAGCTTTATCAAGTAGTTTAAGAACCTTAAGGTTGAGAAGTTTCCCAAGGATCGAAATTTTTTTCCAAGGCTGACGAAACTCCGATATTGTCAACTTTTTTAAGTTTGACGAAAGAGCAAATCGATGGGTATAAAGCCGCTTAAACTTGTAAGACACCCAAAGTGATTCCAGTTGAGTTAGAGTGGCCAATCCCGAATCTGAGTCTACCAATATGCATCTCAAACTTCTAACATGGGCAAGCCCTTTCATCACCTCCTCCTTTTCATCTTGATTCAAGTACCTCATTTCTAGAGTAGAAATTGTTTGCAAGTTGTCTAATCGAGAAACACAATCCAAGGATGGACCACGGAGGATAGCACAGGGATTTATGTGTAGATGCCGCAGCTTTCTCATATTCCAAATTGTATCCGGTAGGATAAGATTTTGAGATCCTTTCAAAATAAAAGTTTCCAAGTTCCTGAGCTTGGATATTGATGATGGGATAGAATCAAAATCACCACTAATTGCTAAGTACCTCAGGTGAGCAAGTGAGTTTATTTGACTCGGAAAAGGATCATCCCCATGATAGATCCAGATTTTGATGCATTCCAAATCTAACACCCTAAGAAGTTTGAACTTGTGGCACATGGATGAGACATCACAGTCTCTTCTGAAAATAAAATCAAAAAAGCCAGATAACAGCAGCGAGCGGACATGCGGGCCGTAAGCTTTGGACGCAAGAAAGAGCTCTGGTTGATTGGAGCTTATTCGAAGCTGCTCAAACATGAAAGGTGGAGGTAAATGAGGACGCACCCACTTGATTAGTTGCAAAAAATTATCCTCCTTAGCTTTTTCCAAGCAGAAATCACGAACCAAATCATGAACACGACACACTTTGATTTCACCTGTAGATCTTCTTTTTGCGGTTGTTATTAGGCTTCTACCAATAAGATCCATCAAGTAATCCACCGCTATATTTTCTAAGCTCCTTTGTTCAACTTTTTGAATAAACCCTTCAGCAACCCATAAACAAATTAACTTCTGCACTAGAATGTGATTGTTGTTAGGAAATGCTCCAATATAAAGAAAGCATGGTTTCAGATAATCTGGCAAATGCTTGTAGCTCAACCCTATAACTTTCATGGACTGTTTTTGTGGGTCATTAGCTATGGATGCACTTTGACTATTGGCGACTTCTCTCCAATAATGTTCTATCTTGTCACTTCTAGCAAGAATTCCAGCTACCACAACAACTGCAAGAGGCAGCCCTTTACAATTTTTTGCAATTTGTTTTCCAACTTCCAACAACTCTGAAGGGCAACTTTTACTTTGAAATAGCTTTCCCTGCAACAACTGCCAACTCTCATCATCGGAGAAAGGACGAAGATGATGAATCTTGCTAACAAATGTTTCCAAATCCAGATTGTGGAATCGACTTGTGAATAATATTTTACTTCCGTTGTCATCATCTGGAAAAGATCTTCTCAAGGCATCCCATGCCTCAACGTCCCACAGATCATCCACGAGGATTAGATACCTATTTCCCTTTAGACTTTTGTACAGCACTTCATCTAAATTTCCATCTGTCATCTCATTCATTCTCTCAGTAGATTCAATGACTTGACTTAAGATATGAGTCGAGAGGTGGTTCCTGTCATATACTTGAGAAATATAACACCACGCACGAATATGAAAGTAATGCTTCACAATGGGATTGTTGTAAATTTTCTTGGCAAGATGAGTCTTACCTTGTCCAGGCATGCCAACAATTGCGACCATCTGTTGTTTTGTTGACCCTCCCGTAAGATCTTCTATTATGCTTTTCTCCACATCCTCAAATCCTACTACTACTTCATCCATTTCTAGAGAAGTTCCTTGCAATGGCGCTTGACTAGAAATATCTGCACCAAGGTTGACTTCACTGTTATGCATCTCCTTCTCATCAATCTTAATGACCTCTGCCTTAAGAACCTCGATCTCCTCTCTGATCTCAGAGAGCTGGAACCTACGATACTCTTCAGGACCATTTCTTACTAAAAGTAAGTCGATTGTGTATTCTGCCTTGTAGGCAACATCTATAATTTGTGTCCAAAGAACTTTTAGCTTCTTCTCCTGCTCATTGTGCTGCTTGGCAATTTTACGTAGAAAGGATCTAAGGAAGTGTAGCTCTTCCCCTAGTTGTTGAACTTGAGGTTTCAAGCCTTGGATTGACTTAATCCTATTCTCCGGAAGCTCCCTAAGATTCCCCAAGAAGCGATCAAGAAAGCCAAGCTCATCAGTGCTAGGGAACTTAGGAAATGGTGCCTTGGGATAAATCTTTGTGATCTTTACCTTGAAAAGCGTAATCTTTTGTAGCAAATCATCTACTAAAGATTCCACCCCTTCTAGTGGTTCATGCTGTTCTTGCCTGTAATTGAGTGAATAACTCACTGATCCTGCCATGAGGGATATAATTTTGCACTCCGTTAAGAGATCACTCAGAGTTTGAGTCTCAATATTCAGGTTTGGCAGATCCATGAGAAAGCGTCTGAGGAATATTAGTTCTTCCAAAAGGATTTCAATTTTGTCTTTCAAAGGAAGCATAGAATCAGGTAATAGTTCCATTACATTTTTCAAGACAGAATCAACGAAGTCCACAGCAATATCATCGCTCTTGGAAGTGTTCAAGTCTGGTCGTGATGATAACTCAGATGAAACTTTCAGGACTGCGATGTAAATTTGTCGAACCTTTGGAGTCACAGGGTCAATCTTCTGCACCAGACTAGAAAGATAAAAAACCAATCTAAGTAGCATTCTTTGATCCATATCATCGATCAAGCAAGAGTAAGAAAGATATGCTGCATTGTCAGCTGCAAATTTGGCATGAGTGAAGAGATTGTTTAATTCCTCGCTCTCTGTGCACTTCTTTTCTGTAAACAACAAGAAATATCTCAGAAATTGAAGCTTCTCTCTAAGGGCTTTGAGACTTATCCCCAAACGATCATCTAGTTTGACCTTAAAGCTTGGTAGATATTTCAGATTGACCAGGACAGAGCCAATGAAGTCGATCACAAGCCCATTGCTCATGAAATTATGGGACTGTGATGACTTCGACACTATCTCGTAAACTTCTCTGATCTCTGACCTCATAAGCTTAAACTCATTTCTCGCATGAGCTTCAAAATTATAGATAGTAGTCTTCACCCTTTCGGGGAGATGTAAAGTTGTTGGATATTCGTCCAACAATTTTAGGACCCTTACTGCTCTTCGTTCCACAGCTTTGGCACGCATCTGGAGATATGCCAAATTCTGATACTCAAAGCACCGGTTTGCCGTGTATTTAAGAAATATACTCAGGAATCCCAGCTCTAGCTCAATGGCGTCGACAGAATCGCAGTGTCAATTTCAGTCCAGGATCATCAGAAAAAGAGAGAGACAACGTTTCCTCTATCTCTCTCTCTGGGTCCATCTGGAAGTGCTCATTCAAAGAGTCAATGGAAGAAGATGAAACTTCAGCATTTGGTAAACATTATAGTCCAATTGTGAATGACTTGGAAGTTTACCTGCTTAGCCTCACCCTCGATGTATTATTGCAAATATTAGATGGAATATCATTTTTTTTGCTTATGAAATCTGATATACGTTCATCTAAGATGCATCTGGTCTATCAAAATTCAAGGAGAAATAAAAATTTACTATTTTACAGTTTATGCATGTTTCCAAGTTAATTGCAGGCCTACATGTAACTACCAAGGGTCCAAAATATACGGTATTTATTTTATCCAAGTTATTTTTCTGGCAGATATTCAGGCACTCACCACATACCCCATATTACTACCATAGAATCCGATTGAAAAACGACTAATTTTTTTCTCCAAAAAAGTCTTGATGCTGGCCGACATTTCGGACTCCAGTTCCAAATGCAAATAATCTGAACGAGGCTTAATTGTCATAGACTTGTCACGTTATTTGGACTTATTCGACTTGTGACGTTATTGGGAACTTTACCTGCTTAGCCTCACCCTCCATGTAGGGCAAATATTTGATGGAATACAAAAAATTTTACTCATGAAATGTGATATACGTTTTACCTAAGATGCAATATCATCAATGAGATAGCAGAGTAGACCCCACCAGTGACAGATGTATATGAGATTAGTAGAGTGACAGAAAAATATTAAAAGTTTTATGTATTTTTTTTTTTAGAATAAATATTTATATAATTTTAATTAAATTTTTTTTATTAATTTCTGATGAAAAGAATTTCTGAATCTATACCTATATTGGCTAGATTTAGACTTTCAAGATCTGAACACGGCTCAATTGTATTCCACACCCAAGGCATCACATAATGATGTGACATGGATGGAGACAAAGACTTTTTAGTCTCTGAAATTTTGTATTACGTTCAAACAGATCCTTCAACTCTTAAAGATACTTTTTTTAGTCCTTGTCATCTACCTCTATTTTCCTTTTTAATGGTAAAAGGATATTTTAAACATGTTTTCACTTGATAAAAGGTAAATATTTAATTTAGTTTTTTATTTTTAGAATTTGTCTAATTTTAGTCTTTATTTTTTAAAATATATCTTTTAATTCTTATATTTTTACTACTTATCTCAACTTAATATTTATCTTTTAAAATTTACTTTTTTAATCCCATATATTTACTATTTATCCCAACTTAATCCTTATTTTTCAAAATAGTAGAAGATTAACATGAACCATAATGACAAATATAAGAACTAAGTTGAAATAAATGATAAAGATAAAAGACTAAAATGATACATTTTGAAAAATAAAAATTAAATTGGGATAAATAAAAAAGATACAAGACTAAAAATATATATTTTAAAAAATTAAAATTAAAAAAATATAAATTATAAAAATAAAAGACCAAACTACGTATTTAACCCTTGATAAATTATAAAAAAATAAAAGAAAAAAACAGAAGGAAACTCTTTGTGTACCTCATAGTGCCACGTTGGATTCCACTTATGTAAATTAACACAAGAACTTACTAACACGTCCATAAATCTATAGATGCACACATCAACACAACACGCATTGGCTACCCCCACCTGAAAAATCTTTTATGCTCATTCAAAGCGAGGTTCATTGCCAGAATCGTACCTTAACATAAATATATATAAATAAATATATAAAATATCAATTATGCCAAAGAGTCTACATAATTTCACATCATCATAGTTAAATTCAAGCTTTAATGGAGGCAGATAGACCGAACTAGCGACAATCGGAGCATATCCGAAATAAGCAACCATTCTTCCAAAACTGCAAGTGCAATGACAATTATATAATAAAAACAACGGAAGGTAAAGTCTTTTTTTGGTCAATGGGTCAGATAATAGAATACAATAAGTAGCTGGAATTGTTAACCCACTAAAGAGAAGCCCAAAAAAGCAACAGCTACAGGCCGAAGTCCAAAACCAGGCCCAAAATCCCAAAGCAGACTTTTCTTTCTTTCTTTCTTTCTTTTTTTTTTTTTTTTTTTGGGTTTACATGGAAGTGAAAAACGATTTTATTCCATCACTATTTTATCTTTTTCTTAGAGCTCTCACAGTAGCAGAAGAACATAGTCAATTGTTTGACTCTCAAAGACTTGCTCAACCCAAAATTTGACATGCAAAGATACACAATGTATTTCACGATAATATTCATGACTTGAAATCCTGGATCACTTCAAAGAATCTGATGGCGGCATCATCAATCAATACCTTAAAAGAGCCTTGAATTTGAGGTAATTCCCAGAAATTACTTGGTCTAATAATCAAACATTAAATATTAGTATTAATTCAGAACTTTGTGAAAGATTTGTAAGAATTCTCAGTTCATGAATTGTAAGGAGGGACTTATATCACCACAAACAAAGACAATTACAAGTATTTGATTCCAACCCAACCCCCATTCCACGCCAACCTCTGTTTGGCAATATGAACTGTAAAACTAAAGCTACAGCACTGCAAGCACTAGCTACAGATTGAGCGCTGATTAAAATTTAGTTGCTTGTCGATGAAATGGCATAGATTTAGTTGGTGTATTGAACATCACATTTTGGATTAACTATAACCACAATAAAGCAACCTAAAGAGATACATCATAGCACAATTCCATAATAAATCACACTTTCATTCACATATAAAAAGTAGCTCTATGTATCACCTCTTATATGAATATAACCTTATTTATTATTTCGTATATAAATACTTAGTTGTCATGTTAAAATAACTGAATCTCTTGGGCATAGTGAAAGGCACTTTTAGTTGCTCATGCAAGCCTGTACGTGGTTGTACAAACATTCAATGAGATGACACCGGATTGGATATTTGCAAAAAATAAAGTATTCATATCCGAATCCGGTTAACATCTCTTATTACCAAAAACTAGATCAGATATCCGTTACCAAAATCGGTTACCAAAATCAAATCCGATAAGATTTAAAAAATCCGTGAATATCAGAATTCGAACTATTTAATTAAAAAAATTAATTCAATAATAAAACAACCTATCTAATGTTTAAAAAACTAAAAATAAAATAAATATACAATTAAACCAGAAAAATCAACTTAAATGTTTAAAACACTTACAAAATAACATGAATTAAATCAATAAACAATGATAAAATTCAGATTGAATCACAAAAATATTACAACATTTGTGCATAATAAATGTGAACAAAAACCAGTTTACTATAACACAACAAGTGGAACAAAAATTAGATCATCCAACTAAATTAAACTCAAGTGCAAGTTTATGGACAAAAAAATAAGAAACTGACAAAAGAATGTCTTGTGCTGAAATGTATGAACTCTCAAAAGTAGATAGACCGTATTTTGAAGCTATATATCATATCAAATTGTAGGAAAATATATCAACTCTCACTAAAATTCAAGTATGTATGTATGTCATGAATTATCTATCACCTAACCTGGATAAATAATTTTACTCAATAAAGAAAGCAAGCAACAGTATAGTAGAAACGATCTTGATTCTTGAATGATTTTGGTCACGCAAGGGCTTAAGCCTTGAAGTCTTGAAGCAACGAAACCTTAAAGTTTGGACACCATTCTTCTTAATGCTGAGATTAGAGATAGCCAGTTTTTCCAATATGCCCGTTGCATACTTTGTTGTAATTGTAATGATGATGTCACTTTTTTTGTTTTTTGTTTTGCCCTTTTGGTCAAGGTAATGATGTTATCACATGGATTATGCTAAAAAAATGGAAGAACAAAGTTAAAAAGAAAGTGAGAAAGTTCTCAAAAAAAAATGTAGTAGGGACATGTGTTATTTCACAAATGAAGTAAAAGAATAGGAGAACAAGTTAAAGTTCAAAGGAAAAGTGGAAAAGTTAAAAGTATTCAAGTTTAGTACTATCCATTATCATCCCTACAGCAATGTTCGTGCATAATGTACGCATAGCTGCTGCCCAATTCATGAATGAAATTTGACTGCTGTGTTATAACACTATTACCATTGTTCAAATACTATTCCTCGTATCTCTTCATCCTCTGCTCTCAATTTTCGTTAATCTATTATTACTATTCGTATATTATTATTCTGCCCTTTTTTTTCATCTATCTCGATTGTCATCTGTCGGCGGTCCCTCAGCGACATACAATGGCCATTTAAAAAAAAAAAATTACAGAAGCAACGTGGCTATTGTGATTTGATGCCATAGTTAACCGCTAAGCTATGCATGTGTTTTGTTCATAACTGATGGTCCCGCTTTATACGTTTGTTTAACAAACATCACTAGAAAATTAAAGTTGAAAGGATGTGTTTAAGAAGTTTTGATCTCGTGAGATGAGACCAGAAGTTATAAAACCTGCAAGCCATATGTGTAACCACTAAACCAATTACAATTTTATGCTTAAAGTCTTTTTCCAATATTTATTGGCTTCTATTATTTACACATAACTATTTAGAAGTGTAAGAAATTTACACATAATAATTATTGGAAATAATACAATATTTCCAAATGATAATATTTTACAATTTTGAAATTCTATTATAGATGGTTTATTAGTCGCTAAAGTGACCAAATTTTAAAGTGTTAATGAATTTCAAATTGTGAAATACTCAGTTATCCTTAAATGTTGATGCTTTTAAATGACTTAAAATGGTAAATTAAAGTTTGCGATTATAAGACATTTAGGGATCGTCCAAAAGTTGATCAATTTGTTCTTATATTATTGTAAATGTTGATAATTGATATATTTTGTTAGATTGTTATGTATCTCCAAAGATAGCAAACAATCTAAGTAAAATATATGTAATTATCAAATTAAGTTACATTACCATCGTTATAGTTATATTTGTATACCTTGGTATTTTCCAAAGGAAAACTTTGATATATACTTATTGTTTACCTCCATTATTTACCGAAACCTGAATTTAAATGAAAGTTATATTTTTTATATTTGCAGCATATCTTCATTCGCACACATCGTTTGTTCCTTTTTTTTTTATGGCTAAAATTTCTCGAACTGGTGTGAACAAGTCCAATTTCACTTAGGTGTATTGGATCTTGATTTAGTCATCCAAGTCAAGAAACTCACTACTATTACAGACACAAGTAGGAAGAGGAAAAATCTTTCAATAAGGTTTGGGAAAGATCCAACAGACTTAGCTTAATGTTTATACGTATGAATGTTGCGAATAATATTAAGTCTACTATTACAAAAACAGAAAATGCTAAGGAATATATGAAAGCTATTGAAGAGCGTTCACAGAATGCTGACAAGTCACTCGCTGAAACACTTATGGGAAATTTGACCAGCATGAAATTTGATGGTTCACGTTCCATGGATGAACATGTTTTTGAAATGACTAACATAGCAGGAAAGCTTAAGGCACTAGGGATGAATGTGGATGAGTATTTTCTAGTTCAGTTTATACTGAATTCCTTGCCTCCTGAGCAATATGAGCCATTTCAAACAAATTACAACACTAAAAGATAAGGGAAAGGTTACGAATTGGCCAATAAGCTAAAAGATAAGGGAAAGGTTATGAATTGACCAATAAGCTTGTCCAAGAGGAGACAAGGCTAAAGAATCAGAGGGCTCATTCTGTTCATTCGTAAGTCAAGAAGCTAGAAAGAGTTCTAAAGGAAAGCTTGGAAAGAGCAAGAAGAAAGGATTGCACAATTAGAATGAATCTTCTAAAGCTGAAATTCACAAAAAGACCCGATCAATGGAGAGTGATCAATCGATTGATCGAGCTGAGTGGACTGAAAATCCAGTCGGCTACGATCACATGCATGGCAATCTGATACTGAGAGCAAAGCCAATCAATTGGCTTCTTGTGAGATAAGTACTAACTTGAATCCATTTGCAAGGTAAGGATTCAAGGGAATAAAATATTAAACTAAAGTGTTGGAATCAATTTGCAATGGGAAGAATCAAAAGAAAAAAATGTTATACAGATCACACTTTGCATTCGTGGTGATGATTCAATTCACAACGTGTTGGAAGGAACTAGCTAAGCAACGCAGCAAAATAACAATTTAGCTTCAATCGTGACAGTCAAACAAGAGTTAAAGAAGCTAAGTAGTTGGTACATTTTAACAAACAAGTAGAGTGCATTATAGGAGATGATACATATAATTTTAAGAGACCATTAGAGTTAACAATGCCCTTCATCAAGAAGGCAACAATCAATGATATACCAAACAGAAAACTAATCCCAATCAGTTGATACAATTTGCAATAAATAGCTCAATCAACAGGACATTATAATATAAATATGCATTTTATAGTTGAAGAAAAGGGAAGATCCCTTGAGAAGATAGAAAACTCCAAAAAATCTCACTCTCTCCAAATCACAGCCCCAATACCGTTAACATAAACAACTCTCTTTATTACCATTTCATCTTACTCCTCCATAACTGTTTAATATAGCATTTGTATAGAAAATCGGAGTTAGTTTAATATATAAGTAATAGCAATATTGTAATACCCGAGCCCGGAATGCGAAAATTCCTTGTTTATTATTTTTAAAATTATATTTCCTTAAATTCTTTGTGAATTAATTGTTACTTTCTTGCCGTCGCAACGTGCATTGCATTTCAGGAGCGATAGCTAGAGAACGGTTTCTAGTCCTCAGCAAATAGTGAAACTAGTGTTTAGATGACTTAAATTTTATATTTTAATTGTTGCTAGTTGAAAATTTAATTGGTGTTAGTTATTTTAGTTTAAAATGCACAAAATAAGGCCCTTTTGACCAAGTTTTAAGTGTTTGACCTAGGCCTTTGACCATTTGACCAATTTAGCACTTAAATAAGCTAAAACAAAGGAGAATAAAAAAAAACAGCAGCTGAACAGAGAGGTGCAGGCCGTGAGCTTCATAGATTAAAAAAAAACTTTTCAACTTCCAATCGATCAATCTTAACGAGAGCTCGTGCGGGGTGGTTTCCGAGGTGACTAGCGTTGTTTTTCTAGCAACTAGGAGTGCCTAAGGTGAGGGAATCATGTTATTTGCGCATTTAAATGTTTAGTGTATCAACTTTGCAATTTTTAGATTTTATCCGTAGATTGTTGTTTAAATCGTTTTGATGCTTCTAAAATGTTCCTTGGCATTTGTAGAACGTGTATTTATAGCTTTTTAACATTTTCTGCGGTTAAATGTTGAGATTGTAATTTAATTTGGATGTTGAATAGTGTTTTATGAATAGTAAAACCTTGGACCGATGAAGTGGTTCCGTTATGCTGTTCGTTGATATAGAATTGTGCTAGGTGTGCTAGAATGCCTAAATGCATGGTTTGTTTGGGTTGCGTAATGGAAAAAATGGGAATTAAGCCTTGGTGAAAGTCGGGGTCGTTTAGGTCGAGTTTGGCATTTTCTCGTTTTGCGTGTTGGCATTGTATCGGGAGGCCATGGAAGCACTTTTGGTGCGATTATGGCGTTGGTTGGGTGTTTGGTTGGTATAGTTGTAGTTCAAACGAGAAAGGGGGAAATTGGGGCTTTGCGCGAGTTCTAGGGTAAAGTAAGGTTTCGGGGTCTTTAGACGTGCCTTATGGTGACCTAGGAGGTTTGGTGAAGTCGGTTTCCAGAACTCGTGGCTCGTTTGGAAATGGTAGGGTTTTGATAGTTGGGGCCGGTTTGTGTTTTTGTGTGTTTTCTTGACTTTATGCCTATAGAATGCTTAGGGTTGCTTGAAATACTTGTTTGAATTGATTTGGATTGAAATGCTTATCAATTGCTGCTATTGCGTGCGAGAGTAACCTACTTTGTTATTCTCCCACGTGTGGCTTTATCGCTTGTTTATCGCCTTGTATCGAGTCTTGCATTGCATAGTGTCTCGCACGTGAGTGATGGGCCTCTCTGGGTAGCCTTGGGTTGCCAGTGTTGGTTGCTCTAGCTCCGCTGCTATTCCCTTTCTCGCTTGGGTTGCCTCCCAGGGAGATTTGGGTCGTAGGTTGATGGATACTTCCGGGGTATTCCAAACTGGTGTTATAAGGTGGTTTGGGCTGGCGCGTCGTCATCGAATTCTTGAATGAAAGTTGCTCGTGAAAAGAGTACCGTATCCTTTGAATGAATGTTTATAGTCTTTAATGCTTGCCTTGTTATAATATTGACTTGTTTGTATCTTTAAATGATAATTGTATGCATTGCTTGGCTAATTGCATTGCATACTCCTCTCATCTCCGTCCTTGAGACCAATTGCCCTCGCTGAGCAATAGTTTTTGCTCATTCCTCTCTATACTATATTTTACAGGAGTAGTTGAAGCAGACCCTATCGAGGTAATAGAGGAGGAGGAGCAGGTGGAGGTGTTTCCGTGATAGCACTTCTCTGCTTTGCTGGTGGTTGGTTGCCAAATTTTTGTGCGAGCCTTGCATGATATGTATATTGCTTGGATGTCGTTTAATTTTGAGGCTTGTAGCCTTGTATGTATTTTGTAGTTTGAGGCCTCTACGGTCTTATGTTGTATAAGCTGGAAGAATGTAAAGTTGTAAACTTATACCCTTGTGACTAGTAAGGAAATGCATGCTAATGGAATTGATTAGTGGCATAAATACTTGTGTAGTATGCATATCATTCTTGGGTTGCAAAGTTGGTTAATAAGAAATGTATATTTTAAAGAAAGTTGGCTTGTATTAATTGTTTTATGGCTTTCGCAAGTACTATATTGATTTTAGGGTTTTCGGATCGTCCGCGGTACAGAGGAGACTCTGTCCGTGTGTCGGGTCCGGGCTTGGCCTTTTGCGGGGTCGGGTCGGGGCGTGACAAATATAATAAATTCATCTCTAATAGTCTAAATTTAAACTTTTAGATAAGATAATAATTTAATAGTTACAATAAATATGACCGCTAACTCACAATTTGCTTCAAAACTAATAATTTTAATATATTTCTAATAGTTTTAATAATGAGCGAAGATGGCAAGAGCAAATTACAACAATTTCAATTAATTTCCGCACCTCTCTGCTTGATGAATTGAACTGCTCATTCAAGCTCTAGATTGAGAACTGAGTAAAATTTAGTTGCTGGTCAATAAACCTGTATTGCTTTTTCTCAGCAAAAAAAACCCTGCATTGCTTTAGTTGGTGTATACAACAGCACATTTTGTTTCCACCGTAACAATACTAAAACAACCTAAAGATACACATCATATCATTATTCCACAATAACTTACACTTCCATTCACATATATAAATTAAGTAGCTCCATAATTTTATACATCAAACTTAAATATTGCACATAGCATCACATTAGCACATTATTCAATACCACAAAGTCCTAACTGCTAACCGCACAAGAGTTCAAGTCTTAAAACATGAACTTACATTACTGAATTCAAAGATACAAAACATCACTCGACATGAATAGATGACTAGACAAAACGTCGTTTGGCTATAAAACACACTCATATTTTAGTACAAATAAGATTGTCTCCCCCCAACAAGCATTTATTCCAATAACTTTCTTGTCACTACCTGCCATTAAACAAAATGAAAGGATTAAACAAAACAAAAGAGGAATGAGCACAAAATGTCCAATTAACAGAACTTATATCTGAAATGAACAAAAATAACTAAAAAACTTTTGGAATAAAGATCTAGAAAGATATAAAATGAAGTTTGATAAGCAATTATAAATGATAGCAAAATGCAATGATAGCTGAATAATGCCATTGGTCAGGAAGATCAACCTCAAGCTATTAAGTAATTTGAATATCATATAATTTCTTTGTACACAGATATAAACCAAATAATTATAGAGTGAAAATACTATCAATAGTTTTCTCTCATTAATGTAGTCATATACAAAATCATACATAAGGCAGATTTATTTAGTTGTAATTGCATTTCACTTAGCAGCTCTGATATCAAATCAAAATAGATAGTGAGTATACAGCCCCAACTAGGCAGTAGACTATCCTTTAACATATGTGTCATCTCAACAAATATAGATACAAATACATGATTAAGATACTGAAATAGATACATGTGATGAACATCCATCCAACACTAGCAAGGCACAACATATAAACATGGTTTTATATTGTACAAATCACCTTAACACAAGTTTATTTGTGAGGCATTTAAGAAATTCAGTTCTAAATAACTTAGTTTCAAAATAAATAAAAGATTCTAAGTCTATAAGCATAGAAACATCATACGTGCTCCAAAGTCTCCAAATCAGAAATAATTGAAGCTCCAAAGAATTACATTACTAATGATAATCCAGTTGGAGCAAGACAAAATCCAAAATAAAAACGTAAATAAAAAGCTCACTATCCTTAAGGTGCCATTTATCGAAAGCCCAAGCGCAGATTTGAATATTAATAAGCAGTAGGACCTTAAACGTAGCATGTACGACAATACATAATGCTTTATACGAGGTACTATAAAACATAATTGAAAACACATGTGAAATGAGAGTTGAACCACAACTTTCGAAAACATAGAAAAATGCAATAACTCATACATACGATACATATAGCAATGTATAACGACAGTGCGAATAATGAAAGATAATGAAACAACACAAATAACCATAACCAAAATGAAAAAGAGAAAAAAATTTGAATCTTATAAAATTCCAGCGTAAAAAGACCTGACATAAATGGTCTAATTTCGAAACATGAACAGCAGAAAATTCCAGCACCATAACGAAAAGTGCTTCTAAAATGGTGCAATGCGACCCATATGGAATTCTACAACAAAGCTTTTACTACGTAATAATCTAGAAATTTAACACCAAAATCTCAATAAAGCATGTATGGCAGTGTGACGTACAGGGAGTACAATGATCACAAAAGCTCAAGGATTCTTCAAAGAAAAGAGGGGAATCTTACTTACCTCAATCAAAACCCCAAATTTTGTAACCTTCAAACCCATTTACAAGCCCTAAGACTAACTCCAACAGCCTTCCTATTTTTTTCTCTACATGTAGAGAGTTTAAGCTTACCTTTTTATCTTTAGGGGCTTCCTATTACAGTTTCACTCCAACAGCCTCCCTACTTTTAATCTATACTTATTTTTTTTTACTAAATCATGTTATTTTTTAAATATAGAGAGCCAATTTGGCTCTCTACATCTAGAGAGCATAACAAATAAAAGAGGAGCTCCACATTTTAGGGAGCTATGCATAGGGAGTCTGTTGGAGGAGATTTTATTTTTTTGCCTCTCTAAAATAGCTAATGAGCCACTTTAAGGAGGCTCTTGAAGATGGTCTAAGCCATAGTCTCATAAATCATTAGATGAGCTAGCCATTACTTAGTGAAGATATCATTAATCCCAACAAAAATATATTTAATCACTAAAGCAAAAATGTTTAAACTCACATTCTTCTCTTATTCTATACCTCCTACGATCCATAAAGGCCTTGAAAGTAAAATAGAGATTTTTTTGAGGTTGAATTTCTGTTTTCTTCTTCTTCTTTTTCTCTCTCCCCCCTTTTTTTTCTTTTTTTTTAAATTTTTCTCTCGTTACTCAGCCAAGGAAGGGAGAAATAATGTTTGAAGAAAGTTTAAGCAGTCTCTAGATATTTGTCATAAAAAACAAAAATTACAGTTTAACCCCAATAGCTTTTTAATATTATAATTTGGCCCCAATACAATTGGGGGTATTACAAAATTGAATTTAAACTATTTCACAATTGAAGGAATTTTCTATATAGGATAATGGGATGTAACAAAGGAAACTTACAAAGGAAACAAACATACAAATAATTATGCGAATGATGATACTGATACAAATATATGAAAAAAAATTTAATCCAAACATACCAAGAGAGAAGAATAGTAGCTAAAACTGAAGAATCCAACTTACCTCAAGCTTTCTCCAGTATATTCTTGTTCAGTCAAAAACCTACAATTCATATCATGAAAAAGCTGCTCTATTAATTCCTCAATCACTTAAAATTATTCACTAAAACATACCGATTAATACTTCTTTGAACTGAAACTAATATAATTGATAATCTAATCTTTTCCTACCAAACCGAACTAAGCCTTGTCCCATTAGATGGGGTCGATTATATGGATCATGCGATGCCATGCATTCCTGTCAAGAGTCATCTCCTCTATAAGCTCCATTCACGCAATGTCTCGTCTAATTGTCTTTGTCCAAGTCATCTTAGGTCTTTGACAAGAAAAAAGACATCTTAGGTCTACCTCTACCCCTCTTCTGGTGTACTATTTCTAAACTTTCGCACATTTTAACAAGCACCTCGACAGGTCATCTCCTGACATGGCCAAACTATCTCAAAAGATTTTCTCTCATCTTATTCTCAATCGGGGCCACTCCTACTCTATCACGTATCATCTCGTTCCTAATTTTGTCCTTCCTAGTTTTGTCACACATTCATCTCAACATTCTCATCTTAGCCACTGACATTTTATGAACATGTTGATATTTCACCGCCTAACACTCCGAACCATATAACATAGCAGGTCTAACGGCTATCTTATAGAACTTTCCTTTTAGCTTAAGTGGTATTTTTCGATCATACAAGATTCTTGACGCATTTCTCCACTTCATCCATCCTGCTTTAATTATGTGATCAATGTCTGCATTAATCTTTCCATCTTGTTGAACCATAGAACCAAGTATCTAAAACTCTCTTTTTCTTATATTCTTTCTAAGTTTAATCTTATTTCTATCTTCTTTGTTGACTTATTTTTGCTAAACATACATTCCCTATACTCTGTCTTTGACCTGTTTAATTTAAAACTCTTAGATTCTAAAGTTGATCTCTATAATTCTAGCTTAGTGTTTACACATTCTCTAGACTCATCTATCAAAACAATATTATCTACAAATAACATGCACCACAGTACTACATCTTGGATGTGGCTAGTAAGTTTATCCATGACTAGTGCGAAAAGGTATGGGCTCAATGTAGATCCTTGATGTAGTCCCATTGTAATCGAGAAAAGACTGGTCTCTCCTCCCCTCGTCCTTATGCTAATCATCGCTCCATCGTACATGTCTTTTATCACCTCAATGTATGTCACACACACACACCTTTTTTCTCCAACACTCTCCACAGAACTTCCTTAGGAATTCGGTCATATGCCTTCTCCAAGTCAATAAACACCATGTATAAGTCTTTTTGGTTCCCTCGATGTTGTTCTATTAACCTCCTTAGTAACAAGATAGCTTATATTGTTGATCTCCCAAGCATAAAGCCAAATTGATTTTCTGACACCCTTGTATTTCTCATTATTCTCATTTCAATCACTCTTTCCCAGAGTTTCATAGTGTGGCTTATTAATTTAATTCCTCAATAATTGACGCAATTCTGGATGTCTCCTTTACTTTTGTATATTGAAACTAAGATACTCTTCCGCCAGGCATCAAACATCTTCTTACTCCTCAAAATTACGTTAAAAAGTCTTGTTAGTCATGTTATACCCTCATCGCCCATGCACCTCCATACTTCAATTGGGATACCATACGGACCTACAGCCTTTCCAACTTTCATCTTTTTAAGTGCCCCCTTAACCTCTTCTTTTCCTATCGGCCGGTAAAATGTGCGGTTTAACTCCTCCTCTGATCTTTTTAGTTGTCCCTAGTTTATGTTACTATAAAGACCCTCGTTAAAGAGCTTGTAAAAATAGTTTTTTCACTGTTCCTTTATCTCATCTTCTTTGACTAGTACCTTATCATCTTCATCCTTAATACATTTCACCTGATTGAAGTCCCTTGTTTTCCTTTCCCTAACTTGTGCAAGCTTTAATACCTCTTTTTTCTCTTTCTTTTGTATCAAGTCGCCTATAAAGTTCCTATGCTTTTGCTTTAGCTTCACTAACTGCCTTCTTTGCTTCCTTTTTTGCTACTTTGTATCTCTATAAATATTCATGATTACAATCTTTTTGACAAGCTTTGTAACACTATCTCTTGGCATTAACTTTATCTTGAACTTCGTTACTCCACCACGAAGCTTCCTTTTCGCTTGGCCTTAACTTTTGCAAGCTTCCTTCGTTATTCTGACATTTGATCTCACATATCATTTGCGTTTCCATTTGTCTCCCATATGGACTCTTTTAAGGCTTTTGACTTAAACACTGTTTGTTTATCTCCTTTTAGGTTTCACCATCTAATCCTCGAACACTTATAAACCCTCTTTTTCCTTGTCCACTTTTTAACATTTATGTCTAAACCTAGTAATCTATGCTGGGTAGTTAGGCTCTCTCCTAGGATTATCTTACAGTCCTTACAAACCATAAACGATATTTCTTCCTTGCCAGAAAGAAATCTATTTGTGTTCTTGAAAAAACATTCTTATATATGACCAATTGCTTATCTATCTTCTTAAAGAGGGTATTGGTAACAATTAGGTCATATGCTACTGAAAAGTCTAGTACAACCTTACCTCCATCACTTCTATCTATTTAGTCGTACCCCTCATGCATACTCGTGTAACCACTGTTATCCCTTCCTACATGCCCATTCAAGTCTCCTTCTATAAAAATTATTTCACCTAGTGGTATTTCGTGCACCAATTCTTCTAAATCCTCCCAAAAATTCTCTTTAATTTGGGTGCCTAAACTGACCTGAGGGGCATAAGCGCTAATAATATTTAAAGTCTCTCTACCTAATACTACCTTAATTGTCATTATTCTATCCCCACATCTATTGAGATTTACTACATCTTCCTTTAGGTCCTTGCTTACAACTATGCCTACCTCATTTCTTGACCTATCTTTGCCCGAGTACCAAAGTTTAAACCATGTCCTTTCAATCTCTCGAGCTTTCTCGCCAACCCACTTTGTTTCCTGTAAGCATAATATATCAATCCTTCTTCTTTCCATAGTATCAACTACCTCTATAAGTTTTCCTGTTAGACTCTCGATATTCCAAGTCCATAGTCTTACTTTTCTATTTTGGACTAGCTTCTTTACTCGCCCCCGTCCATAAGGGTGCGAGAACCCTTGCCCATTTATCACTACATCCGGGCGCCGAAGTAGCGGTCCTTGCTCTTTCATTTTGTCGCAAATCCATGAGAAAGATCCGACATATTTTACGCTGGCTGTCGGCTGCCTAACGTAACCCTCATCCTTTATCCGGGCTTGGTACCAGCAATGCCAGGGTGAGACCCCTAACACAGGCAGAGTTATCTAATCTTCTCCTAGTGCTAAAATAATTTAACTCACAATTACATGCTACACAATTAAATCGAATTCTTACCGAAAAGGAGGCCTGGACAAGGCTCCAAGTTTTTCTATTTCTTCTTCTTGGCTTTCTTCTGTCATAACTGTCGAAAGAAAGGAAAAAGTGAAGTGAGAGGGAAATTGGACAATCTTGCATGGTTGATGTCTTGATGAGTTCTTTTTGGTATTTTTGGTTGACACCCCTTCTAAATTTATAAAATGGGACTTAGACCCTATGCATTTTATTATATAAGACACAGACTCCTTTTGTTAGGTCATCCTCAATTGAGGCTCTAAAAGACAATTATTGAGATTTTTAAAGACTCCATAAATAAAAAAAACAACACCAATGGGGGTTTATGAATGTCAAATCTACATTTTTCTCTCAAATTTAATATTATTCACGGTTTTTTAAGTAAAAATAAAGTCCGATCTCCATTTTCTTCAACAAATTTGTTGAAGAAAATGAAGACCGAGCTCTATTTTTGCTTAAAAAATCGTGTATGATGACAAAATTAGTAGACTCCATGTATATTTGAGTTTTACAAATCCCTATTGGTGTTGCTTTTTTTTTATATTGGGTCTTTAAAAACCTCAATTATTACATTTTAGAGACCTAAATTAGGAGTCAAAGACCCAAATTGCCTTTTAGAGCCTTCATTAATAATAGCGTTAAGGGTCAAAGGAGTATGTTAAGTTATTCGCTAAGTTATGGTTAAAAGTGTCATTACCAATTGCTTGCCAAAAAAAAAGAAAGAAGTCTGGAAAACAATACGTGTTCAAGACAATAGTGCTACTAACATTTTGACAAAACCAAAAGCATGTCATGGTCAAAAGCAAAATCTATTGACTAAAAAAAAGCAAAAGCTTCATGATTTGTCTAATCCAAATCAAAGTATCCAAGGTTGCAAACAAAGCAAAGCATCCAGGAGGAAATCGGTAGAAACATCCAAAAAAATGCATTTAATCTGTTTCTTTGTCTCT
This sequence comes from Ehretia macrophylla, assembly GCA_037974665.1. Classification (NCBI taxonomy): domain Eukaryota; kingdom Viridiplantae; phylum Streptophyta; class Magnoliopsida; order Boraginales; family Ehretiaceae; genus Ehretia; species Ehretia macrophylla. The sequence continues at coordinate 7,763,323 of CM075779.1, forward strand.
CATCCATCTCTAATTAGAATCCTCTGAAATTTTAGCTATGCAAAAAAGAACAGATAAATTTATGAGCTAAAATATATTTTGTTATGTTAATCTTATTTCTTTATTTTTATTTTTTGAGTTGACTTGTAGTTTTTAGATTTAACCAATTTATGATGTTTTTTTTTTAGTTTGACATGTAATTTTTAGATAGAATCAGTTTATTATGTCTTATAATTTTTTCCTCATTTGTTAATGATGGTTTTTGTTCATCTCTTTTATTACTTTTATGTTATTATTCTTTAGTTTGACACAATTTTTTATTTAATCAATTTATGGTGTTTCTCATGTTAGTGACTTTACAATGTTGTATATTACTAATTATTTTCTTTTATTGTGATACAGGAATGAGTATCACAATTGTTTTGCATTTTTGTCTTGATGTATATAACATACATGATGTAAAAGAAAAAATATATTCTTGTTAGCTTGTTGGACTACTTGTTTGATTTAAGTATTATGCATGTTTTTATTTCATATTAATTTATCTATTTACATATTTTTCCAGAACAAGATGACAATCAATGGAGTTGGCTTATGGGAGTTCCTTTGGGAGATATTGTATTATAGAGTTAGCAATTGATATTTTCAGAAAGCTAGAGTTTTTTTTTTTTTGGTATATGATGACTACTTGAATGTTGTTGGGGGTATGTTGAATTTTGTTATTTGGAATTAGTATTTAGATTATAGACTGATGTACTTTTTGAGAACATAAATGAGATTTAACCTTAATTTAATTAAAAATTTAACAGATCCTAATAGAAGGAGTCTGTGTGTCTCATATAATAAAATGCGTGAGGTCTAAAGGCCATGATGAGTCAAAAGGGGTCAATGGTGGTATTGGAATCAATTGTAATTACATTAAAATCTGAAATTTTCAATCATTATAAAATAAATTTGGAAAGAACAAGAAGTAGATTTTTATATGGCATCAAAACTTGAAAAATAAAATAAAAAATGACTAACATGAAAGAAGACTTAATTCCATAAGCATGCATATTGATATTGTATCAAATTTCAGTAACATACTAATTATCAAAATTCAGAAGCAGAAACTAACATGACATAAAAAAATTCAAAAGCAAAACTGATATAACATCAACATTTCCCAAGCATTGATATTCAAAACAAGGTCTGACAACTAAAATTGAAGTAATTTTGTTTAGCGGTTCTTGATTGAGACACTGAATGGGGAAGACAAGAGCGATGATTGAACTTGATTTTTTATATCCAGATTAGAACCTACTTCCCTCTTTGTGACCTCATCACTTCAATTCAAACAATTTCAATTATGAACTGCACATTCAAGCTCCAGATTGAGTATGATTAGAATATAATTGCTAATCAATGACCCTCATTTGATTTAGTTGGTGTTTTGAACAACATAAATTTGTCACAATAGTTGTGTTGCAGAAAATTGTTGACACGATTAATTAATCAACCAAGGAAACAGGAAATATTAAAAAGAAAAGGAATTCAAATTACTCACCGGAAAGATAGACGTCGGGCTCCGGGATATCCTCGGCACATGGTAATTCCTCATTCACCTCAATTTGCTTGCCAACAACGACCTTGAACTCCTGGTTTCCGAAGTCCAGTTGTTCTTCTTCAATTTGCTTGACAACCTCCTCCAAATGGGAATTGCACTCTTTCACCTTAATCATGTTCAATGTGGGAATGTTCTCCAAATGAAAAGGGATCTCCTCGAGTTGCCGGCATTTTTGTAGCACTAGTTGCTCAAGAGGAGGAAAGTGATCACCGGAGACACTCCACCTTCGAATGTCCAGACCCACTAATTTTAAGAATTTGAGTTTGGGAAACTCTCCATCTACCATGTCCCATTCTTCCCCCTCAAAAGCACGGTATAGTAGTTTAAGAACTTCAAGGTTGGGAAGTTTCCCAATGATAAAAATTCTGTTCCAGGGATTACAAAAACTTGACATTGTCAACTTTTTTAAGCTTGGTGGGAGACTAAACTCATAGGTACGAAGCCACTCACCCCTGAAAGTTATCTTAAGTGATTCAAGTTGACTTAGAGTGGCCAATACTGAATATCGGTTGCAATTTTCACAACACTCCCGTGAATGAGAAAGTGAGCAACCCCACTTTTTAACATTGGGAAACCTTTCCACTATGTCCACCCTATCATTTCTACATGACAGTGATATTCCCGAAATTGTTTGTAGATTATCAAATCGGGAAATATGGCTGGGCGACGGTCGAATGATGAAAGAAAAGCTCATGCGTATATGTCGCAGCTTTACCATATTCCAGATAGTATCAGGTAGATCAACTACACACAGTGATCCAGACAAAATAAAAGTTTCCAAGTTCCTGAGGTTGGCAATTGAGGATGAAGTAAAATTAAGCATGTTACGACAAATTGCTAAGTACCTCAAGTGAGTAAGAGAAACTATCCCATCCAGAAACTTGCGAGAGCAAAAGAGGCCCTCCAAATCTAACACCCTAAGGAGTCTGAAGATGCAGTAAATGGATGAGAGATCAAGGGCTGTTTGGGTTGGCCCTTCACAAGAGCTAAAGAACAGCAGAGAGCGGAGCTGTTGTCGGTAAGCCTTAGACACAAGTAATTCCTCTGGAAATTCATTACAGCTTATCCGGCGCTGACCACAAATGATATCTCTTGAGAAATCAGAACTACGAACCATCTCCATTAGTTGCAAAAAATTATCGTCTTTAGCTTTTTTCGAGCAGAATTCACGTACCAGATCATGAACAAGACACTCTTTAATGGCACCTGTAGATTTTCTCTTGGCAATTATTATTAGGCTTCTACCAATAAGATCCATCAAGTAATCCACTGCTATATTTTCTAAGCTCTTTTCTTCAACTTGTTGAACAAATCCTTCCACAATCCATAAACAAATTAACTTCCGTACTGAAATTTTCTTAGAAAATGCTCCAATATAAAGAAAGCATGATTTCAAGTAATCTGGCAAATTCTTGTGGCTCAATTCTATAACTTTAATAGCAAGTTTTTCAGGGTCACTCACCATGTATGAACTTAGACTATTGGTGACTTATCTCCATTGTTCTGGTTTTTTGTCAATCCTTTCAAGAACTCCAGCAATCACAACAACTGCTAGAGGCAGTCCATTGCAATCTTTTGCAATTTGTTTTCCAACATCCAACAAATCCAAAGGACAGCTTTCACTTTGAAATAGCTTCTTCTGCAACAGCTGCGAACTCTCATTATCGGAGAATCGACGAAGGTGATGAATCTTGCTACTAGAGTCTTTCAAATTCAGATTGTGGAATCGACTTGTGAACATCATTCTACTTCCGTTCTTGTCATCTGGAAATGATCTTCTCAAGGCATCCCATGCTTCAACATCCCACAGATCATCCATAAGTATGAGATACCTCTTTCCCCTTAGACTTCTGTACAACGCTGCAGCTAATTCTTCGTCTTCCATATTAGACATTTCCTTAGTAGGTTCCGCAACTTGACTTAAGATGCGAGTCAAGAGGTACTTCCTATCATATAATTGAGAAACAAAGCACCATGCACGGACATTAAAGTAATCTTTCACAGTGAGATTTTTGTAAATTTTCTTGGCAAGATGCGTCTTACCTAGGCCAGGCATGCCGACAATTGAGACCATCTCTAGCTTTCTTGATCCCCTCACAAGAACATCTACTATCTTTTCTTCCTCATCCTCAAATCCTACTTATATTTCATTCCATTCTGGAGAAGTGGGTTGTAGTGACGCATAACCAGAGATTTTTGCACCATGGTCGACTTCACTTTCATTCAACTTAATCTCACCAATCTCATTGACGTCTGCCTTAAGAAACTCAATATACTTTCTGACCTCAGAGATCCATGGCATAAGATGCCGTATAGGACTACTTTCAATCAAAAGTAAGTCGATTATGTATTCTGCCTTGAATGCAACATCTATAATTTGTGTCCAAAGAACTTTCAATTGTCCTGCTCAGTGCGCTGCTTGGTAATTTTACCTAGAAAAGATCGAAGGACCTGTAGAACTTCTAGTAGTGGTTCAATTGGAGGATCCAAGCATTCGATTGAACCGGTCCTATTTTCCAGCATCCCCCTAAGATCCCCCAAGAAGCTATCAAAAAAGCCCAACTCATCAGTCCTGGGGAGATTAGACCATGATGACTTGAGATAAATCTTTGGGATCTCTTCCTTGAAAACTCTAATGTCTTCTAGCAAATCAACTAATGAGGAATACACATTTTCTGCTGTTTCCTCACTCATTTCGTTGTCATAAAGTGAATAAACTACTGATGCTGCATAGCTAGATATGGCTTGGCTCAGCCTTAAGAGATGACTCAGAGTCTCAGTGTCAGTATACAGGTCTAAAAGATTGGTGAGAAAGCTTCTCAAGAATGTTAATTCCTCCTGAAAGATTTCAATTTGATCCCTCATAGGAACTGTCCAATCAACACGCAATAGTTCTCTGACATTTTCCAAAAGAGACCACAAAATCCACCGTAATTTTATCACTCCCAGATGTGTACAAGTCTAGTTGTGATGGCACTGAAGAAGCTTTCAGGGCTCTTACGTAAATTGGTCCAACTCCTGAAATCACGGAGTCTATCTTCCGCGCCAGATCAGAAAGATCAAAAGCCAATGTGTGTATTTTTTCTTCATCCATTTTATCAACCAAGCATGAGTAAGAGAGAGATGCTGCATTATCGGCTGCCACTTTGGCATGAGTGAAGAGATCATCTAGTTTCTCATGCTCTGTGCACGTCTTTCCTACAAACAACAAGAAAGTTCTCAGAAATCTAAGCTTCCCTTCAAGGGATTCGAGTTTTATCTTCAAGGGATCAACAAGATCGACCTTAAAGCTGATTAAATCTTTCAGATTCTCCAGGAGAGAGTAGATGAACTCGATCAAAAGCTCATTGCTCATGCAATTATGGGATTGTGATGACCTCGACACTATCCTGTGAACTTCTCCGATCTCTGGCTTCAAAAGCTTAATCTCATCCAGCACATGATCTGCTGTATTGTAGAACGCATTTTCAAACTCATAACAATCATAAATAGAAATAAGCGAGTCTTGGCCCGATCGTGCTCTTCGGTCCACAGCCTCGGAACGCATCAAGAGATCTTCCAAATTCTGATACTAAAAGCCCCGTTTTGCTGTGTAGTTGAGAAATGTTCTCAGGAATTTTAGCTCTAGCTCAAAGGTGTTCAGATAATTCTCTGGAATCATCACTTTGAGCTGTTTTTGTATCAACCTCCGAATAGCCAACAAATGAGTTGGAACAACGATATCGGTAGGAATGTTTCCCTCCATCTTTGTGTTCTATGTGGAAATGGCGAATCAAGGAAGCTAAGGAATTGAATAACGAATGAAGTGGTTGGCTTACGATAAGACCATAGTCCAATAATGAATGACCTGGAAAATATTGCAGCATATGATAAATCGTTCATCTAGGTCTTTCTTTTCTTTTCTTTATTTTATTTTATTTTATTTATACCCCTCACCTTTTTTGTCCGACACTTCATGAGATTCAAACTTTAGTCTTTTAACTATTAAAAAGCGTAATCTATTACTCAAATACTCCTGAATCTCAATCATTTATCTCAGATGAATCTGCCATGGTATTCTTTAATCCTTTTTCGAAGCACAAACTTCGGACGCACTAAAGAATATCTCTGGACATTGTCCAGCATGAGATTATTCAACTCCAGTCCAAATGCAAGTAATTGTTAATTGCAAGATTAGTTGGATTTAGACTTTTCCAAGGCCTAAGCAAGGCTCAATTGTATGACCACCGGGTTATTTTATGGTCCTTGATGAAGAAAAAATAATATTCATTTCATACGCCATTAGCGAGATAATTCATAGTTTTATCCTATTGCACATTGTTTATTGCCACACCAGTTGGACTTAGACATGTAAACACGAATCAGGCTTTATAATGTGACAATTTAGTCAAGTGTTCTATGCGCAAGTGTTCAATCAAAGACGATTAAACTTCAACATTGGATAATACTGGGGGCGGAATAAGGATTCTTCTCGGAAGGTTAAAAAAATTATTTTTTCAATTATATGAGTATATAATTTTGGGTAAATAGCACTATAACTCCATATACTTTAGAAAAATGCATAGGATCTCTCTGTGGTTTCAAAAGTGCACCGGAACCTCCTGTGATTTTAAAACCGTGCACACGCACCCCCTCCCTAATTTTCCGTCAACAAATTTAACTGAATTATAAAAAAGACTTAAATGCCCTTCAATTTTTATTTTTTTTCTCTTTCATTTTCTTTTTTGTTTACAGACACACACACACACATACACACACACAGAGACAGACAGGCACACACACACACAGACATACACACACACATACACATACACACACACACACACACACACACATACACACACTGTAACGCCCCGAAATTTAACGCGGTAAACTCGGGACGAGACCGCCGCGCGCCTAGAAAGACAAGTCTTCCTAAGCCCGCAAGGCTCAAATCTCTCAATAAAACGAACTATAAATCCATTAATAAATAAATAATCTAGAACTTCTACAGTCCCAAAAAGAATATTAAATTCTTTAATTACATTAGAATTCTCAAAAAATATAATAATCATAATTCTCAATAAATCCACTCAAATCTTTAGCTCTGGTCACATGATTTCTAGTCCGGTAAACCCCGATCTAACTTTGTTGTCTACAAAGAGGAAAATGAAAGGAGTGAGCGGAACAATATTCAGTAAGTAGATTTACCCCGAAGAAAGTGAATGTTCAAAGATCAATAAAATATCCAAATAATCACGAAATAATATCAGCAACTACGGGTCACTATAACAAGCCGTGACTACTTTACAGCAGCGCTGTCACACGTACAAATTCCAAATTCATAACAGTTGATAACAATAATCGACAACAAACAGAGACGACTAATTAACTCCCAGTCGTATCGGATTCGATACACAGCTTGTATAGTTCGTAGGACTTAAATCAAAAGCTCAGACTTGACTTATCAGGAGGATCGATACAGATAATTGAACAAGAATTACGAACGAATAACATAATAACGAACTGAACGATATTTGCAGAATAACAAATGAGGCAAATCAAAATAAAATAAGTAAACTACTTACAAAAATTAATCAAAAGCTTTCAAGGCTAAGGACACTAATTCCAAAAATTATAGAAGTCGATTTCTTAAGTCTTGCACGACCAAATGATTTCATTAATTTGCTCTTATGCCAATCTCTCACGTTGGCTATGCTATTTATAAAAGAACTAATGAATATTCTAATGGCTAACCAACAATATTTTAGTCTATTGGAATCTCCATTAAGAATTTTTAAAGCCAAAGTTAGGTCATGACTTGACAAATATTAATTTTTAATCACCACCAAGACTTGCTTTAACTAAATAAAATTCTCAAAATAGTGCACTGAATCAACAAGCATAACCTTTGATATATTTGGTCAATAAATTAATACACCACTATAATATTGGGGTATTACACACACACATATATATATATATATATATATATATACACACACATGTGTACATATATATACCCATGGATATTTATAATTTATACATGTTTATATATATATAAAAAAAAGGATTTGCAGGTTTTGTGGGGGGAGGGGGAGGGGGAGGGATAGGCTGCTGATGCGGGGGGGGGGGGGGGGGTAACGGTGGGGTGACGGGGGCGGTGGGTTGAGGAAGAAGATAGGTTTTTATTTTTTATTTTATTTTATTTTTGTGAAAATTGCATTGGGAGAAAAAGAAAAGAAAAAAAACTATATATAAGGGCATTTTTGTCCAAGTAAGGAATAATTTAAGCCTAAAAACATGAAAAATTGCACCAAACGCACGTGTAACGCACTCTCTATTAAAAGTAACAGTTTTTTTAACGGAAGGGACTGTGGTGCTATATTTTTAAAATTACGGGAGGTTTCGGTGTACTTTTAAAACCACAAGGGGGTCCTATGCACTTTTGTTAAAGTATAGGGGGTTGTGATACTATTTACCTTATAATTTTTTTTTAAATATAAAGAATTTTTAACGTTCTCTTATAAGCCAGTGGAGGTTGGCCCTCATGTACCTCCCCCTTGCTTATGCTAATATCATGGTCCAATAATGAATGGCAATCTGGTCTGGCAAAAAAATAAAGTGGAATAATATATATATATATATATATATATATGCATGTTATTATTTTTCAAGGTATTCCCTTACGGGAAATCTTAATAATTATTGTATTTTTATCATTTATTTATGATATTTTATGTGAATGTTTAGTCTGTTACAATATAAGTAAGAAATAAAGAGTTCATTATTTTAACATGTCAATTAAACATTTATATAAAAGGTAATAAGTGTGTAATAAAAATAAATTAGTATTTATCAATGCTCTACTTTTATCTTTCTCAAAGCACAAACATCAGATGCACTATAACCTCATTTACATTATTTATTTATCACCTCCTATGTAGATACAATTCCATTTATATCACCTTTTTACTACCGTCTATATAGATACTAGTGGCCATATTAAAGTAAAAAACTTGTTTATTTATTACTCTTCCTTTTACGTAGCTTAAATGAATCTCTTGGGCATAGTTAAGAGCACCTTTTAGTTGTTCAATGTAGAGTTGCTCATCATTAGTTGAATCTCCAGATAGAATTAATATGACTCATGGGTAGTTAATAGGGCTTTTCTGACTTATCGTGACAAAAACCTCCATTGAATGGAAAATATATTTATTATTGAGAATATCGTAATTTACCTTGAGTTGTTTGATCAAATCAAATTTGGTAAGTCAATTTCACTTCAACCTTTAATAGTAACTATAGTATACAGCTACGAGTTAAATTTTTTTTAACTGGTGATACAAGCTCATATTGTTTAACACTTTTGCCATTCATAAATTGATTATTTGGCTAATAGCATGCTCTTTTCACCTAATTCCAACTATGAGATCAATAGGTAATTAATTTATAAATTGTATGAGAATAAAGAATGCAAGATTATTGAGGAAGATAGTGTGGAAAGACCATCTTACAGCCTATGCAATTGGCAGGAAGTACACAAACGCGGTAGGTAAGAAGAGAGGAGGTTGTCATAGTGCTATGAAATTGAAGATAGAAATGCCAAAAAACACGTATTAGTAGGTAAGACGAGAGAGATTTTTATAGAAAATCTTATAATGTGAAATTCAAGTAAAAAAAGTTTAGTAATACATGAATGAATATGACTGAACTAAAGTCCAGTTCAAATACTATATTAAAAATCATAAGTTTTTTTTTATTAAAATCAATTAGTATTAAATAGAGTTGGTCCATAACCTTATAAAGTAATCTTTAAATTATAAATTTTTCGATATGAAATGAATGTATAATCCAATAAAAAGAACTGGTCTAATCTCGAGAGATGAATAACATACCATAAAAGTTTGAAAGGGCTACTTCAACAACTCAAATTGCTTTTCCATCCCCATTGAGAAGTTTTGAACACGTTGAGACAAAAAGGCATTACATTTACTACAATTGTTGGGGAATTGGTATCAAACTTTGATTACTTGACTAATAACATGCTGTTTCTTAGCTAAACACTCACTTTGAATCAAGGCCGGATGTAAGATTGTTTCTCAGGGGGCTATTAACATATGATTTCACAATTATTTTTAACTTTGCACGTGAATAAATTTAATATTTTTAAATAGGTGGCGAGATGACTTAAATCCAATACCGTTTGATAACCTAGATTATGTTACTATATTAAATTATTACCTTATTTAAAGGTTCAAGCTGTTAAAAATGAATTTGTTATATTATTTATTGTTTTCAACAAAGTATAAGTACATACATGTATACTAATTTGCCAATAACTTCTACTCTATTTCTCTCTTTTCTTTTCTCAGTGGTAATTTTGTTAAATGGTACTTAATTAAGAGCTAGGATGGAAAGAAGAAGAGAAAATTACAACAATTCCCCTGTCGCCAACTCCCATCTCACGCCCTTCTGTATGTGGCAATGTGAACTGCACATTAAAGCTCCAGAATGAGTACAAATATTTTTTTTTCTCTTAATTTAAAAGGGTCTTACAAGTAAATATTACATTATTTAAGACGTTGACACTAATAATGAATCTCAGGACCTCTCACACTTCAAACGGGAATCATACTACTAGACTAATTGCCTTGTGACTAGTCAATGAACCTACCTCGATTTAGCTGGTGTACAGAACATCATATTTTGACCAAATAATTATTCTACAGAAAAACATTAACATATTTGAGTACTCAATTAAGCACAGAGGAAATATATAATCTCTGAAAAGAAAAGGAATTCAAATTACTCGCATATGATCCCGGAATGCTTCCTTACTTAACAAGGACCTTGAGCTCATGATTTCCCGTGTCCAATTGTTCTTCGTGAATTTGCTGAACAACCTCCTTCAAATGGTAACTGCACCATCTTACTTTACCCACGTTCAATGTAGGAATCTCCCTTAAACAAGAAGGGATCTCCTTCAACAGCGGGCAACTTGACATCACCAGTCGCTCAAGAGGAGGAAAGTGATCACTGGAGACACTCCATTTTCTAATATAGAAATTGTTTAATTTTAAGTATTTGAGTTTGTGAAACTCTCCATCTCCCATGTCCCATTCTTCCCCCTCAAAAGCTTTAAATTGTAATTTAAGATCCTCAAGGTTGGGAAGTTTTCCAAAAAACTCATAGGCCCCCTTTATTTTTCATATTTATTTATCTTAAATCTTCTTAATTTAATTACGTTTTTTTTTTTTTTAAAAGCTTAAGGGGACTCGGGCCCCTTCTAAATGGGTTAGCTCAACTTTGTCTCTTTTTTCTCAAAAAAAGACTTGGTCTGGTCTAATCTCGAAACCCAAACAACATACAGGAAAAGTTTGAATACTAAAAACGTTGTTATTCGATGATCAATGTCTAATAGAGGAGCAAATCATACAAATCAGAAGAAATTTCCTAGTGTTGAAGTATCCCCGAACTTGAGCATGTCCAAATAACAAATGATAGTAATTTCTTCTGTACAATGCTTTACAGTAATCTAAATGAACAAGTACTTTTATGTTCCTTCATAGTAATCCAATTGAACAGAAGCAAGAGCGAGAGTAACTAGACGAATAAAACAAATTATCATTGATAAATGTCTCCAAATAGACATATAAATATACCCTTCAAGGTTCAAGCATGGATAAAGCCACAATTTTCAAGACTTGACGAAAATTAAAGAGTTTGAGCAATAAGGAAAATAAGTCTCAAGAGGTCCAACAATCCTTAATTTATTACACACTTCAAAATAAAGGAGATTATGAAGTCCAAATTTCACGCGCTATGAAAGTCTTCTATGTCAAGCCCACACTAGCGTACTTATTTCTCACTTTCTACAAAACAAAGTTTAACAAAACGAATATGAGACAAAAATCTCAATAAGGTCCCCAAAAATAACATATGACCTCTACCATATATAATGAGATATATAGTACGAGAAGTGATAACATAACCAAATCAAGAGTCTTTACAAAATGAAGAGTAGGCCATGCGAAAACCAAATAAAAATCATAAGAAAAAGGTACAAACCAGATACCACAACTAAAACACTAAACCAAACTCCAGATAAGACCGAAAGCACGGGCAAAAGATGATTGAATATGCCCAAGCACAGTAAGAGAAGGGAATTTCTACAAAAAGATAGTGCACTAACCCGAAAATCATTGTACCTAGCCCCAGCCAATAAAAGGTTCAAATCTTATAAACATCCCAGCTTAGTCACAAACTCGAAGATAGCACTACTGATCCGAATAGTGCTATTTCATGCACTTTCATTTCTAAAAATATTATATTTTTGGTCTCAAGTTTTGATTTTCATGTTCTGAAGTCAAGGAATGCATTTAGAAACTTCTTAAAAACTCTTAAGAATGAAACTACATAATCTAAGAGGCAGAGAGTATATAAAGCATTTTTTGAACATAAAGAAATATACACTACTAAGATTTGAAACATAAAGACGAACTTAACAACATAAAATATGAAATTAACAGTTCCATATGATTCTGAAATAGTTCCACAAATAAATAATCATAATATACAGACATAATAAGATACAGACTTTCCACAATAAAGGGTCAATACTATGTAGGAAGGACTTTCCTACTTACTTCAATCAAAGCTAGAATTCAAAAAAGTCTTAGATTTCAAGATTGATTCTAGTCGTATGGAAGCCTATGAGATTTCACAAGAACTGGCAGCTGAAACCTCAACTTGTTATGAAGAGCAGAAAGCTCCTCTAGTGAAATGAATTTTCCAAGCACTATGCATAATTTGGAAAGAACAACAAGTAGATTTTCATTTGGGACTTAACTCATAGTGCGGGATATAGCTACATCACATGCATCATTCAAAATATGGTCTGACAACTGAGATTGAAGTACAGTTACACATATATTAATTTGCTAAGCTCTTCTTCTTCTTTTTCTTTTTTGGATAACTTTGTTAATGGTTCTCGATTGAAACAATGGATGGAGAAGGCAAGAGCAAACTAAGTCAATTTCAATTATGAACTGCACATTCATTGAACCTCTTTGATTAGAATTTACTTACAGATATACTAATTTGCTAAGCTCCAAATTGACTATTGATTAGAATTTAATTAGTTGCTAGTCAATGAACCTCATTTGATTTAGTTGGTGTTATAATGACAACATAATTTGTCAAATGAGTTATTTTGCAGAAAAAATGACAACATAGTTCAATAATCAATGAAGCAAACAGGAAATATTTTAATCTCTGAAAAGGAAAGGAATTCAAATTACTCACATATAACTCCGACGCTCGATGCTTACTAACGACCTTGAGCTCATTTCCGAAGTCCAGTTGTTCTTCCTGAATTTGCTTAACAAGTTCCTCCAAAGAGGAACTGCACCAACTCACCTCAATCTTTTTCAATGTGGCAATGTCAGCTAAGCAAGATGGGATCTCCTCCAGCTGCTGGCAATTTCGTAGCACCAGTTGCTCAAGATGAGGAAAGTGATCGCTGGAGCCGCTCCACTTTTGAATATCCAGACCCTCTAATTTTAAGAATTTGAGTTTGGGAAATTCTCTATCTCCCATCTCCCATTCTTCCCCCTTAAAAGCTCCATAACGTAGTTTAAGAACTTCAAGGTTGGGAAGATTCACAATGACCGAAATTTCATTCCAGGGAAAATGAAACCCTGACATAGTCAACTTTTTTAAGTTTGATGGGAGACTAAACTCATAGGAATGAAGCCACTTACCAATGAAATGCACGTTAAGTGATTCAAGTTGACTTAGAGTGGCTAGTTCTGGAACCCAGTTGCAATCTTCAGAACAACCATGGAATTCTCTAAGAAAGCATTTGAAATTTTTAACATTGGCAAGCCCTTTCATCAACTCCGCTGTAGAATCTCGACATGACAGTTTGATTGTCAAAATTGTTTGTAAATTGTCTAATCGGGAAACACGGCCACAGGGTGATCTGCTGAGGTGAGCACCATCTTTAGGTACTTGTAGATACCGCAGGTTTACCATATTCCAGAGAGTATCCGGTAGACGAAATAAAGGTGCCCTCACAATAAAAGTTTCTAAGTACCAGAGCTTGGCTATTGACGATGGGATCCAATCAAAATTACCACCAATTGCGAAGTACCTTAGATGAGCTAGTGACATTATTCCTCCGGGGAAAATCTCGAAGTAGGTGCACTCCAAATCTAACACCCTAAGAAGTTTGAACGTTTTAAATATGAATACTGGTTCGGAGTAAGGATCAAATAACAGCAGAGAGTGAACATATGGGTTGTAAGCCTTAGTCGACTCAAGAATGTGATCCCCTCGATTCCAGCCTATCCGACGCTGCTCAAGGATATCTCCTGATAAATCAGAAGTAGGAGACCGCTTGATTAGCTGAAAAAAATCCTCCTCCTTAGCTTTTTCTAAGCAGAAATCACGAACCAAATCATGAACTTGACACTCTTTAATGTCACCTGTGGATCTTCTTTTAGCAATTATTATTAAGCTTCTACCAATTAGATCCATCAAGTAACCCTCTGCTGTATTTTCAAAGCTCCTTAATTCAACTTTTTGAACAAATCCTTCAGCAACCCAAAAATTAATCAACTTCTGCACTGAAATGTATTTGTTCTCAAAAAATGCTCCAAGATAAAGAAAGCATGGTTTCAGATGGTCTGGCAAATGCTTGTAGCTCAATTCCATAACTTTGATGACCCGTTTTTCGGGGTCACCAACTATGTATGAACTTAGACTATTGGCAACTTCTCTCCATTGATGTTGTTCCTTGTCAATCTTTGCAAGAATCCCAGCCACCACAACAACTGCAAGAGGCAGTCCATTACAATCTTTAGCAATTTGCTTCCCTATATCCAATAATTCTGAAGGATAGCTTTGTCCTTGAAATAGCTTATTCTGCAACAATTGCCAACTCTCATCATCAGACAATGAACGAAGATGATGAATCTTTCTAGCAGATGCTCTGAAATTTAGATCGTGGAATCGACTGGTGAACATTATTCTACTTCCATTGTTGTCATCTGGAAAAGATCTTCTCAAGGCATCCCATACCTCGTCCATGAGTATGAAATACCTCTTTCCCAAAAGACTTCTGTATAACGCTTCAGCTAATTCTTGATCTTCCATCTCGGACATTTTCTTTGTAGGTTCAGCAACTTGATCTAGGATGCAAGTCAAGAGGTACCTCGTACTATATACTTGAGAAACATAGCACCATGCACTAACATAGAAGTAATCTTTCACTATGGGATTGTTGTAAATTCTTTTCGCAAGATGTGTCTTACCTAATCCAGGAGTGCCAACAATTGATAGTGTCACCAGCTTTTTTGATCCCCCTGCAAGATCAACTAATATCTTTTCTTCCTCATCCTCAAATCCTACTACTACTTCATCCATTTCTGGAGAAGTAGCTAGTAATGACGCTTGACCAGAAATTTCTGCATCCTGGTGGACTTCACCATCGTGAATCTTCTTCTCACCTATCTTAGTGACTTCTGCCTTAAGAACCTCAATCTCCTTTCTGACCTCCGAAAGCCATAGCATGCGATGCCATATAGGACCATGTCCTACCAAAAGTGAGTCAATTATGTATTCTGCCTTGTATGCAACATCTATAATCTGTGTCCATAAAACTTTCAATTTCTCCTGCTCACTGTGTTGCTTGGCAATTTCACTTAGAAAAGATCTAAGAAATTGCATCTCTTCCGCTAGTGGTTCAACTGGAAGATTCAAGCATGTGATTGTATCAGTGCTATTGTTAAGCAACTCCCTAAGATTCCCCAAAAAGTGATCAAAAAAGCCTAGCGCATCAGTGCTGGGGAACTTAGGACACGGTTTTGGAACTTTAAGATAAATCTTTGTGATCTTTGCCTTAATAAGCTGGGTCTTATCTAGCAAATCAACTAGTGAAGAATACACCTTTTTAGCTGTTTCCTCGTTCATTTCTTTGTCATAAAGTGAATAAACGACTGATCCAGCCTTGGTAGATATAACTTTGCACTGCTTCAAGAGATCTCTTACAGCCTTGGTATTAGTATAATCCTCAAGTGGATCCATTAGAATTCCTCTTAAGAGTGCCAGCTCCTCGTGAAGAATTTTGATTTGATCCCTCATAGGAAGTGTCCAACCAGCAGATAATAGTTCCCTTACATTTTCCAACAGAGACTCCATAAAGTCCACAACAATTTCATCCCCCGTGGAAGTGCGCATGTATGGTGGTAATGACTTTGAAGAAGCTGTCAAGACTCCGATGTAAATTTGTATAACCTCTGGAGTCGCCAGGCCAATCTTCAGCACTAGATCAGAAAGATCAAAAACCAATTTGTCCAGCATGTCTGCATCCATTTCATCAACCAAGCAAGAGTAACAGAGATAAGCTACGTTATCAGACACAAATTGTGCATGAGTCCAGAGATCATTTAGTTTCTCATGCCTTGTGCTTCTCTTTTCTTTAGAAATGAATCTAATTTTCTTTTTCTTATGCCCTGTGCACCTCATTTCTGCAAACATCAAGAAAGTTCTCAGAAATCTAAGATTTCCTTCAAGGGCTTTGAGTTTTATCTTCAAAGGATCAACTAGATCGACCTTCAAGCTGACTAAATCTGCCAGATTCTCCAGGAGAGAATCGATGAACTCGATCACAAGCTCATTGGTCATGCGATTATGGGATCGTGATGACCTCGACACAATCCAGTGAACTTGTCTGATCTCTGACCTCATGGACTTAACCTCATCTAATACATAAGCCACCACACTATTGAACGTTGTCAATAGCTTTCGCCAAGGACCCGTAAAATACACTTTTAGGCCCCTTTGTGCGTATAGGTCCACGGCTTCGGCACGCATCAGGAGATCTTTCAGAGTCTCATACTCAAAGCACCGTTTTGCCGTGTACTTAAGAAATGTTCTCAGAAATTTTAGCTCTAGCTCAACGGCGTTAAAAATCTCAGGAACCGTGGATTTCACCTGTTCGTATACCCATTGATCAACATAAATGGTAGGCATCTTTCCCTCTGTCTCTCTCTCTCTGTGTGTTCTATGTGAAAGTGTTGAATTAAAGAAGCAATGGAAGAAGATGAAACTTACAGCATTTGGATAATACTGCCATATGATAATTGTTGGAACCTCACGATTCTTACGTTGTATTAGAGCTAGGCACATACGAGGCTTATTCTATCTTTTGTTTGTCATGTTCATACGCATGTTCATTTACATGATCTTTCTCAAATTTTATCACTAGTATATTCAATCTTTTTTCATGCTGTGTTTATGTATGACCCAATTCAAAATTAAATTACACTTATATTCAATCTTTCACATATATCTTGCATTTATTCAACTTTTTATATATATTTATTCACTATATTTGTTCAATCTTCTATAAATAACTCCTTCCAAGTCAAGTTATGCATAAGAAGAATGTTAAATATATACTTATTTTAAAAAATAAAAAATTTTGAGACCATAAAATCTTGGAACTACTCTAATTCTAAAATACAACACCATGAGTCTTATAATAATGTCGTAGATGGTCCAATAATGAAAAAAGTTTTAAAAAATTGACATGCGTCCATCTAGTATGCATCGGGTCTAGCAAAAAGCAAAGAACATTAGAAATACGCGCTTTTATTTTTATTTTATAGCTTATGCAAGTAATTTTATGTCTTCATGCAACCACCAAGTCGTATTACAAAAAAAAAGGAAGAAAAAAAAAAAGCTTGATGTTGGCCGACATAATGGACTCCAATTCCAAATCCAAATAATTTTTTAATTTCCATATTAGCTGGATTTAGACTCTTTTTAAGCCGCTCAATTAAAAAAACCAAGTTCTTTTATGTTCCTTCAGAAAGGAAAATTAATACAATAGGATCATTTCGTACCTTGCGAGAAAGAATTTTGCCCATTGTTTGTTTATTGCCACATTAGTTGGATTTTAGTTTTAGACTTGTCAAACCTTAATCAGGCTCAGTCATGTAACGAGAAAGTCAATAAATATTCTTAGAGGAAAAAAAAGACGGAAGGCATGCTATAATGCGACAACAATACAGAACATAAATAGAATTTACGATATTGTAAAGTAATCACCTTATTGAGAAATTTAAACTATAAATTTTTTTATATTTATTTATCTTTTTAAATTATTAGAGAAAAATTTATTGTATTTCAACAAGCTCTTCAAATATAGACTAAATAGTTTTTGTATTTATTTATTTTGTCGAGCACGCTCCCTTATATGTACTAAATAATTTTTTATTGAGCTTTATATGTAAATATAATTTTATAAAGGGTAAACTAGACTCCCTTATACTTTAGTAAAAGTGCACAACACCCCTCTATAGTTTAAAAAACCCCTGAACTAATCCCTATATTTTTTAAAAGTGTACAATACCCCTTTACAATTAAAAAATCTGTCATATTTAATGGATTTTATAAAAACGATAGAAATACCCTCAATTTTTTTTCATTTATCTCTTTTGCCATTTCCTCTTTTGTTTAGGCTAAAAAAAAAAGAAAAAAGGAATATATATATATATATATCGTAGCCTAAAATTGGAAATGGGGAATAAAAAGAAATTATTTGTGTCAATTATCTGGTAAGACTAGGTCAACATCACCTTCCAAAGAAAAAAGATGCATTGTTACTTTCTTCAACATTGTTGTTTTTGGTCTTATCAGTGACGTTCCACTGCATGACTACCATGCTTCATTGGCGTTATATTTGCAGAGTGTCAAAGCTTGTGTAGATGTGATAAGGACTGCTTACGAAAGAAAATTAATTTTAGTCAACAATGAAATATATATATATATATATATACACACACACACACTTAAAAAAAAAAAAAATACACACACACAACACATAGTGGCAGTGGGGGTGGGGGTTAGGGGGGGGCAGGGGTGTGGGTGACGGGATGGGTGGGGTGGGGTGGGGTGTGGGGAAGATTACTTTTATTTATTTATTATTATTATTATTTTTAAAAAGAGTAATTTGGTCAATTCATAAATTATCTAATGAATAAATTCGTTAAAAAAAAAAATACTACTTAACACGTGTGAAGTACACTCTCCGTTAAATTTAACGGATTTTTTAACGGTAAGGGGGTGTTGTGTACTTTTGAAAAACTATAAGGACTAGTTCAGGGGGTTTTTGAACTATAGGGGGTGTTGTGCACTTTCACTAAACTACAGAGAGGTCTAGTGCACTTCACCTTTTTATAAATAGGTAGCGATATGTAGTTCTATAAATAGGTGATGTGAGTTTTGAACTAGTACCTTTTGGTACTCTCGAACTATTCCTAACAAATACATCTTTATTTTTGTTGTGCCGAGCCTTGAGTATCTGTTAAGGAATAGGCCTTAACACACATATGTAAAACTCCACAATTGACCGAAAAGATTAAACTATTGAATTTTAATTTTACACACGTTTATTAATAGCTCGTTTTTCTCATAATATTTTCACGTGAGAGAATTCTTTCTTTTTTTTTTTTCGCTTAGAGCCCCCGGTGTCCAGAACCACATAGGGCCCGATTAATCTAGAGTTCGTTTCGAGAGTGCTCACAAAAATTTCTTTCTCTTTATTCTTTAATTCACATATGACACTCTTAATAACTGTAAAGGCTATATTAAACCAAAACATGAACTATATGGCCAATAACACGCTCTTTTCACCTAATTCCAACTTTATGAGATCCGATAGGAATTAATATATAAAACGTATGGGAAAAGAGAATGCAAAATTGAATAAGATGCTGTCGAAAGCATATCTTACGGCCTGCGCAATTGGCATCAGACAATGAGCAAAAGTTCACAAAAGAAGAAAGTAAGAAGAGTGGTTTTCATATAAAATCTTATATTGTGTAGTTGAAGTCCAAGAAGGCAAAAACACAGGCATTGGTAGGTAAGAAGATGGAGGCTTTCCTAGAAAATCTATTTCTATGGAATTGAAGTCAAAAAGAGGCAAACAATACTAATTTCTTTTGAACGTGGAATATCAAAAGACTTGGACTAATCTCGAGAGGCAAATAACAACAAAAGTTTGTCCCCAAAGGACAACTCAGATGGTAATCCAGGAGTAGAGTAATATGTAAAGCGTGAATTCAAAATCTAATTGAGATTAAACTTTTGACAAAATCAGTGCATGTATTAAAAAGGTACTGTTGAAAGACGTTAGGAAAATAATTGTATTTTCTTATATCTTGCTGTTACAACAGTAAGTTGTATTTATAATACAATATCACTTATCTAGGCTTTACAAATAAAATCAGATAAGCTTTACAAGATTACAATAATCTGAAAACTAAACAAATTGAATTCAAAACTGAGTTATCCTAAAGAGACGTGTGTTATCATGCCCCTTCAAGCGAAGCCGAGTCATGTAGGTTGAGATTGTCTTGAAGCAGTTAAAAACACGAAATAGATAGGCCTTTAGTCATAATATCAGCAATATGATCAACAGAAGAAATGAACTGAACTTGAAGCTTCTTGGACGCCACCTTTTCACGCACAAAGTGAACATCAATTTCAATATGCTTAGTCCGAGCATGAAAGACTGGATTAGCAGTTAAATAGGTAACGCCAATGTTGTCACACCATAACGTGGGAGTAGACCCAATAGCAATCGGAAGTTCAGCTAAGAGAGATTGCAACCAACAGACCTCAACTGTAGTATATGCAATGGCACGATACTCAGCTTCTGTGCTAGAACGCGCCGTGGTGGTCTGTTTCTTCGCAGACCAAGAGACAAGATTCAAACCTAGAAAAACACAATAACCATCTGTACTACGCTAATCATCCGGACAACCTGCCCAGTCGGCATCCGAATAAGCATGAAGAGTGAAGTCTGGAGAGGACTTGATACGCAGACCAAGTGAAAATGTCCCCTTTAGATATCTGAGTATTCTTTTGACAGCAGACCAGTGAGACTTAGTCGGTTGATGCATGAACTGACAAACCTTATTGACTGATAGAAAGATTTCTGGACGAGTAAGAGTAAGATATTGCAAAGCCCCAACAATACTCCTATAGAAAGTAGGGTCAGGAAACGGATCACCAACATGCTGAGAGAGTTGTTGATTTGTAGCAATCAGGGATGCAACAGATTTAGCCTTTGTGAGCTTAGCTTGGTCAAGCAAATCAGTAATATATTTTTGTTGAGTCAACAACAGACCATTTGATAAGTTATGAACTTGAACTCCAAGAAAATAAGATAGAAGGCCAAGATCTTTAAGTGCAAACTCACGATTTAACATAGAGATGATGGAAGCAACAGTCTATGAACAACTACCCGTCAGAATGATATCGTCAACATACACAAGCATAAACATAGTAATTGAAGCTTGACAATACACAAACAGAGAGGAATCCGATTTTGAAGCTAGAAAACCAAGTCGACCAAGATACTCACTAAGGCGAGAAAACCAAGCACGAGGTGCTTGTTTTAAACCATATAATGCTTTTTGTAGCTTGCAAACATACTGAGAATAAGTAGGATGAACAAAACTTGGAGGTTGAGACATATATACATCCTCATGAAGTAAGCCATGGAGAAAAGCGTTGTTAACATCCAGTTGCCGAATGGACCAATGTTTCGAAACGGCAATCGAAAGAATGACCCGTATCGTGGTGGGCTTAACCACCGAACTGAAAGTTTCAGTGTAATCCAAACCCTCTTCTTGACTGTAGCTCTTAGCAACAAGACGAGCCTTGTAACGATCCACTGAACCATCTGGTTTGCGCTTAATTCTGAAAACCCACTTTCACCCAATCAAATTAGCCTCTGAAGGTTTAGGGACAAGTGTCCAAGTACCGCTGTGCATGAGAGCATTATATTCTTGTGACATGGAAGTACGCCAATGTTGATGAATCTTGGCTTGAGCATATGTAGTTGGCTCAACATCAGAGAAAGAAGAACCACGAGTAGCAGAAAATGTGAGATAATCAGAAAAATCCTTAGGCTTCAGTGTATTATCATGAGAACGAGTGACCATACGATGTAAGGAGGTAGGCTTGAGTGTGGAAGGCAACGCAGAGGGAAAGGACGAAGACACACTAGAAAGAGTGCCCGAGGCTGGAGAAACGGTAACTGGAGCAACAGTACTACGCATAGGAGAAGACAACGATGGGAAATTAGTGTCAAAGTCGGGAGAATGACCTACATGAACAGAAGTTGAAGCTGCTGGCGACGTGGGAGCCGCCACATGCATGATAGATGGACACTGTGTAAATTGAGGGAAAAAAAAGTGAGGACCCACGGGAATAGTAGACTTGACCAAGTGAGAGGAAGCAGCTGGTGACGTGGAAAAAAGTAGATGATGGACTGACCAGAACTTGAGCATAATTGAGAGGCAGACGCACGGATGGGGAGATAGACGACGTGGGGCTCATGACTGTAGCATTCGAAGATGCAGGCACTGGTAACGAAGTAGGAGAGGCACGTGACGAAGACAGAGTTGGTGAAGTATGAGAGCTGTGAGACGCAGATGTAGGCAAAGAAAGAGTAGTAGTTGGCATTATGTGAGGTAAAGGAGTTGACGTAGGCAAGTCACGAACCACGCGAGAAGTAGGAATAGGAGCAGGCACTTGGTCACACGCAACCTTATGTATTGGAAAGATAGGATATGCCTGCACAGTCGGGCAAGGACCACACAAGAAAGACTCCATAGGAGAATGAGTTTTAGGAGACAGACTAGAGACAAACTCGGAACGAAATGGAAAAATGAGTTCATCAAACAACACATGACGGGAAACATAAACCCGGTCACTGAATGGATTATAGCAGCGATACCCTTTGTGGTTACTACTGTAGCCCAAGAAAATACACGATGCAGACTTTGGACTTAACTTATCTGTTTTGTATGCACCTAGGTGAGGAAAGCAGTGACACCCAAACACGCGTAGGAAGTTGTAATCCGAAAGTTTCTTGTAGAGACGAAAAAATGGACTATCTTGATTTAAGACCGATGTTGGAAGATGATTAATTAAGAAGACTACAGTATTGAAAGCTTCTAACCAAAAACGTTTTGGCATAGAGGCATGAGACAGAAGAGAGACACCCATTTCAGTTATGTGTCTTATTTTTCGTTCAGCTAAACCATTTTGTTTAGGTGTGTGAGGACAAGAAATACAGTACTGAATCCCACTAGTTTCAATAATGCGAGCTAGAGAACCTTGTGTGAGTTCTTTGGCACCATCACACTGAAAATGTTTGATGCGACAATCAAAAAGATTTTCAACTAACGATTTGAATTGAACAAAGTATTTGGCACAATCACTTTTCTGACGCAAAGGATACAACCAAACATACCGACTAAAATCATCGATAAACAAAACAAAATATTTGAATCCAGAACATGAATTAACAGGGGCAGGACCCCAAACATCACAATAAATTGTCTCAAGAGGAGAACTAGAAATTCTACTAGAAGCACTAAAAGGTAATTTATGACTTTTTCCCAACACACAGGCAGTACACAACTTATTGGGAAGACTAAAATCTGAAAAATCTAGAGAGTGACTGTTCTTCAGAGATGACAAGGCACGCCGCGAAGGATGGCCCAGCCAGTAATGCCCCGACCCAACCCCGCGCTAATGGTTAAGTCCGGACCCGACACACGGACAGAGTCTCCTCTGTACCGTGGACATCTAGAAACCTATAAACTCTCAAATAAAGCCTCCACAAGATAAACTAGCTTTTCATAACTAAATATATAAAGGTTCAAGGCCATCCAAGCCTTGAAGCATACAACAATTCCAAAACTACACAAGCATGCAGGTAACTTGATTTCAACATGATCTAATAGCCATGCCATTCTAAGGTAACATTAAAACATTCTTAAAAGATAAAACATCCTATATTAGGTGATTCACTCCCAAGCATGCAAAGAGATTAAGAGTAGAAACATAAGTTATTACATGTCATAGTTTCCCAAATCTACACTACAACTAACTATCTTTCAACTTTGCAACAACAAACATATACATAGCCCTAAGGCCACAAAATAGATCATAACATAGTAGTACTTGAACATCAAGTAACAACAAGAAAACACATCCACCTCAGAACAACACACACACAGCAACTAGGGCAAAGGCTCTGTCTGCACCTCTTCCTCCCCCTCTACAACCTCAACTAGCTGGGGATCACCCTCAGCGCTTCCTGAAACATGATATCGAGGTATGAGCAACACTGTTGCCCAGTGAGGGATAAGGTCTCGGGGCGTGCAATGCAACAGGTAAAACAATTAAACAAAAATAGTAATTAAACAATTTAAGAAGTAACAATAACTTGATAACCATACATTAAAAAGGATACATTTCACTTAACCCCAACACCAAATCTCCAATTGATCTTCATTCACGATCCACGAACCACGATCACGATCACGATAAGCCAGCATAATCCCAAACACTCCAGTGGGTGTACTCCGGATGTACCCCGATAATCCTACGACCCAACACCCCCTGGCAATCTCCAGACCAGGCGAGTGAGGGAATAGAGCACGGAGTTTGAATATTCACTGGCAAGCCCTCTACCGCCCAGCTGATATTCAACACATCCGCCCCTGACACTATTGTTGCGCAACCACTATGCAATGCACTTTACAATGGCAAGTTAATATCAATAATATAGGCAATAACACGTAGGAGGATCAACAAAGTAGGTTGACCTCGATGCAGTTAGAATATAAGTAATTTAAGTAGTTTTACAAAGGAATATATACAAGACAAGCATAGAATCATGCCAAGAGCTCTAAAACAACTTGAAGTCACATTTAAACACCCAAGAAGTCGTGCCAAGGTCTTAGAAGCGCGAGACAACCGAAATTGCCCCTAAACCCCTTTGTTTTCCAAGCTATTCCTCTTCCAAACCAAAGTTAACGATTCAATTTCAAAGGGAAACTATACCACCTTCTAACTAACCCTCAAGGAACTCTTTCAACCCTCAAACACATTCAAATGCCCACAATTACCCCGAAAGCCCCAATTTCCTCTTCTAGCTTTAAACTACACATGCCTCACCCGGGCTTCAAATAGGGGTTAGCAAAGCTTCTATAGCACCTAGGTAGCCTAAGAATATTAAAATTGAAGCCCGAATCCACCCGGATTCGCCTTAACCCTGAAATCCCTTTGTTAAAGTCGGCTAATTCATGTTATATGCGATATTAGAGCAATTCAAGTGTACGGGGCTATTAGACTACCTTCATTAACACCTAAGGCATCTATTAGAAGTGTTGAATCAAGCTAATGCACGCAATTACACAAAACCCTAGAAACATCACTATTCACCTCATAATTCAAAATAACGACTCTAACCGTTTAAAAAGCGAAACAATGGCTCAAATATGTTCTCTAGCACTTATAAACAAAGTATAATAGCATAGATAATCAATACAATAGCATTTGGTCACATTTTCAACAAATCAAGAAAATAGCAACTATTTTAAAATGTGAAAATAAGCCGTGAAATCCATCACCAATGCGCGTAGAAGCACCTAGGAAGCTTGCACACACCCTAAACTACTTGCTCTAGGCTTGGCTTGGCTTGAATTGAAGAGTTGAAGAGCAAAAAATCATTTTTTTCCTCTCATTGCTGCTCTCGGCCCTAGTATAGTGATTTCAGCTCTATTTTTTTGTTTTGTTTTGCTAAGTTATGAGTTAATGTGTGTGTTGTGTGAGTTTTATAAAAGGTAGGGTCAAGTGGTTGCTTAAGTGGGTTACTAAAATGTGCGTAGATAGCTTAAAAACGAGCCTAAAGTGTGAAACATAGGCTAGCTAATTAAAACTCTAAGTTATGTTACGTAACACTATTCATAGTTTGTTAAAAATATTTTCTAAACGAGTGCTCCTATCGCTTCTAGCTCAATTGCACATTGTTCCCACTCCTTTAACAATTAATATGATTTAATAAAAATACTAATTCACTAGTATAATGCAGTTTGAAAATGGAGTGAATAGTGGCTAAGAGAGACAACAGGTAAAGCACAGAATTAAATGCGCAATTAATGGATGCAACAGTAAATGAATGCAAGGCAAAAAGCTCGGGCGTCAAATCCTCTCCCCCTTAAACTAATTGCGTCCACGCAATTCTTACATGATTCGGCGAATAACTTTGGATATTTCTCTCGCATCTAATCCTATCTCTCCCAGGTAGCATCCTCTAACCCGTGATGATCCCACAGAACTTTAACCATCGGAATGCTTTTAGTCCTCAGCTCCTGAACTTTCTGATCAACAATTCGAAGAGGT
This sequence comes from Ehretia macrophylla, assembly GCA_037974665.1. Lineage (NCBI taxonomy): Eukaryota > Viridiplantae > Streptophyta > Magnoliopsida > Boraginales > Ehretiaceae > Ehretia > Ehretia macrophylla. The sequence goes on from CM075779.1 coordinate 7,789,169, forward strand.
CTCTCTGTGTAGGTCAAAGTTTCATTGATCTCTAGTGGCTCGGGCTCAAGAACATGAGAAGGATCTAGCTGATACTTCCGAATCATAGAAACATGGAAGACATCATGAATTCTGCCCAGGCTAGGGAGGCAAAGCTAAACGATAGGCCAATTCACCAATGGTTTCAATTACTTCAAACGGTCCCACATAACGAGGGCTGAGTTTACCTTCTTTGCCATGCCGAATCAAGCCCTTGCGAGGAGAAATTTTTAGAAATACCCGATCCCCAATGGCAAATTTCAGATCACGACGGCGTCTATCTGCATAACTCTTTTGCCGACTCTGTGCTGTAAGCATTCTTTTTCTGATAAGCTGAACATTATCAATCATTCTGTTCATCTCTGGCAATAAAGTAGGATCAATAGATTTCGACTCTCCAACTTCATCCCAATATAAAGGAGATCTGCATTTTCGCCCATACAAAGCCTCATACGGTGCCATACCGATAGTAGCTTGATAACTGTTGTTATAAGTAAATTTTGCAAGAGGTAAGTATTTCTCCCAACTCTTACCGAAGTCCAGAATGCACGCTCGGAGCATATCCTCAAGTATTAAGATAGTTCTTTCAGATTGTCCGTCAGTTTGAGGATGATGAGAGGTACTGAAGTTCAATGTCGTGCCCAAAGCTTTCTGAATCTTCTGCCAGAACTGAGATGTGAATCTGGGATCTCTGTCTGACACAATACTCTTGGGAATCCCATGAAGTCTAACAATATTCTCAACATAAATTTCAGCCAACCTATCGAGAGATTCAGTTTTCTTTGTCGCAATAAAATGAGAAGTTTTGGTCAATCTATCCACAACAACCCAGACTGAATCATGACCTTTCGAAGACCATGGTAAATCTAACACGAAATCCATGGTAATGTGATCCTATTTCCAAACAGGAATAGGTAAAGGCTGCAACAACCCTACTGGTCTCTAATATTCAGCTTTAACTTTCTGACATGTAAGACATTTAGCAACATAGTCATCAATCTCTCTCTTCATGTTGTTCCACCAGTAGTTCTGTTTCAGATCTCTGTACATCTTGGTACTGCCTGGATGGATAGTATACTTAGAATTATGAGCCTCTGCAAGAATTTCTTTCTTTAAAGCTGGCTCAGAAGGAATGCAAATTCTGCCTTTGAACTTAAGAAGTCCATCATCATGTAATTTGAAATCCGACTCTCCCCCTTTTGACTTTTCTAAGATTTCCATCAATTGCAGATCAGCCTGCTGAGCCTCTCTAATCCTGGATAATAAAAGAGACTGAATATGCAAACTTGCAAATTGAACACCAGAATCTGAAATGTTGGGCCTCCATAAACATAATTCCTCCATGAACTCCCAATTTTTGATGATTAGACTAGCAACTGTAACCTTTCGGCTTAAGGCATCAGTAACAATATTAGCCTCACCTGGCAGATAATTGATAGTACAATTATAATCCTCAAGAAACTCCAACCAACGCCTCTGCCTCATATTCAACTTTTTCTGAGAAAAGAGATATTTTAGACTCTTGTGATCAGTAAAGATTTCAAATTTATTACCCTAAAGATAATGACGCCATTTCTTTAACGCAAAGATGATAGCTGCAAGCTCGAGATCATGCATCGGGAATTAAGTTCATAAGGTTTCAGTTTTCTGGAAGCATAAGCGATAACTCTCCCATTCTGCATCAATACACAGCCCAAACCTTCCTTAGAAGCATCACTATAAATTACTAGATTATCGGTACCCTCAGGTAGAGCGAGAATAGGAGCTGTGGTTAATCTCTTCTTTAATTCCTGGAAGCTAGCCTCACATTTCTCATTCCAGTCAAATATAGTCTTCTTCCGAGTGAGTTGAGTCAAATGTCCAGCAATTTTAGAGAAATCCTTGACAAACCTTCTGTAATAGCCCGCTAAACCCAAAAAACTGTGAATTTTTGTAACAGTCTCCGGCCGTTTCCATGCCATGACAACCTCAATCTTTGCTGGATCAACGGAAATTCCATCCTGAGAAATAATGTGGCCCAGAAAAGTGACTTGTCTTAACCAGAACTCACACTTACTGAATTTCGCAAATAGTTTATGCTCTTGAAGAGTCTGTAGTACAATCCTGAGATACTGTTCATGCTCCGCCTCTTATTTAGAATAGACAAGAATATCATCAATAAAGATGACCACAAATTGGTCCAAATAAGGACGGAATACCCTTTGCATCAAATCCATGAATGCGGCAGGAGCATTAGTAAGTCCAAATGGTAAGACAACAAACTCATAATGGCCATAGCAAGTTCTGAACGCAGTTTTGGGAACATCATTAGACTTAATCCTTAACTGATAATAGCCCTGCCTCAGATCGAATTTAGAAATTACCCTAGCACCTTGCAGCTGATCAAATAATTCCTCAATCAGAGGCAATGGATATTTGTTTTTGATAGTTATCTGATTAAGACCCCGATAATCAATGCATAACCGAAAAGATCTGTCTTTCTTTTTAACAAATAAGACCGGTGCATCCTAAGGTAAAGAACTTGGCTGAATGAATCCCTTCTCCAGTAAACCCTGCAACTAAATTTTTAATTCCTGCAACTCAGGTGGAGCCATTCTGTATGGAGTTCTAGAGATAGGCGTAGCCCCTGGCAATAAGTCGATCACAAACTCTATCTCTCTATCAGATGGTAAACCAGGTAACTCCTCAGGAAACACCCCCAAAAACTCTCTCACGATAGGTACATCATTCAATTTCAATTGATCACCAGGTTGATTAATCAAATAAGCAAAGTAAGCCTCACAACCCTTACCTAACATTTTGGATGCATTAATAGAAGATATGATAGAAGTCCCCGTAGATTTTCTACTACCAACTATTTCAAGTACGGGCTGGCCGGGCATTTCTAATTTCACAATCTTCTTTCTACAATCAAGTTGGGCATAATATTTACCTAACTAGTGCATCCCCAATATAATTTCAAAGTTGTGGAAAGGTAGAATAATTAAATCGGCAGGAAAAACACGACCTTGAATAAAAATATTACATGCCTTGCAGATGGATTTGGTGACAAACTTCGGCCCCATAGGAGTGTAAACCACAATATTATGCAATAGTTTATCATGTTTCAACTTAGCATTTTGTGCACAAATAGGTGTAATAAATGAATGCGAAGCCCCGGAATCAATTAAAACTTTAACCGATTGATCATTAAGAAGAAAAGTACCTTCTACTATAGTGGTCGTATCCGGAAGCTCCTCAGCATCTAAGGCAAATACTCGAGCCTGATCCTGCGGTACTGGTGCTGCAACTAAACCCCTGGTCTGATTGCCTTGATCGGATGTCTGGCCCCTGGTATTCTTGAATTTTTTGTAGTCTCTAACCCTGTGTTGATCACTGCCACATCCGGTACATCGGCCCAATCTCTTCCAACAATTCTCCTTAGTATAACCCTAGCGTTGACAGAAGCTGCACTGCTGGTGACGTCTTGTAACAGTGCCTCCCGAAGGAGCTCTGTAAGTAGAGGTAGCTGAACTACCTTGTTGAGAGCGAACTACTGCTGGTCGGGTCTGCCCCTGACTCTAACTCTGACTCTGGCTCTGGGCTGGTCGCGACTGAATCTGAACACGCCCTGTATAACTCTGTGTCTGCCTCGGTTGTGGACTCTGCCCAACTGGAATAGTCTGCCTCTGGTATCCCTGACTCTGAGACTGAAACTGCCGCTTACTCGATTGACTAGTCTCTGCTAACACGTCTGCCTTGCGTTTTTCATACCTCGAGGCGGCTCTGACCACTGCGGCATAGTTAGGGTAATCATTCACAGACAGATTAAGCATAATATCCTTCCTCAATCCCATAATGAACCTCTGCATCTTCATATCCTCCGGTTGTACCAAAGCCAGTACATAATGGGAAAGCCTAGTAAAAGCAGCCTCATATTGATCTACTGTCATATTCCCCTACTTCAAAGCTATGAACTCTGCTTGACGTCTCTCGCGGGTGACCACTAATATATATTTATCTCGGAACTCTTGAATGAAGTCAGCCCATGAATGTTGAGCTGCCTCAGCTTCCCATCTCTCATTAATAGTACGCCACCACTCCTCGGCATCACCCTCCAACAGAAATGTAGCATAAGTAATCTTTCTCTCATCACTACACTCTAGAATTGCAGCCACCCTTTCAAATTTCCTCAACCACAATTCGGCCTTCATGTCATCAGGTTCTTCAAAGAAGCTATAGGCCCCGTGATGTAAAAATCGGTCATACAAATTAGCTCCAGTAGCACCACTACCCTCGGCTCTGGTGGCCTGATTACCCCTAGCAGCCCCTGTCTAACCCTGTTGAGTTACAAATTGGGCAATAGTGTTCATAGCAGTAGCCATAGTAGCCAGAATCTGTGCAGTACTTGGTTCCTGAACATATGGTGCATTTTCTGCCACATCGACTTCTTGCCCGTGAACCCCCTCTGGTTCTCTACCAACATTCTGATTCTCAGTTCGACGGCGGGGTCCTATCTCGAATAGCTAGAATGCAAAGTGTTATGACAGGTATATATGTGTATATATACAATTTACAAGTATCATATAAAGAAAAGTTCAAATAGATTCATATAAAGTCAAATATATAGAAGTCCATGTAAATATTTTACATTCATGAAGTACATATAAGTCACTAGATCATACTTGACATTCTAGACTCTTGATAGTCTATTTTCATGCTAGCATGTTCATTTCTAATTCAAATTTCACTTAGGCAAATCAAAGGACCACAGATTCATGCAATCACAAAGTCACATAATAAATCTCTATCCACAGACCGAGAAATTTAACCCGGCTTCATGCATTCTATAAGCTCTGATACCACCTAAAAAGTAACGCCCCGATCCAACCCCGTGCTAATGGTTAAGTCCGGACCCGACACACGGACAGAGTCTCCTCTGTACCATGGACATCTAGAAATCTGTAAACTCTCAAATAAAGCCTCAACAAGATAAACAAGCTTTTCATAACTAAATATTTAAAGGTTCAAGGCCATCCGAGCCGTGAAGCATACAACAGTTCCAAAACCACACAAGCATGCAGGTAACTTGATTCCAACATAATTTGATAGCCATGCCATTCTAAGGTAACATTAAAACATTCTTAAAAGATAAAACATCCTATATTAGGTCATTCACTCCCAAGCATGCAAAGAGATTAAGAGTAGAAACATAAGTTATTACATGTCATAGTTTCCCAAATCTACACTACAACTAACTATCTTTCAGCTTTGCAACAACAAACATATACATAGCCCTAAGGCCACAAAATAGATCATAACATAGTAGTACTTGAACATCATGTAACAACAAGAAATCACATCCACCTCAGAACAACACACATAGAATGTAACGCCCCGATCCCTCATGAGACCGGATGCTCTAATAACCATGCTATTCTCAACCCAATACCAAATCCGGTCTCAAAATTTTAGGGAAAAACGGACAGAGTTTCCTCTGTACCGCGGACATTTTTCAAACCTGTAAATGCTTAAAATAGCCACAATATACTAAAACAAGCTTTTATAATTAAAATTCAAAAGTTCAAGGCCATCCAAGCCAGGAGACAAACAACAGCTCCAAATCACACATGCATGCACCCAACTTAACTTTTCATTAAACCTTTTTAACATGCCATCCTATGATAACATTAGAGCAATTTTAGAAGTTGAAATCAACACCTCTAAACATACACCCCCAAGCATGCAAGAACTAAAAGGAGAATTAAAAGTTATTACAAACCATAATATCTCAAAACTAACATTACAACCAACAGCTTTCAACTTGCAACTACAAGAATATACATAGCCTTAAGGCCACAAAATAGATCATGCTATAGCAATACAAGTACACCATGTAACAACAAGAAGGCAAATCCACCTTAGACAACAAACACACAACAACTAGGGCAAAGGCTCAGCCTGAACTTCTTCCTCTTCCACTAGCACCTCAACTAGTTGGGGTTCACCCTCAGCACTTCCTGAAACATGTTTAGCGAGGTATGAGCAATCACAATTGCTCAGTGAGGGATAAGGTCTACCGGGGACGTGCAATGCAGCAAATTAACACAATTAATACAATAGATAAACAGTGAATAACAATTCTAATACCACATTTTAAAAGGATACAATCGATAACCCTTATCACTCCAAATCTTCGATCCCCGATCCACGAACCATGATCTCGATCTCGATATGCCGGCATCCTTTACACCAATGGGTACTCTGGATATACCCGATCCTACGACCCAACACCCCCTGGCAATCTCCGGACCAGGCGAGTGAGGGAATAGCAGACGGAGCTAAGGCAACCAACACTGGCAAGCCCGATGCCGCCCAGCGAGGCCATCGCATCCGCCGCGACAATGAGGTTACGCAACCACGATGCAATGCAAGAATGATAACAATGACAATATAATCAGGAAACACATTTAAGGACAAAGTAAGTTGCTCTCGCACCAAGTTACAATTTAGCAATAATAAGCATATATCAATTACGCAATTATACTAAACAATATACTCTTTTAGAAAGAAAATAAACTATGATGCACATAAGGATGCAAGTCCCTCACCTCTACCGAGCTCCAAGATGTAAGTTTGAATCACATCATTTCCAGTCACCTTGAACCTATGAGCAAACATTACTTCAATTACTCTTTAACTACAACATTCATTCTAAGTTAGCTAACTTATAACTTCGCTTATTTAGCATATATATAATATCTATTAAAATTCTATTTTTAACAAAACACCACTTTTATATACTTTGACTTAACATATATTCCATATTTTCAATAGTCTACAAGTTAATTAAGAAGATAGTTCAAAAACTTAAATGAGAATGATTCAACCATCATACTATAACTAGATATAAATCGAGCTAGAATTTAGTTTAACTAAGATCAACACATGAGCCTGCAGTTACTCATACTATTTCTCATTTGACTTTAGTTAATAACTTGTACAAGAACTAATTCACTCCACATACAATAAACTAGCCATTAACTCAACTCAAAGAATTTCTCCAAAGAATTTATAGATAATAAAGGTTAGGTTACTTTAAAGTTTAAATGACACATTCACTCACAATGACACCACCCAGTCTTTTACTACTTTAATGAACTTCTAATTCATATTCTACTTTACTTACAATAGTTAGTAATATCTCTATGAAGATAGCCCAACATTAGCACATAGGGAAAGAAATGCATTTATCAACTAATAGAAAAGTTAACTATCAACCATTTAATAACTAACATACTTTTTTAGTAAAATAACTATACTTCAAGCTAAGATTCTAACATATCACTAGTAATATTAACTTAAGTTAATTACATTTAACATATAATAGACAACTATCAACTTACAATTAACCTTACATGTAGTTTCAAAAAGCATTAAACACATTCTTCCACATAGTTTACTTGACCTTTCTAAGTGTTCACTAGTTGCACATTGATAACAACAACTAATTCTAACAGTTGAATTGTTTAGCATATATAGAAACATTACCTATGTCTAAAGGTGGTGACCATCACAACTCTACTAGCATTTCTCATTCACAGTCGAATAGAATAGCTTTCAATTTCAATTAACTTTACTAGCAATTATATTTCAATTACAATTCATGAAAACAACATAACTATAAGAGCCCCATTACGTTATTAATCATCCAAGGACACTACACAATAAGGTCTTGATCGAATACATCCAATTAGAACTGAATTATATCATTACTATAGCAAAATAACAACAAAATTCAGATTCTCGCGTAACAGGGCATTTCTGACACATCTCACCAAAATGATCATAACTTGCTCTAGACAACTCCGATTAATGCACCGTAAAAAGCTGTAGAAACTAGACTCGTAAGGCTTTCTAATGGTATATAATTCAACCCCTAATCCTTCTCCAATTAATACAGTTTTAAGCTCGAAGTTGCCTTAATGCAGTTAGAATAGAAGCAGTTTATACGAGCAAATAAGCAGTTTTACAAAAGGGCATATACAAGATATAATTAGAATTACATCAAAAGTTCTACACCAACTTGAAACTACATTTAAACATTTAAGAAGTCATGCCAAGGTTTTAGAAGCGCGAGACAACCGAAATTGCACCTAAACCCCTTTGTTATTCAAGCTATTTCTCCTCCAAACCAAAGTTAATGATTCAAATTTAGAGGGAAACTCTACCAACCTTCTAACTAACCCTCAAGGAACCCTTTCAACCTTCTAACTCATTCAAATGCCCGCAATAACCTCGAAAGCCCCAAATTCATTCTTATAGCTTTACACTACACCTACCTCATTCGGGCTTCAAACAAGGATTATCAAAGCTTCTATAGCACCTAGGTAGCCTAAGGATACCAAAAGTAGAGCCCGAATCCACCCGGATTCGTCTTAACCCCGAAACCCCTTTATTAAAGTCGACTATTTTACGTTTTATGCGATTTTAGAGCAATTCAAGTGCACGGGGCTATTAAACTACCTTCATTAGCACCTAAGGCATCTATTAGGAGTGTTGAATCAAGCTAATTCGAGCAATTACACAAAACCCTAGAAAAAATGTCACTATTCACCTCATGAATTAAACTAACGATTCCAACCGTTTAAAAAGCGAAACAATGGTTCAAATATGTTCTCTAGCACTCATATACAAGGTATAATAGCATAGATAATCAATACAATAGCATTTGAACACATTTTCAACAAATCAAGAAAATAGCAACTATTTTAAAATGCGAAAATAAGCCGTAAAATCTCTTACCAATGAGCGTAGGAGCTCCTAGGAGGCTAGTAGGCACCCTAAACCACTTGCACCTAGCTTGGGTTGGCTTGGAATGAGGATTTGTTGAGCAAAAAAAATCTATTTCTTCTCCTATGCAATTCTCGGATTTGCTACATTGTTTTTAGCATGCTCTCTTTTTTGTTTTTTTTGTTTTGCTAAGTTATGAGCAAATGTGTGTGTTGTGTGAGTTATATATTAAATGGGGCTAAGTTGCTTGCTTAAATGGTTCACTAAATGCGCTTAGTTAGCTTAAAACGAGCCTAGATAGTAAAATGAATGCTAGCTAATTCATTCCCTAAGTTATGTAACGTAACACTATTCATACAACTACAAAAATCATTTTCTAAACGAGCTCTCCTATCGCCTCTAGCTCAAATGCACATTTTTTCCACTACTCTAACAATTAATATGATTTAATAAAAATGCTAATTCACTAATAGCATGAAGTTAAAAACGGAGTGAATAGTAATTTAAAAAGACAGTTAATAATGCACAAAAGGAAATGCGCAAACAAGGGATGCAACAGTAATTGAATGCATGGCTAAAACTCGGGTGTCACATAGAACAACTAGGGCAAATGCTCTGTCTGCACCTCTTCCTCCTCCTTTACAACCTCAACTAGCTGGGGATCACCCTCAGCGCTTCCTGAAACATGATATCGAGGTATAAGCAACACTGTTGCCCAGTGAGGGATAAGGTCCTGGGACGTGCAATGCAACAGGTAAAACAGTTAAACAACAATAGTAATTTAACAATTTAAGAAGTAACAATAGCATAATAACCACACATTAAAAAGGATACATTCCACATAACCCCTATACTCCAATCTTCACTTGGTCTTCATTCAGGATCCACGAACCACGATCACGATCACGATAACGATAAGCCGGCATAATCCCAAACACTCCAGTGGGTGTACTTTGGATGTACCCCGATAATCCTACGACCCAAACACCCCCTGGCAATCTCCGGACCAGGCAAGTGAGGGAATAGAGCACGGAATTTGAATATCCACTAGCAAGCCCTCTGCCGCTGTGATAACCCGAACCCGGCATGCATTTAATAGCACTTGACTACATTTGATTAAATGTTTAATTAGTTAAATCAACCAATTTGCACTATTTTAATATTTCTCTTGGAAGCATTTAGTAGTTGTAAATTGAATAATTAAAAGATTATTATCTATTTCTAATAATTATAGTAATTGAATTTATTCTCTTGTGATTAATTAAGTATCATCTTAAATGTTAGGGTTTAATTGTATTTGACTACGTGTTTATATTAACTTTCATTTGTAGATTAATATTAACTTCATAATTCTTTAAAATATTCTAGAAATAGTTAAATTAATTATTTTAAATGAATATTGATTTCCTTTATTGTTTTGATTATTTTAATAATCGGTTTTGGTTGTCTTACATTAAAATCACTAAGTTTTCAAATAAATGAGGAAAGTAGCTCCGAGCCGGAGTAAATTTTAAACTATGATACTTTTCAAAATGATATATTTCTTAGATTCTTTGAGATTTAATTGTTACTTCTTGTTGTCGCAACGTGCATTGCATATCGAGAGCGATAGTTAGAGAGCGGTTCCTAGTCCTCAACAAATAGTGAAAACTAGTGTTTGGTGTCTTAAATTTTATATTTTAATTGTTGTTAGCTAGAATTGATATTTCCTTAGTTGTTTTAGCCTAAAAATGTATAAAATAAGCTAGTTTGACCAACTTAAGTGAGCACTGACCAAGCCTTGACCATTTTGACCTTGTGCCATCTTTTAATAGCATAAAATAGCACAAAATAAAAGAAAAATCAGTGCTGAATAGAACATGAAAGGGCCGAAAAAATAAGGAGAGAAAAAAAAGAAAATTCAACATCAAATCTTCGATTCTTCACGTGAGCTTGCACGGGATGGTTTCCGAGGCATCCTACGAGGTTTTCCTAGCGTCTAGGAGCGTCTAAGGTGAGGGTTTTATCGTTATTTTTGCATTTGAAATATTTGTATCTAAACTTTAATTTTTGGATTTTATGCGTAGATCGTTAGTTTAATTGTTTTAATGCTTAAAGAATGTTCCTTGTTGATTGTAGAACATGTATTTATAGCTTTTAACATTTTTTGCAGTTGAATATTGAAATTGAAATATAAATTGTGTAATGAATAGTAAATTGTGAAGAGTAAACCCCCGTTTCGATGAAGTTGCTCCGTTACGCGCTCTGTTGATGTAGGAAGATGCTAGATATGCTAGAATGCCTAAATGTGTGGTTTAATTGGAATGTGTAATGGAAAAACGGAGAAAAACGGCTTAGTGAAAGTCGGGGTCGTTTAGGTCGAGTTTGGCGTTTTCTCATTTTGCGTGTTGGCATTGTTTCGGGAGGCCATGGAAGCACTTTTGGTGTGATTATGGCATTGGTTGGGTGTTTGGTTGGTATAGTTGTAGTTCAAACGAGCAAAGGGGGAAATCGGGACTTTGCGTGAATTCTAGGGTAAAGTAGGGTTTCGGGGTCTTTAGACGTGCCTTATGGTGACCTAGGAGGATTGGTGAAGTCGGTTTCCAAAGCTCGTGGCTCGTTTGAAAGTAGTAGCGTTTGGTAAGTTGGGGTCATTTTCGTGATTTTGTGTGTTTTCATAGAATATTGCTTATAGAATGCTTATATTGCTTATAGAATGCTTATATTGCTTATAGAATGCTTATGTTGCCTATAGAATGCTTATAATACCTATAGAATACTTGATATTGCTTGATAATGTTAGTTGGTGTTGTTCGTGTTACTTGTTTGATTGCAAATGCTTGTTAATGCTTATTACGCTTGATAGAGTTGATTATTGATTGAAATGTTTAACAATTGTTGAATAATGCTTGATATCTCGTTTATCTCCTCTATCTGTGTTGTTGTGTTATCGCTCGTTTATCGCCTTGTATCAAGTCTTGCATTGCATAGTGTCCAGCGCGTGAGTGATGGGCCTCTCTGGGTAGCCTCGGGTTGCCAGTGTTGGTTGCTCTAGCTCCGTGGCTATTCCCTCTTCTCACTTGGGTTGCCTCCCAGGGAGATTTGGGTCGTAGAATTGATGGATACTTCCGGGGTATTCCAAACTGGTGTTATAAGGTGGTTGCGCGCTTATTGTCATCGTTGTCAACATCAAGCTCGAGATTGATGTATCGCTCGTGAAATGGTATATTGCTCGTAAGAGTGAACCATAGCCTTCAGAGTGTGGTATAGCTTTGAATGGTTGTGTTAATGCTTTCTTGAATGTTTAATATATTGTCGTTTGTATTGAATGCTTTCTTATTGACTTTATTGCTTAGCTGTGTATATTTGCATTGCACGACTTTCTTTCTCTCCAACTCGATATCTGTCTCACCCTCACTGAGTATACGTGTTGTGTATACTCACTCCTCACCACCACATTTCAGGAAATGTCATGTTAGCTGGAAAGTTCGTGATTTCGTGAAAGTTCGTGCCTGAAGAGTTGTCTTGCGTGCCTATGTGGCTTGAGTGTTGACGTTGTAAAGATATATGCTTTCATATGTTGTATGTATTTATTGTTAAAAGAAATGTAATTTAAATCTAGCTAAGTAGTTGAGGTGGTTTGATAAGTTAGATTATGTATTTAGTTAATGTAGCTTAACTTCAATGTATGTTTGTAATGACAAAGGAGAAATATAGAAAAATATGATAGTCTAGCTTATGCAATAGGTTGGTGTAGTTTAATTGCTAAGCATGAATGTATATTTACCTGTGGTTTGCATGTTGTGAACTAAGGCTCGGATGGCCTTGAGGTAGTTGAATGTTTGGACATGGTATTGGTCCACTTATATGTTGTCGCAGGTTTTACATTTCGCCTAGAATCAGGGGAGACTCCATCCATTTTCCCTGAAAATTTATGCTCGGGTTTGGTTTGGGTTGTGATTAGATTGATTGATAGAACTCTTGATCTCTAGAGGGATCGGGGTGTTACAGGTGGTATCAGAGCTTGTCTAGCTCATAAGCCGGGACAGGGTCCTCGGTCTGGTGGGTAGTGACCCTTGAATGTGTGCTTGTTAATTGTGTCTTGAAAGTGTTTGCTTGTATGTGAGATTGTGTGTCTTGACTTGAATGTATGCATTTATGTGATAAAGTTATATGTTATGTGTTAAATGTTTCTCAAGAAAGGTGAAATGTCTAGTTGTCTATCGAATTGACTTATTGAATTGGCATCGTGAATTGAATTGACCTCGTGAATTGAATTGACCTCGTGAATTGTTATTTGCTTGAAGTATTACTTGTAATGTGTGTATAGAATGTCTTGAATTAGCTATGTCGTGATTTGAATTGATTATGTTGTGCTTGACTTAATTGCCGTGCTTGAGTGACTTTGTTGAATAAACTCTTTTGTAAACTTGCTTGCATAATAGTATAAGGCATGTGTATAACTGTGATATATTGGCATTCATACATGTCTTATGGAAATGGTAAGTAAGTCCTCTTTCTCCCCTGAAGAAAGTAGTTCACCACTGGCCTTTCAAAGTGTATGGATTGGCAGGAAATGAATGGCATTTAATTAGCCTTTATTTGGGAATTGGTGTTTGCTTTTGGAGCTCGGTTATTGGCAAATCTCTATGGTCCTTCTTTGTGCTTAACAGTTGTGAAAGAGTAGCTTTCTCTTGGGGTTTTATTTGGTTATTCTTTGGAGCATTCTTTGGTTTTCTTAATGGGTATTCTTTGGAGACTTCGGTTGGCATTTCTCGGTGGATTTGGCTATTGGGATATCAATCGGCTTTACTGCACAGTATTATCTATGGTATATAAGTGTCTCGGTCTTTATTGGTGTGACATTGGCATCCCTGATTAGAAATTCTTCACTGGTATTTTCTAGAATTCTCAGTGGCCAATTATTTAGTATTTATTTATTAGACAAACTTGGCTACTTTCTTATTGGAGCATTGTTTCGGATATTTTCTTCAGTGTTCCTCAATAGGTTTGGTATTTGGAGTTCCTATCGGACTTATTGTATAATACTACTTATGGTATTCTTTGAAATTCTTATTGGGCGTTCTACTGGTATTTTCCTTATTGGCAAAGTTGTATGAAGTTCTCACTTGGCAAACAGTGAAGAGGCCTCAGAGTTTGGTCTCGGTATATTGTTCACCAGTTCGGTGTTTATCCTTGGAGTTTTCATCCATCTGGGAAACTATGTTTGTTATTCAACTTGGTTGTCTTATTGGGCACATTATATTTTCTCTACTATTTCCTTTGACATTCCTCTCAGCATTTGATAGCAAAACTCAGAATCTAATTGGTTGTTCCATGGGGTTATTATTTGAAAGGCTTCTTTGGAACTTTGGAAGTATATTTGATTGGGTTTCTTGGTATTTTTCTTCAGCATTCTTAACAGGGAATTCTTCTATGAAATTCATGACCAGCGGGGTACTTCTTTGGACCTCTAGATGGAACCTTTGTTTGAGCTTTTATTTGGCTTCTTGCTTGGGAATTCTTGGGCAGTAATAGTTAGATTTCTATTGGAGATTCGTTCGTCGGTATTCTTCCTGTCGTTATTTTGTGGTATTAATGACATCTACAGTATATTTGCTTTAGTCTTTATTGGTATTATCTCGGCGCTCTTGGTTGGAATCTTATTCTTCTTGGATATTCGTGTCAACGGGATTCTTCAACCGATGAAGATTAGTCAGAATTGGATTTCAGATGATGCTGAGTTCTATTGGAAGAAGAATTGCGAGGACGCAATTGTTTTAAGGGGGGAAGGATGTGATAACCCGAACCCGGCATGCATTTAATAGCACTTGACTGCATTTGATTAAATGTTTAATTAGTTAAATCAACCAATTTGCACTATTTTAATATTTCTCTTGGAAGCATTTAGTAGTTGTAAATTGAATAATTAAAAGATTATTATCTATTTCTAATAATTATAGTAATTGAATTTATTCTCTTGTGATTAATTAAGTGTCATCTTAAATGTTAGGGTTTAATTGTATTTGACTACGTGTTTATATTAACTTTCATTTGTAGCTTAATATTAACTTCATAATTCTTTAAAATATTCTAGAAATAGTTAAATTAATTATTTTAAATGAATATTGATTTCCTTTATTGTTTTGATTATTTTAATAATCGGTTTTGGTTGTCTTGCATTAAAATCACTCGATTTTCAAATAAATGAGGAAAGTAGCTCCGAGCCGGAGTAATTTTAAACTATGATGCTTTCCAAAAATGATATATTTCTTAGATCCTTTGAGATTTAATTATTCCTTCTTTGTTGCCGCAACGTGCATTACATATCGAGAGCGATAGTTAGAGAGCGGTTCCTAGTCCTCAACAAATAGTGAAAACTAGTGTTTGGTGTCTTAAATTTTATATTTTAATTGCTGTTAGCTAGAATTAATATTTCATTAGTTGTTTTAGCTTTAAAATGCATAAAATAAGATAGTTTGACCAACTTAAGTGAGCATTGACCAAGCCTTGACCAATTTGACCTTGTGCCATCTTTTAATAGCCTAAAATAGCACAAAATGAAAGAAAAATAGAGGTGAACAGAACATGAAAGGGCCGAAAAAATAAGGAGAGAAAAAAAATAAAATTCAACTTCAAATCTTCGATTCTTCGCGTGAGCTTGCACGGGGTGGTTTCCGAGGCATCCTACGAGGTTTTCCTAGCGTCTAGGAGCGTCTAAGGTGAGGGTTTCATCGTTATTTGTGCATTTGAAATATTTGTATCTAAACTTTGATTTTTAGATTTTATGCGTAGATCGTTAGTTTAACCGTTTTAATGCTTAAAAAATGTTCCTTGTTAATTGTAGAACTTGTATTTATAGCTTTTAAACATTTTCTGCGGTTGAATATCGAATTTGAAATATAAACTGTGTAATGAATAGTAATTTATGAATAGTAAACCCCCGTTTCGATGAAGTTGCTCCTTTTCGCGTTCTGTTGATGTAGGAAGATGCTAGTTATACTAGAATGCCTAAATGTGTGGTTTAATTGGAATGTGTAATGGAAAAATGGAGAAAAACGGCTTAGTGAAAGTCGGGGTCGTTTAGGTCGAGTTTGGCATTTTCTCGTTTTGCGTGTTGGCATTGTTTCGGGAGGCCATGGAAGCACTTTTGGTGCGATTATGGCATTGGTTGGGTGTTTGGTTGGTATAGTTGTAGTTCAAACGAGCAAAGGGGGAAATCGGGACTTTGCGTGAATTCTAGGGTAAAGTAGGGTTTCGGGGTCTTTAGACGTGCCTTATGGTGACCTAGGAGGATTGGTGAAGTCGGTTTCCAAAGCTCGTGGCTCGTTTGAAAGTAGTAGCGTTTGGTAAGTTGGGGTCATTTTCGTGATTTTGTGTGTTTTCATAGAATATTGCTTATAGAATGCTTATATTGCTTATAGAATGCTTATATTGCTTATAGAATGCTTATGTTGCCTATAGAATGCTTATAATGCCTATAGAATACTTGATATTGCTTGATAATGTTAGTTGGTGTTGTTCTTGTTACTTGTTTGATTGCAAATGCTTGTTAATGCTTATTACGCTTGTTAGAGTTGATTATTGATTGAAATGTTTAACAATTGTTGAATAATGCTTGATATCTCGTTTATCTCCTCTATCTGTGTTGTTGTGCTATCGCTCGTTTATCGCCTTGTATCGAGTCTTGCATTGCATAGTGTCCAGCGCGTGAGTGATGGGCCTCTCTGGGTAGCCTCGGGTTGCCAGTGTTGGTTGCTCTAGCTCCGTGGCTATTCCCTCTTCTCGCTTGGGTTGCCTCCCAGGGAGATTTGGGTCGTAGAATTGATGGATACTTCCGGGGTATTCCAAACTGGTGTTATAAGGTGGTTGCGCGCTTATTGTCATTGTTGTCAACATCAAGCTCGAGATTGATGTATCGCTCGTGAAATGGTATATTGCTCGTAAGAGTGAATCATAGCTTTCAGAGTGTGGTATAGCTTTGAATGGTTGTGTTAATACTTTCTTGAATGTTTAATATATTTTCATTTGTATTGAATGCTTTCTTATTGACTTTATTGCTTAGCTGTGTATATTTGCATTGCACGACTTTCTTTTTCTCCAACTCGATATCTGTCTCGCCCTCACTGAGTATACGTGTTGTGTATACTCATTCCTCACCACCACATTTCAGGAAATGTCATGTTAGCTGAAAAATTCTTGATTTCGTGAAAGTTTGTGCGTGAAGAGTTGTCTTGCGTGCCTATATGGTTTGAGTGTCAAAGTTGTAAAGATATATGCTTTCATATGTTGTATGTATTTATTGTTAAAAGAAATGTAATTTAAATCTAGCTAAGTAGTTGAGGTGGTTAGATAAGTTAGATTATGTATTTAGTTAATGTAGCTTAACTTCAATGTATGTTTGAAATGACAAAGGAAAAAAGATAGAAAAATATGATAGTCTAGCTTATGCAATAGGTTGGTGTAGTTTAATTGCTAAGCATGAATGTATATTTACCTGTGGTTTGCATGTTGTGAACCAAGGCTCGGATGGCCTTGAGGTGGTTGAATGTTTGGACATGGTATTGGTCCACTTATATGCTGTCGCAGGTTTTACATTTCGCCTAGAATTAGGGGAGACTCCGTCCGTTTTCCCTGAAAATTTATGCCCGGGTTTGGTTTGGGTTGTGATTAGATTGATTGATAGAACTTCCGGTCTCGAGAGGGATCGGGGTGTTACAGCCGCCCAGCTGATATTCAACACATCCGCCCCTGACACTTTAGTTGCGCAACCACTATGCAATGCACTTTACAATGGCAAGTTAATATCAATAATAAAAGCAATAACACGTAGGAGGATCAACAAAGTAGATTGACCTCAATGCAGTTAGAATAGAAGCAATTTAAGCAGTTTTACAAAGGAGTATATACAAGACAAGCATAGAATCATGCCAAGAACTCTAAAACAACTTGAAGTCACATTTAAACACTCAAGAAGTCATGCCAAGGTATTAGAAGCGTGAGACAACCGAAATTGCACCTAAACCCCTTTGTTTTCCAAGCTATTCTTCTTCCAAACCAAAGTTAACGATTCACTTTTAAAGGGAAACTATACCAACCTTCTAACTAACTCTCAAGGAACTATTTCAACCCTCAAACACATTCAAATGCCCACAATTAGCCCGAAAGCCCCAATTTCCCTCTTCTAGCTTTAAACTACACATGCCTCATCCGGGCTTCAAATAGGGGTTAGCAAAGCTTCTATAGCACCTAGGTAGCCTAAGAATACTAAAAGTGAAGTCCGAATCCACCCGGATTCGCCTTAACCCTGAAACCCCTTTGTTAAAGTCGGCTAATTCATGTTCTATGCGATATTAGAGAAATTCAAGTGTACGGGACTATTAGACTACCTTCATTAACACCTAAGGCATCTATTAGAAGTGTTGAATCAAGCTAATACACGCAATTACACAAAACCCTAGAAAAACGTCACTATTCACTTCATAATTCAAAATAACGATTCTAACCATTTAAAAAGCGAAACAATGGCTCAAATATGTTCTCTAGCACTTATAAACAAGGTATAATAGCATAGACAATCAATACAATAGCATTTGATCACATTTTCAACAAATCAAGAAAATAGCAACTATTTTAAAATGCAAAAATAAGCCGTGAAATCCCTCACCAATGAGCGTCGGAGCACCTAGGAAGCTTCCACACACCCTAAACTACTTGCTTTAGGCTTGGCTTTGCTTGAATTGAAGAGTTGAAGAGCAAAAAAATCATTTTTTTCCTTTCCTTGCTGCTCTCGGCCCTAGCACAGTGATTTCAGCTCTATTTTTTTTTTGTTTTGCTAAGTTATGAGTTAATGTGTGTGTTGTGTGAGTTTTATAAAAGGTGGGATCAAGTGGTTGCTTAAGTGGGTTACAAAAATGTGCGTAGAAAGCTTAAAAACGAGCCTAAAGTGTAAAACATAGGCTAGCTAATTAAAACACTAAGTTATGTTACGTAATACTATTCATAGTTTGTTAAAAACATTTTCTAAATGAGCACTCCTATCGCTTCTAGCTCAATTGCACATTTTCCCCATTCCTTTAACAATTAATATGATTTAATAAAAATGCTAGTTCACTAATATAATGCAGTTTGAAAATGGAGTGAATAGTAGCTAAGAAAGACAATAACTAAAGCACAGAATTAAATGCACAATTAAGGGATGCCACAGTAAGTTAATGCAAGGCAAAAAGCTCGGGTGTCACACAGCCGACTATGCCAAAGCTCAGGCGAGACACAAGAAACCGTCAAAGCCTGAGAGAACACAATCGGTGAAGGCACTGGAATGATGTAGAGACTAGATTTAGCACGGCATTGTAGGAGAGGCATCCCGGTACGGAGTGTAACGCCCCGATCCCTCACGAGACCAGAGGCTCTAATAACCAAGCTATTCTCAACCCAATTCCAACCCAGTCTCAAAATTTTAGGGAAAAACGGACAGAGTTTCCCCTGTACTGTGGACATTCTGAAAACCTGTAAACAATCAAATAAAACCACGAAGCAAAAGGAACAACATCTGTAATTGAAATTCAAACTTCAAGGCCATCCAAGCCTTAAGCAACACAAGACAATATAAATACACACAAGCATGCAACAATAGTCCTAAAATCTTTGTCTTCATTCGCTTATCATACCATTCTATGTTAGCAATTAAACATTCTTAGGAAGTTAAAACCAATCAAACAACCATAAGTTCACCCCAAGCATACAAGGAAACTGAAAACAAGAATTTAAGTTATTACAGGCCAAGGTTTCAAATCTACAACTACAACCTTGTAACTTGATCTTACAGTTACATCTCATAGCGTAAACATAGCACTTAGGCTACAAAATAGAACATAAGATAAACAAATGAGTCTCCCACATAGCAGCAAGAACAAAAACCACCTCAAGCTATCAGGCACAGCAACTAAGGTAAAGGATCAGTCTGAACTTCCTCCACCTCCTCTACTAACACCTCAACTAGCTGGGGATCACCCTCAGCACATCCTGAAACATATATCGAGGTATGAGCAACCACTGTTGCCTAGTGAGGGATATAGTCTCCCGAGGCGTGCAATGCAACAAGTAAAGCAATTGGACAAATAAAGCAGTTAATCATTCAGAAATAACAAATTCTAGTAACCACACAATAAAATGATACATTTCACTTAACCCCATACTCTCCATATCTTCAATCCACGAACACGATCCACGAACCACGATCACGATCACGATAATGATAAGCCGGCATAATCCCAAACACTCCAGTGGGTGTACTCCGGATGTACCCCGATAATCCTACGACCCAACACCCCCTGGCAATCTCTGGACCAGGCGAGTGAGGGAAGAGCACGGAGTTTGAATATCCACTGGCAAGCCCTCTGCCGCCCAGCCGATATTCAACACATCCGTCCCTAACACTATGGTTGCGCAACTACTATGCAATGCACTTTACAATGACAAGTTAATATCAATAAGATAAGCAATAACACGTAGGAGGATCAACAAAGTAGGTTGACCTCAATGCAGTTAGAATAGAAGTAGTTTATACAAGCAATAAGCAGTTTTACAAAGGGGCATATACAAGATATAATTAGAATTACATCAAAAGTTCTAAACCAACTTGAAACCACATTTAAACATTCAAGAAGTTATGCCAAGGTCTTAGAAGCGCGAGACAACCGAAATTACACCTAAACCCGTTATTCAAGCTATTTCTCTTCCAAACCAAAGTTAATGATTCCAAATCAAAGGGAAACTCTACCAACCTCCTAACTAACCCTCAAGGAACCCTTTCAACCCTCTAATACATTCAAATGCCCGCAATAACCCCGAAAGCCCCAAATTCCCTATTCTAGATTTTAACTATACATGTCTCATTCGGGCTTCAAATAGGGGCTAGCAAAGCTTCTATAGCACCTAGGTAGCATTAGAATACTAAAAGTGAAGCCCGAATCCACCCGGATTCGCATTAACCCCGAAACCCCTTTGTTAAAGTCGACTATTTCACGTTTTATGCGATTTTAGAGCAATTCAAGTGTACGGGGCTATTAGACTATCTTCATTAGCACCTAAAGCATCTATTAGGAGTGTTGAATCAAGCTAATACGTGCAATTACCCAAAACCCTAGAAAAATATCACTATTCACCTTATAAATCAAACTAACGATTCTAACCGTTTAAAAAGCGAAACAATGGCTCAAATATGTTCTTTAGCACTCATATACAAGGTATAATAGTATAGATAATCAATACATTAGAATTTGGTAACATTTTCAACAAATCAAGAAAATAGCAAATATTTTAAAATGCGAAAATAAGCCATGAAATCCCTCACCAATGCGTGTAGGAGCACCTAGGAAGTTTGCACACACCCTAAACTACTAGCTCTAGACTTTAGTGTCATCATTAGTTGTATCAACTTCAGTATCATGTACCTTTCTCAAGGAATACGTTGTTGTAGTGTTAGATTGGTAGAAACAATTAGTGTGCAATTAGTATAGATGCCTTGTTCAAGATATGGTCTGATAACTAATATTGAAATACAAGTACATGTGATATTCCGTCCCACATTGGTTCTATAAGAGATTTAAACTCGATGTGTTAACTATGGTTTTGTTATGTCTAGCGCCACGAAGATACATATATACTAATTTGCCAAGTGGTGCTTCTATTTCTTTCCTTATTTTTATTTTTATTTTTTTGCCGAAAATTTTACTAAACCGTTCTTGATTAAGACCCAATAGAGATGGTAACAGAAAATTACAGCAATCTTAATTAATTGCTGCACCTCTTTCATGTCCGCTACCCTTATCCCACGCACCTTCTGTGTTGGGGTATATGAACTGCACGTTCAAGCTCCACATTTGAGGATTGATTAACATTTACTTGCTAGAGAATGAACCTTCGTTGATTTAGTTGGTGTTTAGAACAATTAATTTGTTAAGACAGTTATTTTGCAGAAAACATGGAAAGGAAATAGGAAATAGTTAATCTCTAAAGGAAAGGGATTCAAATTACTCACAGATGACTCCGCCTCATTATGCTTAATTACTACCTCGAGCTGGTTTCCGTACTCCAGTTGTTCTTCACGAATTTCCTCAACAAACTCCTCCAAAGGGGAACTGCACCAACTCACCTCAATTGCTTTCAATGTGGGAATGCTCGTTAAACAATTAGGGACCTCCTTAAGCTGAGGGCAATGTTGCAGCACCAGTTGCTTAAGAGGAGGAAAGTCATCACTGGAGGCGCTTCATTTACTAATACTTAAGTTCTTTAATTTTAAGAATTTGAGTTTGGGAAACTCTTCTTCTCCAATTTCCCATTCTTCCCCTTCAAAAGCCTCATCGAGTATTTTAAGAACCTCAAGCTTGGGAAGTTTGCCAATGATTAAAATTTTGTTCCAGGGCATACAAAACCCGGACATTATCAACTTTTTTATGTTTAAAGGGAGACTAAACTCATCACCCTGTCCCTTAAATGATGGGAAATACTTAGTCTGCAGTGGCCAAATGGAAGAGCATGACACCCAAAGTAATTCCAATTGACTTAGAGTGGCCAGTACTATCGGAAATTATTTTGCAAATATGTATCTCAAACTTTTAACATAGGCAAGCCCTTTCATCACCTCCTCCAAATCTTTTCCATTTTCGTACCCCATATATAGAAGAGAAATTGTTTGTAAATTGTCTAATTGAGAAACACAGTCCAAGGATGGGCTAGGGAGGAAAGCACGGGGACATATGTGTAGATGCCGCAGCTTTCCCATATTCCAAATTGTATCCGGTAGGATAAGATTTTGAGATCCTTTCAAAATAAAAGTTTCCAAGTTCCGGAGCTTGGATATTGATGATGGGAAAGAAACAGGATCACCTTGAATTGCTAAGTACTTCAGGTGAGCAAGTGACACTAGGTGGCGAAGAAAATTATAAACATTGGACCCTTCGAAGCATTCACATTCTAATACCCTAAGAACTTCAAATTTGTGGCACATGGATGAGACATCACTGTCACTTTCCTCAAACAGATGATAGCCAGAAAACAGCAGAGAGCGGATATATGGGCTGCAAGCGTTGGGCATACAAAAGAGCTTTGGTTGATTGGAGCTTATTCGAAGCTGCTCACAAATGACCGGAGT
Source organism: Ehretia macrophylla (assembly GCA_037974665.1). Lineage (NCBI taxonomy): Eukaryota > Viridiplantae > Streptophyta > Magnoliopsida > Boraginales > Ehretiaceae > Ehretia > Ehretia macrophylla. Next base: position 7,812,093 of record CM075779.1, read on the forward strand.
TGGTGAATCAGAAGTAGGGACTGTCGTGATTAGCTGGAAAAAATTACACTCCTTGGCTTTTTTCACGCAGAAATTACGTACCAAATTATGAACACGACACACTCTTATGTGACCTGCGGAACTTCTTTTGGTGATTATTATTAGGGGTAAAGTACAAAGAACCCCTTTATAATTTTGTTAAGGTTTACATGACCCCTCTGTGCTTTTAAAAGTGCACAAGGCCTCCCTGTGATTTTCAAAACACATCACGACTAGTTCTTCCGTCAAAAAAACTATTAATTATAACAGTAAATGTATAACACACACCTATTTTGCAACTGGGATTGTTCTTTTATCAATTTTGTAATAAAATATGTTTATTCATTTACTAAAATACCCTTTTCATAAAAAAAAAAATTAAAGAAAAAAATAAAACAATCATCTTCTTCACCAAACCCCCCTCCCCTCAAACATGCGTCAGTCACCCCACCTCCCACCTCCCACCTCCCACCTCAAGAATGTGTTTAAGTGTCGTGAGCATCAAGTAATACTCTTGTTTCAAATTGAATATTGTCACAGATTTTTTGTTTAAGATATCCAAAAATAGTATTAATTGTTTTCGTAAGAGAAACTTTTACCATTAAGTCAAGCTATATTATATACAAAAGGATTTACTTCTTCGGTAATATACTTCCGAATGTGGGAATGAAAAAAAATGGGTGAAAAAAAGGGCAAATTGCACGTAACCCCTCCGTGGTGAGGCTTAAGTGCACGCGATTTTTTTATGGTCCAAAAATTTCCTCCAAACCCCTCAGTAGTCATATAAAAGTGCATATAACACCCTTGTTGTAATACCCAGATCCCTCTCGAGATCGGGAGTTCTATCAATCAATCTAATCGTAACCCAATTCCAAACCCGGGTAAAATTTTTAGGGAAAACGGACGGAGTCTCCCCTGTTTCTAGGAAAAATGCAAACCTGCGACAGCAAATAAGTGGACCAGTACCGTGTCCAACCATTCAAAATTCCTCAAGGCCATCCGAGCCTTGGTTCTCAACAATTAAACACAACAAGTATACATACATTCCCAAGTACCCAGACTATTCTAACTATTTCTTTAAACAATACAAACATGCATTGAAGTTAAGCTATACTAATTAAATACATAAACTAACTTATCATACCACTTCATTAATCTAGTTAAACTTAAATTACATTCCTTTTAACACTAAACACATACATTACATAAAAATATACATCTTTGCATCTTTGACAACTCAAGCCACATAGCACGCAAGGAAACTCTTCAAGCACGATCTATCACATATCCACGAACTTTCCAGCTAACATGATATTTCCTTAAATGTGGTGGTGAGGAGTGAGTATACACAACACGTATACTCAGTGAGGGCGAGACATATATCGAGATGGAGAGAAAGAAAGTCGTGCAATGCAAATAAGACAGGTAAGCAATATATCCGATAAGAACAACAATCAATATAAACAACAATACAATAAACAATTAAAGAAAACATTAACACAACCTATCAAAGCTATACCACACTTTGAAGGCTATGGTTTACTCTTACGAGTAATGTACCATTTCACGAGTGATGCATCAATCTCAAGCTTGATGTTGACAACGATGACAATAAGCGCGCAACCACTTTATAACTTCCACTGGGTGTACTCTGGATGTACCCCGACACATCTACGACCCAAATCACCCAGGGCGGCATCCCTAGCGAGAATGGGAATAGAAAACGAAGCTAGAGCAAACCAACCCTAGCAGCCCAAGACTACCCAGAGAGGCCCATCACTCACGCGCCTGACACTATGCAATGTAATACAAGATACAAGCAATAAATGAGCGATAGCACAAAAGTACGGATTAGTGGCCATATACGAGATATCAAGCATTTACAATCAATATTAGCATTCAATTAACTTTACAAGCATGATTATCATTAATATCAACAATAACATCAATCAAACAAGTAATACCAGTTCAAACACGAAAACGATAAATATCACTATTCAATCTCTAATTTCCAAGGGCAATTACGAGCAAACAAGCTACGGAATTAGGAAACCGATTTCACTACATTCACTTAGGTACTGCAAGGCACGTTTCTATATCACGAAACCTCACTTTTCCAACCGAAGCCCGAAAGTCCACCTACTGCGTTTGTACTACAGCTATGTTAACCGGTCACCCAATCAACGCCACAACAGCGCCAAAAGTGCTTCCATGCCCTCAATAGCAAAACCCCCAACTCAATTCGAGCACAGTCAACACTTGGTCAAACGGCTCCTTTACGTTTCTTTGTCTAATTTCTAATTTTAACAAAGGCCGGTCCGTTTTTATTGCACATTTTATCTTTCTATCATCAATGGCACCTATCCAAATCAAGAAATTGCAAGTCGGATCAAAATCCGAAATTCTAGGGTTTTACTATTTAAAATCACTATTCATTATTTTTCCCCTATTTCAAATTTGCGTTTCTAGCCGTAAAAATCGCTAAATAACTAACAAGCAATGCTCTACGAACCCTAAGGAAGTTATTTCAAGCAATAACATGCATTATAACGCGATAAATATCAAATTTGAAAAATTGAATTAAAAATCAAATTCAAATAAAAATGCACAAAAACGTGAAAACCCTAACAGAGATTGAAGACCAAGACCCGCAAAGACCCGAGCCACGATCCTCGTCTGATTCCACGTAAGATTTCGGCCTAAAAATGCAAAATCAATTTTTCTTTTTTTTTTCCTTTGAGTTTCGGCCAAGGGGGAGACTTAGGGGGAATTTTTGGTTTTTTTTTTGAGCTTATTTTGCTTTGTTTTTGTTTTATAAGGTGACAAGGGCAAAATGGTAAAAAGGCAAGGTCAAAATCAAGTTAAAAATGGTCAAATAAGCTTATTTAATTAGCATTTAGTCTAATTCAAGTTAAAACAATGTAATTTAATGCAAATCAACTAAAAACTAAATAAATAAAACTAGAAATTCTATTCACAAAATCTGAGAAATATTTCTCTAACTCTCATTTTTGATGCGCTTCGATCAAACGGTCAATAAACGATCACTATTAGAATGATAAACAATTTCTTAAAAATATAATTTTTGAAAAGTAGAATAGTTTAAAACCTACTCCGGCTCGGAGTTACTTTTCCATTTTGTTGAAAATAAAGTGATTTAAGTGCAAGAAAATAAATTCAAGTTTTGAAAACAATCAAAATAGTTAATACTCATTTAAAATAATTAAAGTAAGTATTATTGAAACACTTTAAAAAAAAATGAAATTAATGCAAAATGAATAAATTAACTAAGTTAAACAATCAATTAAATGCATCTAAATGCCATTAAATGCGTGCCGGGTTCGGGATATCACACTTGTCGTCAAATTTCCGTCTATGTAATTAACAGAAAATGCAAAAAGACTTTTATACCATTAAGAATTTGGGGGTAGGGGTGCTAGGTGGGAGTTGTGTGATGGGATGGTGATTTTTGTGTTGTTTTGGGGATGGGTGGGGGTGGGGGTGGGGGTGGGGGTGGGGGGGGGGGGGGAGGGTAGAAGATGGTTCCGACACTATTGACTTATGTTTTGAAATAGGAATGTCATAGTAGGAAAGGGTCTCCAGGTAGACAGCAGCTACGTACTCGTCGGCAATGACAACATCGTCACCGAGTACTGTGTAACAGTCAAAGACTTGCTAAGGGTACACCTTGTCTGCCGCTAACCATATCAAAGCATTCAGTGTTAACGCAAACAAAGGCCAGGAAGATGAATACCCCAACGGTTGACCCGTGGAGAACCATACTAGTAAATCAGGTATCCGCACCCAGTTCACCAGGAATGGATGTCCTGTCAATGACAGAGACACTCCTTGGGCAAAAGTTGGGCCAAAGCAAGCGTCTAAGACTGCATATTGGAGGAGGAAAGGACAGCGATCAGTCGCTGACTCCAAATCCACCGACTATGTGCTCTTGGCGCCAACTAGGCGGCTCAAAGGTGTCGTTTGGTTGAATGTACCATTCATAGGTAATTGACGGAAAACTTCCATCAACCATTTAGGAAGGGGGTATAGCAACCTCTGATTCACCCAGTTTCCTATGGCGAATATCCTCCTCTTTCCCCCACCCTCTATTGACTTACCTAACCGACCCAAATAGGGCGTAACTGGATCAAATTCAGGAAGAGGATTGTCCAAACCCACTTTAGAAGCGAAGTGCTCACAGTCTCCGACTGAGAACATTTCGTTATTCGGGTCAAAACAATACCTGATCTTAGGGAACCACAACAAATACCCCTAATGGAGCGAAGGCCTTTCCGATCGAGGCCCTCTCTCTCTTGGACCAATTGGAACCAAGAATTTACCTCGAATGGGAACGCCCAGAAGAAAGATCGGTCTCCCCGACCCTCCCGACCCCCCTTCCAATTGTTCAACCGTATAGGCTTCATCTTCGATACTGTGGCCCTCCAAGTCGGGTCCCAACGTATCCCTTGAAGTAGAAGGATGGTTGAGACTGACGGGGTGTATCTCTGAAATAAGGCGATAATTTTTTGACACAAATCCTAAGAGGCATCCAGGACCACTTTCATTGCGGAAGGGGGAGCCGAGATAGAGTCAAATGTAGCCTTACTCACTCTCTTGGCCTTCCGACCTACTTACTATTCATTACATCCTATCTTTATACGACCATCTTGTTTGAGAATTCCTTGAATGCTGGTATCGTATATAAGATCACGGCTGCATTTAGGAGTGGATCATAACTATTTATATAAGAGAAGAAAGAGAGCTTTAGAAGTAGCCAATCTTTTCTTTATGCCCAAAAAATCCCATGTCTTTCTTGGTTGGACCAAGTCAACTGGCGATTTCCAACAAGTCTTTCCTCATTTTTGTTGGGGAGCAGAGCAGTCAAAGAAGAAAGCAAAGCAAATGATTCTTCAACTCCTTTCTTTGGTTTATCCCAGAGTGGCCGATAGGCTAAAAGTACTGGGGTGGCTGTATCGTTCGTGGAGAAGCGCTCTACAGGGTTGCCCTGAAAACCCCATTCCTAGGGATTTCTTGGGGAAAATATGTTGGTACAAAAAATGTTTCTTTGGTTTGTTTCATATTTATCATATGATGATTTCTCATTATGAGCATGAACAAAGGAAGAAGCGCTCGGGTGTCTTTATTCAAGGGACGGTATAGAAGAAGAACGAAAGCAAGTGAGGTGGGCTAAGATTCCATTCGAAGTAACGTAACAGGATTCGATGTTGCACCATCTTCAACTCTTATCGGGATCGGAGTCTTTCGAGAAAAGGTCCCATCCTTCAATATCATGGTTGGGTCAACCAGGCCAGATCATGAGTGAAATATCATGATCGAGTTGACCAGGCCAAATCATGAGTGAATATAAAATTGAAAATGTACATAGCTGTTCTAGCTGAAATACTAGGAATAATTCTACCACTTCTACTAGAAGTAGCCTTTTTAGTGCTAGCTGAACGTAAAGTAATGGCTTTTGTGCAACGTCGAAAGGGTCCTGATGTAGTGGGATCGTTTGGGTTGTTACAACCTCTAGCAGATGGTTTGAAATTGATTCTAAAAGAACCTATTTTACCAAGTAGTGCTAATTTCTCCCTTTTTAGAATGGCTCCAGTGGTTACATTTATGTTAAGTCTAGTCGCTCAGGCCGTTATACCTTTTGATTATGGTATGGTATTGTCAGATCCGAAGATAGGGCTACTTTATTTGTTTTCCATATCTTCGCTAGGTGTTTATGGAATTATTATAGCAGGTTAGTCTAGTAATTGGGGGGGTGGCTGTTCGGTCACCTATGATACTAGGACCAATAGGTCAAAAATAGGTTTGTGCCGCAAGTGTTGACCGATCTACTCTACACAGGTGTGGGCTTATAAGGCTAGGGCTCATAAACCCTTTCTTTCATTCATCAATAGGGCCCTGGTCGGTCACTTTTCTGGGCCGGGATCGATAAGTGGAAGTCATAAAAAATAGATCTTTCTCTTCGCACCTCAAATCAAGAGGAAGGGTTGCTTGTCAAGACGGCCTATATATAAATAAAAAGATTCGCTATCTTTTAACTGGCTCTTCTTCTTTGTCAACGCTACTAAGGACCTATAGGTTTGCCTACTTGACTTATGAAAGATAATAAGAATGGGTTTTTCAAACAAAAAGGAAAAGGCACTACTTAGTTTCGCAAGCCTTTGTCATTGTCAGTCAACTAAGTAGGGCCTGAGGCCCCCTGCGAATCCGTAAATTTGAGGAGCATGCCGTAACAAAAGGATGGTCTCCTTATGCATTTCATTCTTTCCGGAAGGGAGAAATTGAAGTACCCCTCCATCATTTAAACTTCAGTGCTTGGTGGAGAAGAAGCGAACAAAGGTATGCTCGCTTGCTATCTTGTTCTCTATCGTGAACTGCGATCACTCACCAGCTAGGTCATATTGGAGCAAGAAAGGTTGAGAACATATTACCCAACTTCGGGGACAAGTTGCAGAACGACCTCTCGATCTACTTACAGCAGCCCAGGAATAAAATCGTCATCTAGGTGTTCCCTCTTGCTCCGATCTCCCCTACTCCTAGAACGTTGTCTGGGCCAAAAGCCATAGTTACCTGCTGTTTCTATTTGGTTGTTTCTTTCTCGTTGTTGATACCGGCAAGACCCAGCCAGATTATATCTGCTGGTTTGTAGTGAGAGGACTCTTAGTACCTGCATACCCAAAAGGGGGCGTTGGTTAAAAACCAATCATTTTATTTTGTTTCTTGCTCTCCCTTAGCAGTGGGAAAGAAGTCTATCTATCTGCCTAGCTTTGGTAGATTTCCCCTAACGCAATCCACAAAAATAATCCCTTGGTGGATAAGTTCGACGACTCAGCTGCAGTGCGGAATTTTGTTTCTCGTCTGGTGGATCTGATCTATAGTTAGGGGGCAATACATACCAAAAGGTTCGAGGAAGGAACGTGCATAAGAGTATATAACCAACCTACCATTCTGTATAACCTATTCACATGAAGCGGCTGGATGCATAAGGGGTTTGTGAGACCTTAGTCAGGATGAATAGAGGAGTCAACCTATGAGAATGGAAGAGCATGGTACCGCTACCCCTTTCTAATTAAAGGTAAGATTCTTAGCCCTGTTGATGACTCCATCTAAAATACAATAGGGACAGCTATTTCTGGCTGCTCCTTTCGTATCTTAAAGAAAGTAGGCTTAAGTAATAGTAATTGCGGTCAGGTCCATAATAGCTATGCTATTGCCCTACTGATTTAAGGCCTCTGCCCGATCCTGAATGCGAACGGGATTCAATCGTGGTCGATAATACGGTCGAAAAGACCAGCGAGCGAGATGGTTGTTAATAGTACTCCCTACATTGCCTTTTGAATTCTAACATTCTACAATCATACCGATGTCTACTAAAACCTATGGGCGGGTACTCCGTAACAGCGGCAGTAGTGAAGATTGCTACTAAAGAAGGGATAGGGTTCCCTCTCCTTATCAGTCGAGTTACTTCATACCTCTACCGCTGTTAGGTTACCTTGCTTCTCTAGTTTTTGGTATAAGCATTCCGGGAATGTCCAATTCCCTTGAATTGTACTACCGCTTGTTCCATCGGGAGGGAGTGGGAACCAAAAAGATTCCTATGACGAACCCAAGCCCCTTATCCCTATAAAGCGAAATAGACCTTTATCACTATATAAGAGTTGCACCAGCGACGTCCTTCTTCAGTTTGCAGTCGTGTCAATAAAGGAAGATTCCATTTTTGATATTCAATATCCTTCCAGATGATTGATTCTTTTGGATCCATCCTATAGAGTAAGGCATTAAGCCTATTTGACGGAGTGGCGAGGAAAGTAAGTAAACTCCTTCTTGCATCCTACTAAGAGCGCATTCTTGTCATGTGCATCTGAGAAATGTGCCATTTGCATTTTTCCTTTCCTCTCCATGCTGGCAGTAGGAAGAGTCTAAAGGCCTAACCCTATTACTGCAGTGGGAGGAAGAGAAGTAGGAGTGGCAGGCAAAAAGGAAAGAAATTCCCGATTCAAGTCTTGGAGGAAGGGTGGCTACTCTCCCTTTTGAGATTGTCAGAGCCAGGAGTTGAACAGCTAACCATAGGCAGTCCTTATGCAGACAAGAAAGGGGAAGACTGGAATAGCGGACAAAATGGAATATGACTCACTAGGAAAGAAGAGATCAGCGCTTTGGTTAACAGTGGGCTCGAGAGACCCCGTAAGGCAGGCTCTAGTTCGACTAGCTTTTCGTTGGAACGTGGCTAATTTAATCGGAGATCGTAGTCTCAATCCTAACCGCAATGAACAGAGGATTTGGCCTAATTATCTGCCAGTTGTCTGGCTAATAAGCTGGGCATCTAAAGAACATAAGATCCGAGTTTCTGCCAGACATAAAAGTAATATTGTCAACAAGGAAAATTGGCACAACCAGGCATCTCAAACATTGATAAGGGAAAAATCTGGCTTTCATTAGGATGATATTCCTTTCATCCGAATGGCAAGGCTTGCTAACTAGCAGGATCGGTTATGCCATAAGTAAAAAGACTTTCAAGCACCTTCGAAAGATTAAGGCACAACTCCTAATTCACTAATTCTCACAACAGTTAGTCGATTGGGAACACCTAACTAATACTTGCACCATTAGGCAACCTATCGGACAGGGTCACTGACGTATGAAAACTACAAGAAAACAATGGTCACTCCTAGTTTGAGTCGTCGAAGGCAAGGTAGCGAGTGAAGGTAAAGGAAGAGAAAAACAAGATACTAAATGATGAAAAGCAAGGAGTAGAGCTTTACAAAGCGAGCAGCAAAGTAGTTTACACCTTGCTAATGACATAAGTAAAGACACCAGCTTCAAAGCCCCTAGATAGTAATACGTAAGAGGAAGGTGACTAAACAACTATGCTACTATTTGCACCCCAACCTAGAACCGATTACTAGAAATCCTACTAAAGGTAGGCATTATGATCAGCAACTCACTCTTTGGAGAATTGTATTGCCGCATGAAGGCACTCGCAGCATTGACTGAAAATTTGGTAGACCATAGAATAAGCTAAATAGACAAGAAGAAATCCCTTCCCTCATACCACATTAGCACTTAAGCTGAAAACATTTTTGGGAGAAGAAAGACTCACAAGGCTGTTGGGCGAGGTACATAAGGAAATGATTTATCATATTTGAAGGGACTACTGGTAATCTATGATAAGGGCTTTAACTGTCTTCCTAAATAAAGAGGCGTCGAGGCGACCACTAATACACACTACACCTCTATGAGGGGGCTTTAACTGGGCTTCTTCCTGAAGATATATTAGGCGTTAAGACGATCACAACCTATGAATACAAATAAATGAGGAGGATAGGCAAGCAGAGATGAAAGTAGAGAGCTAACCTAAACACAAGAATAGATCCATTAAAAGAAGGGATTCGGGGAGGGAATGGGAGGAATGAGTACAAATAGTGAGTGTCGCATAGTAAAGAGCAAGAAGACATATTTTTGTTTCGAGCAAAAATTTTCCAAGGCTTCGTAGGAAAGAGGCCTTGGACAAGGCCTTTTTAGGATGGACAAGATTTCGATTGTAAGAAGAGGAGATGAATGGCTGGTTCATCAGGACGACCGCTAGCCACCTGCCTATATGTCTGTCCCTGCTGTGCTATGAAACTATTAAGGTAATCCGGTAATCTGTATTTGACATACCCTAGGTTGAGTTAGCCTTTATAGGACTTGAGTGTAGGAGTTTTACAATACCTCACCGTCATCAGACCTTTGATATAGCATATTTGATTAGGCTAGCTATTAGCTAAAGTTGAACATCAAATCGATTCTCGAAAGAAGGAAGCTGGCTTTTATATATTCTAGTTGGGGAAAAAGACTCTGCAAATACATCAGCTTAACCTGAAATAGACTTTTCTTTTGTCGTGGAACTGGGTTCCATTATTTTTCCAGGTACTTTCATTTAGATTGTATCACTTTAGTGAAAGATCTAAAGTACATTAACAATTTTATTATTTAACTCAGTGGTAGAATAGAATCTGTCTCTTTCTCAATTGCTATTCTCGGCCTAGAGACAAAGAACCTCTTTGGGGACCTAGTGGTTCCCGGTTGAGGAAGGTGGCGTTTGCTTTTATCAAACTTTAGGCTCAACTCTTAGATACTTCACATTCTTATTTGAAATAAAAAAAGTTGAGAGAGCAGAAAAGTTAGTCTCTGGTAGAAGAGGAAGCCTATAAATCATAATAAATCATAATCGAATGGTAAGGAAGACTAAAATGTCTAGATCAGAGGAAGAGAATAGGGGAATCACAACACTGGCCACGCCTATGATTGATGGAAACCGCGCCCCTGGTACTGAAATTCCCCTGAAGATTGAGAGAACTTAGCCTCCAACAAGGGAATTGATGACACCAAGATTCTTACTGATTTGGAAACTCGATTTGTCCTCGAAGACTCTTCTTTTGAAGAATCCGGTTAACTACTTTCAACCAGACAAAATCATCTGATTGACCGGGCCGACCTTAGGCTTAAAAGCCCTACTCCTACTCCAGTTTGACGAAATGGACGTTCGGACTCCCACAAGGTACAAACCTCCTATGGAGGATCGACTGAAAGTACCATCAAACATTTTTCAGGAGCCTTTGAACAGGAATTTGGCAAAAGAATTGCGTTCACCGGCTTTCCACTCAAGATAAGGCTAAGGAAGTCGATCTAGGGTTACATAAGAAGAATGCCCGAAATTGACACAAAGACTTGGGTTCAATACTTGAGTTGGACCAAATCTCTGCGGTTACTATATCAAATCGATCTGCCAATACTACTGGCACTCTAAAAGAGAGACCAGAATTATCTAGGATTTTTTCTAGATTTTTCGTGCTTAGCTTCACGAATCTTGTACAAACACAACCATCTCTGATACTCTTTGGAACTAAGTACCTGGTTCTTCTTTTAAAGAAGAAAAATTGACCTCTAGCAGAGGAACTTCTGCCAAAAGCGAAAGAATTTGTGATCCCTAGCTTTCCACTTAAACAAATGAAGTAGATCGGCCAATATCCATTGCAGAAGAAACCTCTTCAACGACAGCTGCCAACAATTGAAAGAAAACATTGACATTCAATGTTGTAGAAGCAGATTTGTCAGTCAATGATTAGACTTGTTGGCCTAAGGCATGAAAGCCCAGAGGAATCTTGTGAATACCTGAAGCCCGAAATGTCAATCGAAATCATCTAGGAATTTCTCTTGGTTTGCTGTCCTCTACTCTAATAGGCGAAAGCAATCTTCATTCCCGCAAACTCTATACACAACATGCCTTTATTTAGAGTTTTCCCAGCCAATAGTTTGGAGTCAAAAACAACACTGGATCAAATCTTAGTCAATTCCATCCATTAGATAGACTAGCCTCGGGAAAGATAAGAAGAATGAATCCCATAATAGTCAAGTAAGAAAAGAAAGCGCCTATCTTTTTTTATTAATAGGAGTGGGTACTCCTTTTTGATTTGAGGACTTTTTCTTTATTCAATCTTGAATTGAAAAGGGCAGGCTGCCACTGGTCTTTCTTTCCCTAGAAGAGTTTGTCTTCTAGAAGAGGAGAAGTGGGCCAGTACTGGGAATCCAGGGTTTTGGGTTCTTTCCCCAGTTTCACTTTGATATTCAGACTTGAGCTCAGCCCAGTTTGTTATTGTTAGATTTTCATTTTGGCTTTTATGAAATTACACTCACTCCTCAAAGGAGAGAAAAATTGAAACTCAATTCTCTTTCTTTCATTTGAAGTTGGTTGAAGCCCAAGCATCTGGTGTCAACGGTTCTACCACTCCTGAATCAGACTATGTCTCCTAAGCCTTTCAGTCCCTTGCCGTTGAACAAGAGTGAGCAGAGATAGCGGTGTCACTAGTTTTGAATTTTTTTCCCTAGTCCTAAAGCTTTCTGGAAGAAATGCCGCTGGTATTGAATTCCTTCATTTAAGGAAGACTGATATAGAGGCTTTTCCCGCAATCGGATGTGAGTGGGTCTTGGAAAGAGGTGAGTCTTGCCTCATCAGAGGTGGTCCTCGATCTCCTAAGCAAATGTTGTCGTGTCCTCTTTCCTAGGAGAAAGAGAAAATCAAGATAGAATGTCGATCCTCAAAGATGAGAAGCGGCTTGCGTCACTCCCTCTGCAGGATGCATTTTTTCTCTTCACAAGGGTGTGTCTGCTAATGGAACCTTTTACTTTCCACTCACTATAAGAAAATCCAATTGTCTCAGGGATTACTACTTTGCTCTTCCTATCCCTATGACAGACACCTGTACATGCTGGTTTCTAGTCTTCTCCACCTAAAAAAAAGGTAACGGTTGTTGGTGTCTGCTCATAGCTTGTTTTTCCTCAATCTGTATATCACTATGATCTCCTCTTTCCTGCTCTACACAGGCAGATCCGATTTTGAGGGGGATGTCCGATTTCTCATCCAATGGGCAAGCAGGCGCCATGGGTTAGGAGGCTTCCTTTAAGTGATAAGGGCCCTCATTTCATATAACACAAAGGAAAACAGTTGCCATTCATGTTTACTCACTCAAGTTAGGGATGCAACGAAAACGCAGAACTGAAAGCATATATCCAGAATATGAGTCAGCTGTGGAATCGCCCACCGAAATAGAGAATCTGGTTCTTTCTCCCGAGCCACAGGCCAAGTCTTCCGTTTCAAACATATCCTAGTTGGCCCTCCCCGGCGACCATTTACAAGAATAAGCGTTACGGCGAATGGGAACACAGCTAGATAGACATTCCGCCCCTATACCTCAAAGAAAAGGAAATCGCCGTCTACTCTATGACTTAGAAGACATAGAATCCTTTTTCTGATAGATAGAAAGAGAAGAAAAGTAGTCTCCCCTTAAGTGGCTTCGGGCCCGGTTACACAGGAAATTGGAAGTAGCGCGCTACCCGCTAGGTTCAATTAAATCAATGAATCAGATTCCCACTATAACAGTGGGGATAAAGATTATCAAGTCGACCTTTCGAAGAGATTTGCCTTACGATGAAAGGTACGGTACGTAGAAAGACCGATGGACATTCATTGGCTTGACCGTAGCGACACAGATTCCCACTTTTGCAATCCTAACATCCAGAGGAAGAAAAACTAGTATCAGGGTATGAGAACGACTTTCTCCTATAACAAAGGACATTTAGTAGTGAAAAGTATTGACATTTCTGCCTTCTAGGCTAGAACCCTCAAAGTTGGAAGAAAGGACAACCTAGCTCAACTGATTGATTAGTATCGTAGCCCCACGTGTGCGGTAATGGGCAAGGCAGCCTAAAGAAGAAGATGCTGAGCGAGTGATTCACTGCTAAAAGTCCATCATACTCTCTTTTCGTGGAAGATGGGGTAGCAAGTCTTTTCTTGTTCTTAGGGGGCGGAGGGTTTTCCTAAGAAGATGAAGTGCTGGCAATCATTAGGGGATTGTTGCATGTTCCGCATTCAGGGGTGGGTAAGAAAGATAGTCCAAGAAGACTAATTGAGAATGGGCCTATGGACCAAGACATCGATCTAGCCTAGAGTCAGGGAAGGAAATCTGGATGAAACGACAAATTCCTTTGATTCTTGCTTAGGTGACTAAGGGTAGATGGGGCGGGCAAGGAGAGCGGCATTGCTATAGGTTTGATTCATCAATGTCAGTATCTTAGTCAGAGATTTCTTTTGTCCTAATACCCCTTGGCAGATGTTGTTTTTTTACCTAGAATAGCCCCATAATACCCAATTGAGGTTTGAAGATGCTCGATCGATAGGGAGATGAAGAGTTTAGTTTCTCTTTCGTCAAAAACATTTCAAAAGGAGTATGTGACCAGAAGCTTCTTCAAAGCCCTTAGGCATGGGCGGTAGGTGAGGGTCTGAAGGAGAAAGTACATGCGAAATCTTGCACCATCACAAGAGGTATGAGACAGGAGATGAGGACACTTTCACAATTGGCTAGATCTCCGTTCATAGAATGCCCCTTTTGGAACTCCCATAGTAGGCAGGGTCCAAGTTAATTTGCTGGTCATACATCGATCATAGAAGCGATCTCCTTCATAGCATGGCATCTTCCATTCTTCCTTGATTAGTCAGTAATTGCCATCAATAGTAAGATGAATCAACTCTCCTGAATGATAGAACTAGGAATGTGGAATACCAGGACATTTATTTAGATCTTGCTTCTGTCTAGTGGATCCCCCTCTCAGAGGTTGGGATTAAGAGCCATATTTTGTAAATCATTAATAAATAAAAGGCTCTGAGACTGCTACTTAAGGGCCTTCTCTTAAGCTTAAAAGCAAATTCACCCCTTAGCCCCTGAAATGCTCTTGTTAACTGGCCTAAAAAGGCCTGGAAATGGCCATAGGAAGAACACATTCATTTGGCAGTGTGATACCCCGAACCCGGCATGCATTTAATAGCATTTGACTACATTTAATTAAGTGTTTAATTAGTTAATCATCCATTTTTGCACTATTTTGATATTTCTTTTAGAAGCATTCAATAATTTTTATATTGATTAATTTAAAAGATTATTACCGATTTCTATTATTTATAGTAATTGGATTTATTTTCTTGTATTTAATTAATTGTCATCTTAAATGTTAGTATTTAATTGCATTTGATTACGTGTTTATATTAACTTGTTCATTCGTGTCTTAGCATTAATTTCATAATTTTTTAAAATATTCTAGAAATAGTTAAATTATTTATTTTTAAATGAATATTGATTGTTTTGATTATTTTAATAATCGGTTTTATTTTCTTGCATTTAATTACTCGGTTTTCAATTAAATGAGAAAAGTAACTCCGAGCCGGAGTGAATTTTAAACTAAATTACTTTTCAAAAATTATATTTTTAAGGAATTGTTTATCATTCTATTAGTGTTCGTTCATCGACCGTTTAATCGTAGCGCATGGAAAATGAAAGTTAGAGATTTGTTTATAGTTTTTCAAGAATAGTGTTTTTAGTCTAGTTTTAGTTGTTTTCCATCTAATTGCATTGTTTTAACTTGAGCTAGACCAAATGATAACCAAAATAGCCTTAGTTGACCAATTTAACTTGAATTTTGACTTTGCTAAAAGACCATTTTTCCCTTTAATTGATTTATCACCTTTTAAATACAAAAACAAGGCAAAATTCTCATCAAAACAATTCTCTAAATTCCCATTTTGCCCCCCCTTGGCCCAAGCTCCCAAAGAAGAAAAGAAAAGATTTTGCCTCCATTTTTCTTGTGCAATCATGCGTGGAATAGAGCAAGGATCGTGGCTAAGGCTCTTGCGGGTCTTCTCCTTCAATCTTTGTGAGGGTTTTCACGCTTTTGTGCATTTTTAATCAAATTTGAATTTTGTTTCAATTTCTTAGATTTGTTATATATTGTGTTTAAATGCCTTTTGTTGCTTGAATTAGGTTCTATAATGATCGTAGAGCATTGTTTGATAGTTATTTAGAGATTTTTACGGCTGAAATTGCGTATTTGAATTAGGGAAGAATGTGAATAGTAAAAATGAATAGTAAAACCCTAGATTTTTGGATTTTTGATCTGAATTGCGATTTCTTGATTTGGATAGGTGCTATTAATGCTAGAAAGATAAAATGTGCGATAAAAATGGACCAGCCTTTGTTAAAATTGAAAATTAGACAAAGAAACGTAAAGGGGCTGTTTGACCAAGAGTTGACCGTGCTCGAATTGAGTTGGGGGCTTTTGCTATTGAGGGCATGGAAGCACTTTTGGCACTGTTGTGGTGTAGATTGGGTGACCGATTAACATAGCTGTAGTTCAAACGCAGTAGGTGGACTTTCGAGCTTCGGTTGGGAAAGTGAGGTTTCGTGATATAGAAACGTGCCTTGTAGTACCTAAGTGAATGTAGTGAAATCAGTTTCCTAATCCTGTAGTTCGTTTGCTCGTAATTGCCTTTGGAAGTTAGAGATTGAATAGTGATATTTGTCGTCTTCGTGTTTGAACTGCTATTACTTGTTTGATTGATGTTATTGTTGATATTAATGATAATCATGCTTGAAAAGTTAATTGATTGCTATTATTGATTGTAAATGCTTGATATCTCGTTTATTGTCACTAATCTGCACTTTAGTGCTATCGCTCGTTTATTGCTTGTATCTCGTATTGCATTGCATAGTGTCAGGCGCGTGAGTGATGGGCCTCTTTGGGTAGTCTCGGGCTGCTAGGGTTGGTTTGCTCTAGCTCCGTGTCCTATTCCCATTCTCGCTAGGGGTGCCGCCCTGGGAGATTTGGGTCGTAGATGTGTCGAGGTACATCCGGAGTACACCTAGTGGATGTTATAAGGTGGTTGCGCGCTTATTGTCATCGTTGTCAACATCAAGCTCGAGATTGATGTATCGCTCGTGAAATGGTACATTGCTCGTAAGAGTGAACCATAGCCTTCAAAGTGTGGTATAGCTTTGATGGGTTGTGTTAATGCTTTCTTTAATTGTTTATCGTATTGTTGTTTATATTGATTGTTGTTCTTATCGGATATATTGCTTAACTGTCTTATTTGCATTGCACGATCTTCTTTCTCTCCACCTCGATATCTGTCTCGCCCTCACTGAGTATACGTGTTGTGTATACTCACTCCTCACCACCACATTTTAGGAAATATCATGTTAGCTGGAAAGTTCGTGGATATGTGATAGATCGTGCTTGAAGAGTTGCCTTGCGTGCTATGTGGCTTGAGTTGTCAAAGATGCAAAGATGTATATTTTCATGTAATGTATGTGTTTTGTGTTAAAAGGAATGTAATTTAAGTTTAACTAGATTATTGAAGTGGTATGATAAGTTAGTTTATGTAATTAGTTAGTATAGCTTAACTTTAATGCATGTTTGTACTGTTTAAAGAAAGAGTTAGAATAGTCTGGGTACTTGGAAATGTATATATATTTGCTATGTTTAATTGTTGAGAACCAAGGCTCAGATGGCCTTGAGGAATTGTGAATGTTTGGACACTGTATTGGTCCACTTATATGCTATCGTAGGTTTGTATTTTGACTAGAAATAGGGGAGACTCCGTCCGTCTTTTCCTAAAAATTATGCCCGGGTTTGGAATTGGGTTGCGATTAGATTGATTAATAGAACTCCCGGTCTCGAGAGGGATCGGGGTGTTACAGGCAGTGGGGCTAAAGAGATAGGGAGAATCGATGAAGAAAAATCTTTTATCTTATTTCTTTTGGGCAAATCCCTTGTTTAAGGCCTCGAGACTGAGTACGGAAATGAAAAGGATGGGCATGAGAAAAAGAGTAATGATAAGGACATCTAGTCTAAGTGCTTATGCTTCTGCCAAAAAGGTCCATACCCTTGAATTGAGTCTTTAGGGAAATAAACCATTCCCCAACTGAGACTAAAAGGATGAAAGTCATAATAGAAGATCCAGGGAAAGTTCAACTACTTCTATTGGCTCAAAGCCTAGTTCTTCCAATCTATCCACTTACCGGCTTGCTTGTGACCCTACTAGAGGTGAAAGCGTAAGCGAAAGGGATTGCCTTGGTCTTATTACCGCCCTTACAGCTAGTGAATCAACAACACATGAATGTCCAGAATCAGCAAGATCCCCAACATCTATCGCAGGTGCCGCATTGAAGGACCGATCCGTTACACGGCTAATATTTGTCCACTAAACCAGATCTGAGACCAGAAAGCCTAAACCCTCACTCAATCTTAGAAAGTCGTCAACAATTGTTGGGTGAAGGCGATGCTACCAAAGAGGTGTTCTCAATTGAAAAAGTTTATCAAACCCCGTAAAATTGGTAGAGATCTGCTCTTGCGGTTTTGTCTTGTCCTTCTACTCTTGACCTGCGGGCCTTCCTGCTTAATATAGCTCTTGGAGCTGTGTTAGTGTAAGGAAGCCAATCGGCTACAGTCAAATCTATGGGGAGAAGTAATCAGTCTTGTTCTTGATTGTCGCTACTACTATATATATAAGGTTGGGCTAATCCCAATTTTTAGGTCTTCTGCTGCCAATAAGGAAGGGTAACTTAAAGTCCTCTGATGAAGCTCTTTTACAAAGAATCTTCTCTTCCTGAGTGAGCTGAGGCCCTAATGGATCTTAGTTCTCTGTAATAAGAGTTGGTGATGGCTTTGTCTGCCAAGTCGATTAAAAAGGTCCATACCCTTGAATGTAATCTTTGGGATATAAACCAAATGTCCTGCCAAAATAGTTTTACCATCTCCATCTAATTTTGATTTGCTGTAAACAGACGATAGTGTCAATTGGCTTATTCGATGCTCACTACCTGAATTTAGGAGTTAACCCGGTCGAGATCAGACGATGCAAGGATCGAATTTGAGAAACTTTCAGGAAATTCGCCTATTTCGGGATCTTCTATGAATCTATTAGCTTCTTTCTTCCCACGGAGGTAACTTCGCTCGCCTAAGAAAGAGCTGTGGCACTTTTTGGATCAATTGCTGAGGAGCAGACGATCTTGGCTTAGAGAGATGCGCCTTTTAGCTTGTTATCATTTTTTAGTTTCTTACTCTGGTTTAAAGGAATCCCTCACCTAGTTCCATATGGGGATGAATCCAATCCTACGGCATTAACCTCTCTGGGAAGCCGGTCCCCTTACATAGCCATAATAGGCAGTTTTTTAGAAGTAGCTGAAGAATTGAATCGACTGGTATAGAAGAAGCTGCACATGTTTCTTCCTCTATTCTATCAATTCCATTTCTTTTTTATGTCCACATGTCTACTTTAAAAAGGAAGTCAGGTAAGGAACTATTCTCCTGTGTAAGAATAAACTGCTATTGAATCCATAACTAGTCTTTCTCTTGTGAACGACTCCGCTGCAAGAAGAGTAAGCACTCTTTTCAATATCCGGTGTGCTCATAGGAGTGAAAGCCACTTGACTGGTTGGAGAGAAGCGGAAGAAGCTCTTTACCGGCCTTAGCCTAGCTGACTTAGGAGTTCTTCCTGAATGACTTTCTTTCCAAAAACTCACTTCCAACTAGCCGCATTCATTCTCCAGTATCTGTAGCGGAGGAGGCTTATTAGAGCCAAGGTAGCCTTCTTTAACTGAATGTGTGTGTTAAACTTCCTCTCGAGGGCCTTTGAAAGACTTCTTTCATCGTCCTCTCAACGAATGAGGGCCCTTCGCTTTCTTAATGACCACGAGTTGGGTTTCTAGGTTGGCGTAGGCAAGGTTCTTACTATTTTCACGCATGACATAAGGACTTCGTTCCTCAGACGTATTTGAATTAAAATGCAAAACGGGGGAGTGTAACTGCTTTATCGC
Source organism: Ehretia macrophylla (assembly GCA_037974665.1). Classification (NCBI taxonomy): domain Eukaryota; kingdom Viridiplantae; phylum Streptophyta; class Magnoliopsida; order Boraginales; family Ehretiaceae; genus Ehretia; species Ehretia macrophylla. The sequence goes on from CM075779.1 coordinate 7,831,310, forward strand.
GCTATGTGAAAAGTATTTCGTACTCACCTTCCACGCGAAAGGTGTGCTCCAATGGCAAAAAGAAAGAAAAGATAGGCCAGATGGGAAACAGGATAGAAGTTGTACTCTTGTCGTGCCTTCAGCCATTTTAAGAGTAGAAATAAAGTCTTTGCCTAGCTAGTAAGAGAAGAAGCGAAAGAGCTATCGTCGAAAGCTTCTCGTTTATACCTTCTAGCTTCAATCGAGAAAGGAACCTTGAAAAAAGTCTTTCAAAACTTTACATCCATCAGCATGGAAAATAGCCTTGGGGTGAGACAGGACTGAGTCGTTAAGGACCTATTCCCAACCAGTCAATCAAGGACAGACGGACAAGCTATTGATTAGTCTTTCCCCGTGTAAAGTAAAGAAATAATGCCTGATTCCAGGCCATCTTGCTTTTCTTTTTAAGGTGTTGAGACCCGGCTGGAAGCGGTAGAAGAAAACTTTCACTTTTCAACGACACTCTTCTCCCTGTAAGGCATTGTCTTCTAGTAATTCCCATCTTAATAGAATGATAAGAGGGAAAGAGGGCAAAGCTACTCCTCTTCAAGCGCAAGTCAAATCCAGTGATAAGGCCTTGCATTTCTAGGCCTAAGTCTTGTCATGTTGATCCAATCCAGTTATCTTTCTAAGCCCAAGGAAAGCCCTGCCTTAAGATAATCCCTTTGACCTAGGAGTTATCTTCCATCCAGTCCGGTCTTTCTTTTTAAACTCTTGCAAGGGCTCCTCATAAGCGTCACTCTATGAACTAAAAACGGTGTGTGAACCCTCGGCAGAAGGAATATTATTTATATGTGACTGCCCTCAGACTAATCCTTGAATCTTGGCCTTTTGCTTGGCACGTTGTCGGAATAGGGTAGGAGTTGCTATTTTGTCAACTGCTCTTCCCGCTCTTGGTTCTTTGTTGGTTTAGTCAGATACGCGTTCCAATGGTCTGGGGGCACAGGCATGAGCTGCCCTCCTAGTCAGTCTCAGTCGAAAGATATGAGCCAGTGAAGTGATCCGTTATGGGAAAGGAAAGTCTAAAGTAGAGCGTGAAGTTGTGCCTCTAAGTTAGCTTGGCGAGTCAGAATGCTCTTTTTTTTTTTAACGTAAGATCGAGTATTAGAATTAGAACGGATTCTCCTTTATTAGCTAGTCGAAGTTGGTTCACCTGGACTTGCATCCTATGAAGTTTTAAATGAATAAAGGAAGCCAAGCATTGAATGACTTTTGGCAATAAAGCCCGGAAGAGGGAGGGTAAGCCATTTAGTTAGTAGGGTTTGGCATTGAATAAGTTGTTTGCCTTGCAGCGAATTTGCTCTTAGTTAGAAAGAATAGGTTGGAACTCTTGTTGCATGGTACGGCGTTCTGGTCAGAGAAGAAGCGTATGAAGACGAGTTTCTAGGCACTTTCCAAAGGATCTCCTTCTCAGGATGGAAAGAAGTACGGAAGAAAGTCAACTGTCCTTTCAAGGCAAGTCGAAAGCACTGAATTTGACCAAGGTCAGTGCTTTACCCCATTGGGGATTACACCTTCAACCCTAGGTAAACGACCGTAAGCTCGCTGAAAAGTACTGCCGAAACTACATTTGAGTAGGTGGCATGCCATGAACTTTTTACTGTTGTTGACCTACCTAACCCCTAACCCTCATACAAATAGGCCATGTGATCTGTTCATATAACAACTTCAAATTCAAAGGAGGGACTGTGACACCCGAGAATTTCACCCTAAATTTATTATAATCGTTGCATACTTATGTGCGCATTTCTACGTGCATCATTTTTCTTGTTTAATTGTTTTTATTGTGAGTTACTATTCATAATATTTTCGACTGTTTCGAAAGCTTGATTTTAAATTTTTCCTAGGTCACTCGACATTTAAAAGGAACCAAGAAATTTTCGTTTTGAACTTTCGAGCTTAGGAGTATGCGTTTGAAAAATATTTTCCGTGAGCTTTGAATAGTGTTACGTAAGAATAGTAACATTTGCAACTAAAAATAATTGAAATTGCATTTTGGCCTAGTTTGATTAAGTTTTTTTGAGATTAATTAGCTTAGAATATTAATTATATACATCACATAAAACAACTAACTCATCAATTAAAAGCCACATATCATATTAGCTCTCAAAACAATTGCAAAAATTCCCTCCATGTCCCCCCCATTTGGCCGTCCACTTCAAGAGAGGAAAGGAGAGAATTTTGCTTCAACATCCATGCACTTGAGCTTCTAGATTGTTCTTGGGAGGATTTTGGAGCAACTTAGGACCTGCAACAAAGCTTCTACATCTTCAAAATTGTGAGGGAGATGCATTTATTTGTTTTTAAAGTTTATGTGCACATATTGAATTTTATTGATTTGTTGATATTAGCTATAAAGCTTGTTATGAATGCTTTCTATGAGTTATTTGATGCCTATAGAGTTAACTTTTGAGGTTTGATAGCAAAGTTAATGGTTGAAACTTGAAATTGATCAAAGAGGTGATGAATAGTGCAGTGAATAGTAAAATCCGAAAATTTAGGGGTTTTTTTTTTATTATTTATTTTGTTAATTAGATTGATTTGAGGCTTCCTTTAGGTGCTTTAGACATTAGTGAAACTAGACAAAGACTCACGTGAGGTTGAATTACCCGAAAATGAGTTAAAATGCAAAATTTGTTAACTTTAAAAATGGGGTTTTATACGTTAAGCAATCCGGGCAAATTTGGGCATCGATTTGGGTATCCTTGAGCTAAGGAAGCACCTTTGGTGCTTTCATTTCGCGAAATTGGGGTTCGGTTAGTATGGCTATAGTTCAAACTCGTTCGGGGCCTTCCCGAACTTTTGTTTCTAAAATGAGTTTTAGTAACTTTACAGGGTACCTTTGAGCTTAATTAGGAATATAGAAAGACTAGGGTATGATTGGGATTCTCGAACCACGCTTAGGAGAAAGAAAGCTCGGTTAAAGAAAGGGGAAATGTAGTGTTTAGCCTTTTTAGTTGCATTTGAAACTTGTTGTGTGTTAGTAATGACTTGCATTGAATATTTAGGATGTATTTAAGTTATTTGAGTAGATTATTGGAATTAATTGTGTTGATTGCTACTTTTGGTATCTTAAAGTTAATATCGTGCTTATTTGAACTTTTATCGTGCATATATGTGAGGGCGGCCTACTTTGTCGTCCCTCTTACGTGTTATGTGATATATTGATTGTTTGTGACTTGTATTGGGTTGCGCAACCTAAATCGGACATGGTAGCGTCGAGAAACACGGGCGGCATCGGGCTTGCCGTGCTCTCTCGACTACCATGGTGCCTATTCCCTTCTCGCTGAGGCATACTCCACTACCCCAGAGGCGTGGTTCACCTGCTGGGCATGGACCTACCTCGGGAGAAAGGGTCGTAGGATCGGGATACATCCGGAGTATCCCAAGTGTGGTGTTTGGGTTTTGCCGGCATATTCGTGATACTCGTGGTTCGTGGCTCGTGATCGAAGACTTGGAAGTGGAACCGTATCCTTTTTAAAAGTGGTTAATTGCTTGGTTTATTGTCTTGTTGGTTTATGTGGATTATATATGTTTTCTTGTGTTTGCATATCATATTGCACGTTGGCATGTTGCATCACCTCCCTCGCTGGGCAACTTTGTTGCTCATTCCTCATATTATATGTTTCAGGTGAAGCTGAGGTGAATCCTCAGCTGATAGAAGAAGAGGAAGTTTACGTAGATCAGAATCTGTGACTTTGTGTGCTGAGGTGGATTTTATGTGCTTCTTGCGTGAAGTTCTTGTTAAAAATGTATTTTAAGGCTTTGAAATCTTGTATATATATGTCTAGTAGATGTGTACTAGGATGTTAAAGAAAGTTGTTGGATTGTAATAATGAATTTTAGACTTTAATTTCCCTTGCATGCTTGGAGTGTTACTTAATCTTCATATGGAACTTAGAATTTCATTGTATTCAATTACTTATGACTAAAACCAACTTATCTCGCATGCTTGTGTGCTTTAGTAGAATGTTGTTGCTCCAAGGCTCGGATGGCCTTGTGATTGTGTTTTAGCTTTGGAGACATTAGTAGATAAGTTGTTGTTATAGTTCAAAAGACTTGAGTGGCTATTTGCAGGTAACAGTATTGTCCTATAAACAGGGGAGACTCCGTCCGTTTTCTCCTAAAATTTTGTGCCCGGGGTTTGGAATTGGTTGAGAATAGCATGGTTATTAGAGCCTCCGGTCTCGTGAGGGATCGGGGCGTTACAGGGACCTACTTTTCGTTTTCGCTTCTTCATGCGGTTCAGAGCTGCCTGGGCGTCAGTGAGATCCAATATCTTCAATGTGCTTTTTGCTTGCATGCCAGTGAGTATTCCCGTCGAAAGAATGGAATGCATCAACGGAAGGGACCGTTTTGAGTTGCTTAGAGAAAGCAATAAATAGATGCTTTGGGGAAATCTGCACAACGATATCCTTTTTGAGCATAAGGATATATCCAAGAAAGATACACGTAGAAGCACATGGTGACTCATGAGAGATGGCGGGAAAGCATTTCCAGCCAAAAGTATGTGTGAACAGGAGCCCGGTGAAAAGGTGAAGAACTGGATGGGGGAGATATTAACCCCTAAAATAAAACAAAGGTGCCCATAGATGAGAAATGAGAAAACAGTCATGACTGCATTGGCTCGAAGGATCGGTCAGAAAATACAAGAAGAATTTCCTCTCGTACTATGGCTTATCGTACCCAGCCAAAGTTTCGCATGCCAGAGAAAGCCGTGCTCCATGAGTTTTCTCCTTTAATCGTTCAATATTGCCTTGCCTTTAGGTTAGGTAGAGTCTAAGATATGAAATTCTATATACGAATAGGGCTGGTGGCTGGTCCTAACGTCTTTTATCTCCCAGCTAAAGGGGCTTCTTCGAAGGGTATAGACGTTGAATCCTGCCCCATTGTCAACCACTGTTCGTCTAATCCTGCTGTTTCCTCCCTATCGTACGTAAGTTCGAAGGTTTTTGAGTGATATTGAATTGATTCCACCATGCAAGAAGACTACTGCTCTTTGGAGAACAGAACTCCATTAGCCAATGAATATTTAGGTTAATGCCCGGAACCAATCATTGAAGAAGCAGAATGGGTTCAAACCTGCTATGATTAGCTGAACATAAATGATAGAAGAGAAAAGGTTTCGAGCTATTTTCCATGGGCAGTGCTATCGAAGAAGAATGGCTCGAGCCTATAACAAAACAAACCTAAGGTGTTCACAGCAAGAGAAGGAGAGAGGAGTTTAGTAGTTAGTTACTCGCCTATTTAAGGCCCCTTCGCTTCCGAAGCCAACGAGGGACTTCTTACTTGTTAGAGCCCTTCAACCTTGGACAGCTACCGAACTAATTGAATAGTATAGGAAGAGCTCGAAGGGGAGATAACAAAAACTGGTTACTTGTTGCCCTAGCCCCTGGGCCTAGCCCTATTTCTTTAAGAACTTAGCCGGGAATGAACTTCTTCCTTTTCATAGCTCGGAATGAATTTTCGTATCGGAAGTGCGAGATTCACTATCCTTTCTTCCGTTAAGGAATATGCCTTCATCAATCCGAAAAAAATGGTGGTTGTTCGCTTCCTTTCTTCAAAGCAGGAAATATGCGCTAAAGGTAGATATTAGATATTTGTTTCGGGCTAATAATATATATTATCTTTCTTTCCTAGGTGACCAACCATTCCTGCCCTTGTTGCTTCTTCTCTTCTCTTTCGCTAAGTCTGAGATTTTCGAAGGATGAATCCAATGGTGCCCGCAGTTCTGTTGTGGAACAGGGCGGTTTTATTGCCTAAAAGAATGCCGGTTCCGCCATCCGGCCCGAGCCGACACCACAATTAGTATAGTGAAGGCGTAAGCTTTTATGTATGTGTATGGAAATAATGGCCTGCAATAATGAGCAGATGCGCCCCCATTTATATGTGGGCTCATTTTGTAACATATTTTTAAATAAAGAACCGCGCTCCTAGTTAGTGTAACATAGGTGTCTTTCTTGGTTGATGGATGGGATGAATGCCTATATCGCTTTGAAATGTTATTTTCATGTTGATGCTATATTAAAGAATAGAATTAAAAAAGTTGCTCAAGACTAAGTCCCATTCTCTATAATTGTCTTTCTCTTACTGTGTAAATGAACTTCAAGTCTTAATTGTACTCGACAGGAAGCGTCACAGCCTAGGTTTGGGCCGCCTCCGATGTCGATCTGCAGTAATAGTTTTCGGAAGCAGCCTATCTAGTTTTCCGAGGTAGGTTCTATTCACCTAGAGCAATTTTCTTATTTCTTTCATGGTCACCCTGTTATGTATGTGCAAGCCAAACTACTGCTCTAAAGAAAGACCTTTGGCCAGGTTAACAAATTATGTATATAAGCAGTCAAAGAAGATTGGATGGAATCTAGCCTGACAAGTAGGCAATGGTTTTGATTTCCTCGATCTATTCTATGGTGAGTAAAGCACATCTTGCGAGTCAAGAGAGGGATTGGATCAAGATGCCGTGGGCCCACAAAACCTTCGTGCGCATCGACGCGCCTAGGGAGGTAACCTGTTCGACGTCAGAACCGATCTCTCCACTTTTTGAGCGATCCGCGCTTGGAAGCAAAGTGGCTATAGCTTGCTGTACTTCGCGCACAAGAAGAGCGATCGAACAACAGGATGACCCAGTAAGCCCACTATAATGGCACCGAAATGGGGTATATAGGACGAGAACACTACACCAACTGAGATCCTTTCGTACACATAGTGTACCGATTTGCTTTTGTTTCCTCGTCGAGACAATGATAAGCAATAGGGATCCATGAAGCCATGATAGCGTTTGCACTTGATTCATACAGAAGGACGATAGCCTTTAGTACAAATTCCTTTTTGTAAGTTAATTATGACCCGACTTTCACCTCCGAAGAGGGAATGAGTATTGATAATAAGCGTAGTGAATAGTCTACGAACCGGTATACATAATAGCTTATGCGTGAATGAAATTAGAAAAGTATAAAACGACTACTACAACTTAGGTATAAGCTGTTTTCCCGCTGTGGGGATTAAAGTACCAGTCCTTCTCCATATGAGTCAATAGGGTCCAGAGCAGATAGGCCAGCCAATAAGGGAGTAAGAACGGACGATAGATACTTTATAGATCTTTCTTTACCAACCAAGAATTTCTCCTTCTTTAAGCTAAAACTCCCAAGCCTTTGGGACATTCTTCGGAGTAAGGGCAAGGACTGCGAGCCTAGGTCTCTTTGAATCTGATGTCTTAGGAGAAGGAATAAGAGATGAAAGCAATGTCTCTTGTTAGCAGTGACACGAGCCAACAATCATTCCAGTCAATGCAGTTAGTCCGAGCAAGACAATAGTATGAATAAGTAAGAAAAGTTGTGTTGGAAGTAGGAAAGTAGGAAAGTAGGTTTAGCTCTTGTGCATTTCTTTTGAGGGTTTACTTGCTTACTTCTTAGAGTAAGGCAAGATCCTTTATCAATGAATTTCTTTCTCGATGCGAAGAATATCCCGAGTCTTAGCCCTTGTGGTTCGAAGATGCTTGATTCCTCAGTCGGAGGGGTTGAGGGAGGGATGGATGGAAGAACTTCCAGTAACGGTAACACGGGGGGCTCTCTCGCCTAAAGGGCGTCACGAGAAAGAGCTGATTCACTAGTTGCCATTCAGCCTATGAATGCAAAAAGAAGAGCTGTTTCTAGCACAAAAAAAACCTTGCGTGGATATCTTATACTATTGATAGGACTCTAAAGCATGAGATTCATTCTTCTGCCGCAACTTTTTCTTGCTAACAACGGATTCGATGCCATCTTATGCATGCCTCCCTTTCTGAGTTAGGACAGAATGAGCGGATATTCCCTTAACTGGGGATTCTATGCATCATTCATGTGCAGCGCCTTCTGTTTCACTTGCAAAACCTATTGCATTTTTCACCTATTTGTCCAAGGCAGGGAAAACGAGAAAAGCAATCCGGTAATTCAGTCAAGCAGTTACGGTAGTGGAAATTCTCCCTCTATAGGCCGACAACAGGAAATCCTTGTACGAAATCTCACTCTTGGCAAAATAGCCCCCTGCTAGGTAAAGCAATTGACTTGCTAACAACCAAAGAAGGGGATTCGATTATTAGAATATGTCACTTACCGATACTAGTTCCAGAGCAATAAGGTAAGCTCCTTGCTAGGATGCTAAAGAGATGCCCCTGAGAATCATATCTCTTAATTGTAGACCTTTCGGGTCATATTCCTTTCTACTATAGCATAGGGATAGTACTTCCTTTAAACAATCAATTTCCCATATGCAAAGAATTCAGGGTCAAGAAGTTACTTACCGCTCCGTGGGGGCAACTTGTCCTATTCCTTATACTATTTCTCTTTGCTCGAGCCAATAGAAGTAATCGTCTTCAATGGGATGGCTTGATGGACATCTTCCGAAATTCTCCCGAACAACCTTCTTTTTCACTTGCTAAGAGCGCATCTTGCAAAGACCCTATTCTTCTACAACTTGGCTTGCATTCGATGCTTTTGATCCAATTGCTTCTCATCGAAGATGTCTACAATTTATTCATGCTAAGACCGGGTAGGACGCATCTAACAGCTACTCACGAGATGGCAAAGCAAAGGTAATCAAGGCAATTGGCCTACTCGAGACAATGAATAATGTCAGTTTATGTTATGAGCTCTTTCTCAAGCAGCAAGAGGGCATTCTAACAAAGCAAAGAGAACATCTGTGCAGGGATATCTAAACTATTGGATTAACTGCAAAGAAAGGAAAGAGATCAGAAGAAAGAATCATCGTTGATTGGGAGAGAAACATTATAGAGGTTTAAAGATGCTCGACTGATAGGGAGAGGAATGAAGCTAGTATTTGCTCTTTTCGTATCTTGGACTTAAGAAGGAGCGCCGGGCAGCTAAGTCAATCGGTGCCTTTCCTAGAAGGCTTTAGGGTAAATCCATTGATTGAGCTTTATCTCACTTAATTACAAGTCGTCTTCTATGAATAATAAACGTTCTATTTACAATTGTCCCAGAGAAAATTCATTATTCACGCCCATTTTTAAGATGTTCCAATGTCGAATAGAAGTGCAAGAAGAGTTCTAACAGTCTTCATATTGGCAAAAGGGGCAAAAATCTCCAAATAGTCAATACTAGTTGTAACCTTTAGCAACAAGGCGTGCTTTGTAACGATCAAAACTACAGTCAGATTTCAACTTAACATAGTATACCCACTTGCTGCCAATCAGCTGTTTGCCAGGTGGTAGAGGAATAAGGTCCCATGTATGGTTTTCTTTAATAGCATCTAACTCCTCGACCATGGCATCTTTCTAACACATGCTCTTCCGGGAATCTTGAAAAAAGAATTTCCTTTTTATTAATTTCCCTCGTTGATTGGGATTAAGCAATTCATAGATTTGGAAAAAGGCGAAAGGTTATTTCAATCTGATAGCAAGAATTTTGCATCTGGCATTCCCACGTGCAGCCTCGGCAGCCATGACAGCCACACAACTTACATAGCACAGGCAGCACACAAGCAAGGAGCATCGCCAATGAACAACCAACGACCCTTACTCAGAGGAGCCGAAACAAAACGACCATAGGGTCAACAACTAAATCAAATGTAAGAGTTAGCAAATGAAGTTGAGTATCCCACAAGTAAAAAAATTCAATGATTAGATGCTAAATTGTGTGCGCACCACTATCATCGCGAAACCTACATTTTACAAAAAAGAATAGGAGAGGCTGGATGGAATTCAGCTTGACTGATAAGAAGAGGAAGGTAGACGCTCGACCTATCGTTCGAGCATCTTCAAACCATAACACTTTCCCGTTGAATCAATAGACCCACGTCTGATTCTACTTGGCCAATGGTTACGCCCGGCTTATAACCCAACAAACAAGGGCACTAATGCGAAAGCCCTTGCGCATTAGCCCGCACATTTGTTTTCTTGCCGGGCTAAGTGAACACTCCATCATAAAAAAGTGAAGGGGCCCATCTTACCACTCCCTTTCCCCTTATCACGGAAGCCACCAAAGCACAGGCAGCTCGCTCAGTGCTTACGAACGAAAAAGTGTTTGTTGATTAGGTACGGGATACCTAATCTACTAGAGGGCCTCTAAAAGGGGTTTATAGTTGATCACTAACCTTGGAATTCCCCTTTCTTGCTCATTTATGTTATTGACGTATTTTGCAGCGCTGGACTCTTACTTGGCCTAATTAGGCCCTTCTTCAAGAAATCACCCACTTATTCATGATTCAACCTTCTTAGATCTTCGGGCATCTAAACTCTTGATTTAGTGGGGATGTTTTTTTTCGTCGAAACCCTTGCGATAAGGTAGCTGAAGTGCTTCCCATGTGTGACATTCCCTTACCCCTTTGGCTCTTTGGGAACGTCACACGTGTAAAACTCCTTTGGGTTGGTGCGGATTGAGGAGCGACCTGCGAATTCACATTCATTATTGTGCCGTATAGAGCCTACCTAGTAATAGCGTACTAACCCCCTATTCTTTCGGAACCATCGGACTTGATTGAGCATTAATTGTCCATTTTGTGGGAGTCCCCTCTTGCTTGCTTGAACATCTATGTCTACTACCATGATTAGAAAATGATTCCCCACCCTAACAACGGGATACTTTCCACTACCCTATCAATCAAAATAAGAAAGAAATCTTTTTTTTATACGCTATACACTCGTACCCCCTTCATCGCCTCGAAAATGAGCAGTTAACACCGGTTTTGACACAATAAATGGGATTGTCATTAGCTGGACTCGAACCAGCACCTCTGGTCAACAAGCGGGAGGGAGCCTTGACTTAAGCATTGTACAAGTGCTTAAGGCTCCTTCGGGCCATGGCCAGAACTATCATATAAGGCAAGGCTTGGAAGCAAGCTACCAGCGCCTATCGGCGAGAACTGGGCTTAGTTAGTAGTGCCTGCCCATTCTGTCTTGCCTGTAAAGTCGACCCATGAATTCTTCAGAGCGGGCCGGCAGGCCGGGCGTACGGGGACCGTCGAAGAAGTGCCTTATCGCGCCATGGCCGCTACTTTGACTCATTTTATGCAATTATGAACTCCACAGAACTTTCTCAATTCCAACGCAACTTATCCTTTTGGAGCTGACGTAACAAACTACGCGAGCCTCCCAACGAAGCCAACATAAATCCGATCCGAAAGAAAAAAAGAAATGGCAGTTTCATTATGGTGGTATACCAGCCGCCTGTTCTAGAACTTCTAGTTCCAATCGAAGCATATAGATTCGTAAATAGATTTGTATGTATAGCCACTTCAGTCGTGCTTCTTGTTTCTTGAAAGTATCTTTTTTTCTGGGAACATGGTCAACCTGAAATTATTTTGTTTGCGATTCTTCATCCACCGATGCAGAAAATGCTGTAGTTTTCCATTCTCATATGAGGCCAGAAAATTGATTGGCAATAGGTCGGCACAAAGTGATTCATCATGCTCAAACATGAGCCGATCGTTCGTTAGGGATGATTTATAGATCATCAAATTCCCACAAATAGAATGAGAAGTGGGTCTATGTAAATGATTGAGACCTCGCAAACAACAACGCTCCTTCCCCATATGAAGTTTGGAGCCCAAAGGCAATCGTTGAGTGAACTGTATCTTCTTTGTGTTAGTTGACATGAGCTGCACCCTGACTGCTGGGGTGGGGCTTAGCCTTCGAACCGTACGTGGGATGGGTTTCTGCCTCATACAGCTCAGGCCAAAGACCGGGAGAAGTTTAGGAGAGATGGGAAAACCTAGCAGTTGCCGGTCGGGACGTGGATAAGCTTGCTTCTTCACAAGCTTATCCCACCTAAAAAAATCGACTGTGTAGCACCAGCGCTTAGCGTTCTTTCTATTCCATCCCATTCCATTCCGGGATAGGCGGCGAATACTAATCTAACAAGTGAAGTAGTCGTCGTCTGACCAATTGGCTCGGACACCAGACTGCCCATGCCCGCCCATTTTGTCTTGCCCAAAATGGGATGGCTCTCTTAGTTATGATGCACCCCGACCCGAGTCCCCACGTCCGCTTTTCTTCGCCTGCAACCCAAGAAGTTGGCTTTGACAAGACAACATTAGGGTCGTCCCCTTCATTCTATGTTGAACTCGGCCCGGGTTGGCTTTTTGGGAAGCCCGTTCCCACTGCCCTCACGGCCCGGTTGGCCTGCCAGGGGTAGTGGGAATTCCCCCATTCCCTGGTCAAAGACTTGGTTGGATGCGGGATCTACTCCACGAGGAGCGGTACGGACGTAGATAATATTATCACGACCTCTCTTTTTGTACCGCTAGGGATGCTTAACGCCACTTCGCCAACTGGCGTTACCTGTGCTTTCGTGTCTCTCAGTGTGGTCAGCACTGGGTATTTTCGAGCAGTGAGGCTTACACAAATTCGCATTAGTTCATCCAAAGTTCCTTACCCTTATGCACGAATTATAAATAAGCCATTTTCCTATCATGGTTAAGGAGTCAACTGAGTATCTCAGTGGCGGGATTGAATACCCGGATCGAATTAGAGTTCACGCCACCCGCCCTGAACAAATAGGAGGCGTGGGCCACAGGTCGCACATAAGCCACAAGGTCGCACGACAGAAAAACACCCAACATAAAGATGCATACTCCTCCATGTGAAATATTCATCTTCATTGGAACTTTTTCGTAGTAGTCGTGACCAACAACCATCAACTGTCGGCTCGTTGGTAAGGTGAGAGCTTCAAGCCTGATTTCTGGTGTCGGTGCCCACACAAGCACCGCCCGACGAAGGGGGGATGGGGAAAGCTATAGGCCCAAAACCTTCGACCCAATGGGGTTGCCTGGGGTACCTCATCTTGTCATTTCGTTGTTGCTCATTCCCATTAGGCCGAAGTCTTTGGCCTTTCCTTCTCCGTCCCCGTTCACGCTTTGCTGAACTATCGCGTGGTAAAAAGAAGAAAGTACGAAAGAATAACAAATGGAGCACACCGCAAAAAGATTCTAAATATGAGAAGTCCCTCTTGGATTCGAGAAGAAAGAAATGAAGAACGGGAACGAAACAAAATAAGGCATTTCTTGTTCTAGTTTCAGATGAGCTTCTCCTAATTATGTCTGGTAATAGAATAGGGCAGTTTGCTCTGACCAAGACTCCACGTTTTGCTCCGTCCGTGGAGTGTATGAATTTCTTGGAATGTAGATAGACTAAAAGAGGGAATGAAGGGATAGGAATAGGAATTATAGTACCATTGAAAGAAGGGGCATATGTGGGAACATCTCTACTGACGAACAATTTTAATAGTACGGGTGCTGCCGTGCCATGAGGCACGACCATGGAAGTAATGAAAAAGAAAAAGTTTTGTAGTTGGACCATCTGTTCTATCATTTCGAGTTTTGCTTCTCGTTAGAAGATGAGAGGCTAAAAATGAAAGTGTCGCAACACATACCAAAAAGGGTACTAATTAAGCCGACCATTAATGACTAGTTCTGACACCAGGAGTGGTCTGATCCTTTATTTGATCAGACCGCTTTTAGAAACAAAAAACAAAAGCAAACTCTCATAGTTCAGAGCCCAGCTCCAACTACTTCTTTGTAAGTGAGGTGAGGTACTTCTTTCGGTTTGAATAGTGGGTCGCCCTTTTTTGGTTGAAGTAGCCACGACTTTGGTCGTAGTCAATTTAAACACATAATCCCAGTCCACTTGCAGCCATGTTGATCAAAATGACTAAGTTTAATGACTTTACCAGTCACTCGTCCTCGTATTAGAAGATTCTCACACCCTGTGGTCGACATTCCATTCCCCTTAGTCGTAGGTGCTCGTTCTATTTTGATTTGAATGGGCCGGGTTTCCCAAAGTACATATGGCCGGCCCTTCGGGTGTCTCGATGATACAAACAAAGAAAAGACGATTTTTTATCATATCCCTCTCACTTAAAGCCCATCCTTACCAAAGGAGGAAATAGAATCGAATAATCTACCTTTTTTTTCTTTCCTGTTGATTCCCCCTGACAATCAAGCTGTACTTCTTTCTAACAAGTGGCTGAGAGTTAGTAGGCAACCTTGGCCTATTGATAGGAGGTTCACTGTCCCCCTCCTTTCCGGTTCGGTCGTAGTACGACACTTTCACTCGAAGATACGATCAGATCTGATTGGATCTGGTTTTATCCGACCCAACCCCGAAACTTAGAACGATCAGCCTTTTTGGATGGTAGAATGGGGAGAGGGGGAGTCATGCCCATTCTTTCTCCGGGCACGAGCAGGAACATCAAAAAAATTGCAGACCAAATACATGTACATGATGTAATGACATATTCAAAAATACGTGATCCGATTTGATAGGCTGCCCACAGAAAGAGTTTACCGACCGCATAACAATTCATTCTTGTGTGTAGTGCGTGGACCCGTGTCTCCTGAATGATCATAGTACGACCGCTCATCTAATATCAAATCAATGGGTAGATCTTACTTCCCTTCCCCTATACTATAGCCAGAAGGGATAGTGTATCCACATAAGAGAGAGTACGGTCCCTTGCCCTTAATTTAGTTTAGACACGGCTCGAATGCCTTTATGCTATAGGGTGTGTTAAGCATGCTTCATTGACAGAAAACAAACTCTTTTTCCATGACAATAGTCGCGACTATAAAGGGCAGGGCGGTAAGCTCTTTGTCAACAACAGGTCTTCGAGCCTTTGTAAACTCCTTGCTTGTGTTGTTGACTTTGTCAATGCTACTAAGGACCGGGGCGAGTGAAATTTAGTAGAGGCTCAAAGAGGGGTTTACTAAGCGAAGGGCCGAAGGTGGCTTTGCTATCCATCCTACTATACCATCGAAGGGCGGCAGGAAAAACTACAAGGAGATAGTACGACTTTCTTTGTTCTCATGGCAGAGTGAGGGGCCCTATCCATCCGCCAATAGAGCCAGCTTTAATGAAGATCTGCTTATATGGTGCATGAGGGGGGGCCAGGTCAAGCAGACGACGACTGACAGGGAAGGGTCTGACTAGTCTATGCTCCAGCAATTTAGGCAAAATTTTTCTTAGCCATAATGCAAGCAGGGTGAATTCTCGTCGAGGGCGCTCTCCTTGGCCTGAATACTTGTATGGCACCTGTTTCTCTTTCTGCCTCTGATTGTCGTTCATCTACTGTTGTGGTTGTTGTTGTTGCCAAGGGCGCCTTTCAATTCCACAAGCATGGGGACCACAACATTCACTTCATTGTGCTCCTTATTGCCCTATTGATTGCCGCTCTACCACTGGACTTTGTGTCTTCCTTTGAAATTCTCTTATTTCCTGGAAGAGCAAAAAGCAAGACCTTTATTTTGCAATACTTAATATAGTCAAAATTCAGTGCAAAGGCAGAATACTAGGCTATGTCTACATCCACTAGTGAAGTGGTTTGGTTACAAAGGCTTCTATCTGATCTTGGGATTCATCTCACCGCTGCAAAGCCTCTTCATTGTGACAATAATGGCGCTATTCAGATTGCAACCAACCCTGTTGTTAATGAGCGTGCCAATAATAAACGAAGTAGATTTACCCTTATATATAGTAAAAAAAGGGCACTTCACTCGCGAGAAATGCTTGAATTAAAAGACAGCCCTTTATTTCGCCTTAAATGAGTAAGGCCTTCAGATTGCAGATTTGTTCACCAAGTCTCACACTCGTGCTCGACATGAATTCTTGGTGGGCAAACTCTCGCTTCTTGACCTTTCATTTGTTCGAGTTTGAGAGGGAGTGTAATATCATGTATTATTATTAAGTTGTATGATGGCCCTTTCTGTCCTTTGCTTTCTTCTTGATTTGTATATGCCTGGGAAGTCAGATTTCATTTCATTGTCTTAGTTTTACTTAAAGAGCTTAGGCTCCTCTTTTCCAGTCAATGAAGATTCTTATTCTCCCAAAACCTATCTCTTAAAGCGATAGCTATCAAAGACGATATAGGATGGAGTGATGATGATGGCACATGAATCAGATCGGCATGAATTTGGCACTTCATGCATCCCCTGACGAATTTATTAGAATCTTGATCCATCATATTCTTTTCGAATGATCTTTTTAACGAGCATCTGGCTGTTGACATATCCTCCGTATATACAGGAGCTCCTTGTAGCTTTCTTCGCTTCCTTTGATCAAAGATATTTTGAGCCTAAGTCGACCGATAAGCCCTTCATTATTATTAGTAAGATGGGGCGGAGAAGTATAAATGTGTGAAACTTCTACTTGATGGATTTGAAGACTCGAGCTATCCCTCTCCTCTCAAAATATCCATAACCACTTGCCTAAAAATGCTTGATTCATGAGCTTTACAGGCCGGAGACCCAAACCTCCCTCATCTTTTCTACCTTCCCAAAGGAAATCTCTCTTTATCTTTTTAATCCTCACAGCCACCAAGGATAGAATGGTAAATAATGAGAGATAATATGTAGGAAGGCTCGCAAATGAAAGGAAAAAACCTCTGCTATGGATAAAAGGGTTAGTTTCCCACCTTCGGATAAATATACTTTAAACTATTCCAACAGAAAAGGGCAAGTCTCCTCTCAAAGCGTTCCACCACCGGATCCCATATCGCCTTAGACAGTTATTTAGCGCCTAATGGGAGACCAAGATAAAAGGATGAGAGGCAGCCCACATTGCACCCCAAATCCGCCGCGAGTTCCTCTATGTTGATCACCTCCCCTACTGCTAAGATATAGCTTTTCATCAGGTTTCTTTTTATTCATGAAACTTCCTCGAAGCAATGCAAGGTACATCTAAGGAGTCTGAGCTGCAAATGATTGGCTTCACATAGGAAAAGAGTGCTATTAGCAAACTCAATGTGAGAGATAGGAAGAGCCCCGGCCGACTGACAAGTGAAGAAGCCCCGTTTTGGCATGAATCGATTCCCAATAGGGGCAATCATCCGAACAACTCCAGATTCTATTGATTCGGACTAGCTAATCTATTTCATACGAAAATGCAAATCTTCATAAATGGGATAGTTCATCAAGCCACTAATATCTCAGGAGTTTGCTATCTGATGAAAGCCCTTCTGCTTGCTAAGCTCAAGAAAGACGCTCCCCAACTAAACCCACTATACCCTTAAAAAATAGCGCAAACTTGATCTTTGAAAAGAATGTCTGAGAACTTTTCTTAAGTCAACTATTGTATATTCAGCAACTGCATCCTTAGAATGGAGTAATGAATAACAAACTATGAAGTGCTTCTAAACCGCAACCTAGGGATGGAAATAAACAACACATTCTGATCAATGAAAGATCCTTTGAATATTGAGTGAGACTCTATTTCTTATTAATATAATTAATATAATAAACTCCGTTCGGGATAGAAGAGGGGAGCTATCTTCAAAGAAGAGAGTTGGAGGTTCCTTAAAATGGGTTGGTTTAGTTCCATTCAGAATGGGTTTTGCTGGTAATTTCTAGTTGGTCATGGAAATACTGCGGGGGGTATGGCGACACGAGTGCTAGGGAGTAGAAGAGCAGCGAAAGTCGTACTACAATAGACGTAGTGGCTGTACCAACTTAATTGATAGTAATCTTATATTGCGTGATCCCGTTCCCCTTGGGGAGTCAAAAGGAATTGTATATTGAAGATTCACCATTATAGGAGTACTGCGCAATGATGAAGAGGTAGCATAGCGCCAGTGGTAATGTGTGAGTTCAGCTTTTTCACAGATGTCGGTCCTGGAACATACTTCAATCTCGTTTTGATAGAAAGTCTTTTCTGTTTCTTTCTAAAAAGATCTTTTGAGTCTTGGGATGAATCATAAGGTTGAGTCAAGGGAAGGGTCAAGGTCAAGATAAGAAACTCCGTCCAAACCTTTCTCCCCATTTTTTAGCCAACACCATCAACCCCATTTTTCACCTTGAATTGGTGAAAGCCAAAAATCTGACGAATAGAAGGAAATGAGATCAGAAAGATAGCGAACGACTTGACTATAGTATAGGTCGGATGTTTCCGTGAGCAGTAAGCAGCAGATCTCCCCTTATTTTGGAAAAGCTGGTGGCTGCTTGTGAATTCTTTCAAGGCAAGGGGCAGAGGAGCTGCCATTAATGTCCTTAGTACCGTTCAGGCCTTCTACCGGAAGTCCCTTCACTCCCATTCTGTAGCGGGAAGGAGTCCTTAATGTGGGATTTTACACTGTTGTTTTGTTTTTATTGGTTGGTTGGTTGGTTCCCCGGCCTAGGTATAAGTAGCCCTCCGGTGAGTGGAAACTTCGGAGGGTACCTTAGTAACGTTTGTGCCCCATACCGATGGGTTACTTCACTGCTTTCAGTTCCTTCCACTTTTCCACCTTGATCTAGCCTTCTTGCTTGACTGACACATGGAACTATAAGCTTCAAGTGAGACATCTATCTCTCTGTCAGCTGTCTGTGATATGAGAAAGAAAGCTTCATTGAGTAGTCTGTATGGAACATTCTTCACTGGGTCTGGTATGGGTCGTTCTCTTCATCTGTTTGGTGGCGGGTGGGATAGGGCCAAACAAGCTAAACATGAGGAGCAGAGCTAAGTAAGCAATAGTGCGAGATAGCTGAGTCAAGGGCGGGAAAGGTTGGGCTTTCGACTCAGTTAATATAAAAAGTGATCCTGAATAGACTCTAAAGGCTGAATTTCCTTTACGTTATTTTCGAGTTCCAGGAATCCTAAATTATTAAACATAGAAATCTACATCAGAAAAAGATACCCTTGATCTGGGCTTTGAATCTCGATATTTGATCTTGGCTGCTTGATGATTGGATAAATGAGAAAATGGCAAGACTGCACTCTATTCCACGCTTTCGCCTTTTCGATGGTCTGGCATACAGCCATTCGCCTAGCTAAGCTTATGATACCACCAACACAGACCATATTTACTCTAACTCCTGGACCCTGGAATCTCACATGATTGAACTCACACAAAGCCGAAGAATTGAATGTTGAAGGGAGAAATTGACGGAAGAAGAAGAAGTTTTCATTCTTTTTTCCCCAATTACTCCTGGTATGGAGCCAAGTTCTTCGAGTATAGCAGCCAGGCACCTCGTTCGTTTCAATTGAACCAAGGACCAGCGAACACAAGTAGACGGGTCACTCTGGGTTTTGAAGCCAGAATGCTCGCCCCAAACACAGCGTATCCCGCGTATAACTTAAAATGCCCTATCGGATGTGAACAACTAGAGCCGTCTTTCTATTCCATAGTCAAGCATAATATCTTCTCAGATAGTACTCCCACGAATAGTCTCTGGTCATATATGATATTACACAAACGTGGCATTAAGGATTCCTTAACCAACTAAAAGCAGTGAAGTGACCCATCGGTATGGGTTGCGAACGTTATTAAGGTACCCTCCGGAGTTTCCATTCACTGGAAGGCTACTTATACCTGGGCCGGGGAACCAACCAACCAACCAATAAAAACAAAACAATAGTGTAAAGTCCTGCATTAAGGACTCCTTCCCGCTACAGAATGGGAGTGAAGGGACTTCCGGTGGAAGGCCCGAACGGTACTAAGGACATTAATGGTAGCTCCTCTAGCCTCGCCTTCTGCTTTAGAAAGAGGAGACAGTTTATATCCTAGCCAGTGACTGCCTTCTGGTGGAAGGTAGGAACGGATGAGCTCACTAGAAAGTGAACCAGCCTACGGCCCTTTTTATCAAAAGACCCTTCGGCTTGTTTAGCAACTTTCCGTAGTCGAGAACCCAGCATGCAGATCTAGCCGTTTTGTTCGTTCAATCTTTTGATACAAGCGATTCAATAACTGTTCTGGTCCGGAATTCAAAAACGGTTGTAGTCAACTTAGTCCCGTGGATTCTAACACAGGTCTGAGTTCGGGGTTCAGTCGAGAGGTTTCCCTATCCCTATCAGTCGAGCTGAGCTACCACTCTCCTTTGACTATCACATGGGTCCCAAATTCATGAAAGGCAAAAGCAGGAAACATGAACCGCGGAAAAAGGCTTTTTAACTTAAACCACTAACTCGGAAACTACATTTCTTCCTTTATTACACTTGAAGAAGGCCTATGAACAACAACGAAGCACAACCAAAGAGAAGAGAGGGAATTCCCTTTTATAGTGTGCCTAGGGATGTGGTCCTGCCTGAAGCTCTCAACTCCTATCACAGAACTGCTCCGGACGAGTAACAAGCGACTGACTACCTTTTTCGATTAAGCGGAATATGAAGTTAGTAGCATGTGCTTTTTTCATTTAAAGTACCTTTAGTTCGAGGTTTCTTGACAAATGAATGGTGATTGAAACTGTCCGCGCATTACACTTCTTCCAACTAAACAAGGAGTAAGGAAGGTCAGTAAGGAAGAGCTAGTCTTTCAAGGAAATACATGATAGAGTGCAGTTGCATCAATTAACCTCTTTAGGTTAGGGAAGGGTAAGATCTTCCTAGTCTGATAGAGTCTATAGAACGCGTGAGAGCTTTCTATGCTTAGCGCTAGGAGTGTCACTTGTCTTCGTTAGGAGATGGGTGAATGAAATAAATAAGAGTTGTACTGAAGACTTTCTATTTTATTAGCATACAATACAGTGCAGTCCCGCACTTTGGTATAAGGTGTAGAACTGGGAAGCTTGGTTCCGGGAATCCCTCTTTTTTGGGCCTTTGCACCTTCCCACGGGTGACCCTATTAGTGTTGTTATTTTGCTTCCCTTAGGGTGGAATGCTCTTGCGTCTTCCTATAAAGATATATTAAAATGCTAAAGCCCTTGGTAGAAGGTTCCAAGCTACTAAAGTCATTCCTCATTTCTTAATCATTAAGTAAGGGATACTTTTTGACAAACACTCTTGCTCCCTGTTATCCTCTCAACTGGTCAGTTAGTAGTAGGATAATTGCCCAAGCTTTGTTAGGCATCGGGTGGAATGAGGCTTAGCTGGCGCAGCCCTAGCACACTCAACTCAAGTAGCGAAGGAAGAGGGTAATTCTTTAACTTCCATATCCCATTACCACAACTTTTGGTACTGCTAGAAAGCGTTCAACTGGCCGGAACTGCTGAATCAACAAAGTCGATTAGATCGAGATCATAATCTGATTCATCGAGATCTTCATCCCTCAATAACACATCATAGCGCCTATAGATAGAGGTACGATTCATCGCTTTACTTATCCAAGCGTGTTGCCGAATAGTCGGATATGCCGTACTATGATTTTGTTGAGGTTATGAACCATTTGCTATTATTAGCATTTCTCATTATCTCAATATTAGGGAACGCATTCCGGTTTATCGATTTGTTGATTAGGGCGACACGTTGTCACTTTCGCTTGAATAATGAACGATATGGAGTTGTTAGGATTACAGCGAGGTTGATCAGGGGGGTAGGGGAATAGCATAATAAATTTCAATTCTTTTGAATAATAAGATCTTATTTTTACAGAATTAGATTCTATTACTAGAATGAAGCCTTTAATGAGTCGTAGATCAGCTATGGGTCACTCGCGGTAGTCTTTGGTTTTCCTCTTGCCGAATCGACTGCGAACTTAGGGTTAACTTAGTCAATTCACTCTTTTTTTTTTTTAGAATCTGGGATTGGACCCTTCTTAACCAGGCTCAAGGGAAGTTAGGAGTGAAATGAAATAAGCCTTGGTGCCTAGCGAGTTCTTCCTTTTCCTTTAATAAGATAAGGCAATTGCCCGTGTAAAGGGAAACAAATTCTCTTTAGATTGATGCTCGAGATCATTCCTTTTAAAGGTAACTGCAACTACAGGGGATGCTTATTCTGGAATGGAGGAATTCTCGTATAGTAAATAATTCTTCCTACCCCTTATTTCATAATAGTAATAATTAGAAGTTCTTTCTCTAACTCTAAGGTGACCCGCGACACACTTCGTATATGTATGATTGAATGCCGACAATATTCATTTATAGTCGTGAAGAGGAAGAAGATCAGTGCCTGGCCACTCCACTTAAAGTAAAGCTTTCCAGGCAATGGCTATTGAATCAAAGCTATTCTTTTCTCACATCTCGATTTCTCTCTCAATGATCAATGGAAGCTATCTTGCTCCGTTTTTTCTTTTTAGGGCATAGGGGGAAGAGACTTTGCTGCTCTCCTACCTTCAACTTCAACTAAGTCAAGCAGAATCCGAATCAGCCTTTCAGCTAGCACGTGGAATCGCTCCTAAATAAGGTTAGGTGTTTTGCTTGTCGCGGTGAGGAAAAAAACAAATTATCCAGGGCGTGTGATCGATTTGCGATAAATAAGGCTAGGTGTTTTGGTTGTGCTTAACGCACTGTAGTAACTGACTCCATCATCATTAGTAGCCAATCAGCCAAGGACCCTAATTAGATCTGGCATGGTTCTTCCCAACCCAGAGCATACTGCCCAACACAATAACATGAGAGGATTGCTAGGCAGCACCATCAACCCATCCAATATGATCTTCTGTACTAGTTCAATAGGACCTCAGCTTCTCATCCCTTCAGTTATTCACCACCACATGGTCTCGAAATACTTGTACCACTTAGGTTTACCAGGCAGTCCTCAACTACCTATTTTTCTATTGCAGGTAGATCTTGACCAATCATTTCCACCACTACTTCATAATAATGCTAATCATTGTTAAAGGGTTAATTGTGGGAAAATTACCTGGGTTTACGCATTCCTCCCAGTCTAGCCCACCCCTAAAAGGCTCCTGGTAGGAGTTGGGGATTTGATATTATGAGGTAAATGATGGAAGAATCAATCCCCGCCAATAATACCTTATTTTGAATGCCCTACCTCTATCTCACCTTGGCCCTGGCACTCCTAATCAATGGAAGTGGACAAGGAAGAAGTGAAGAAATGAATGATTGAACCTAGGGACTTCTGAAAAAAATGATTTAAGGCGAGTGTAACGAAGAGCAAGCATAGGCTTTAATTGTTTGAAAAATGAAATAAATAAATAGCTAGTAGCGTTTTTAAGCAGCTTTGCAGCAGCTATAGCTTGAAGAGAAGGTACCCTATTTATAGATGAATGAGGGGGACCTTTAGCTTAGATTAACAAGAACTTAAAGGGAATGAAAGAAGCTAAGGCTGGATGGTTTGAAGCTCGACTGAAATGTGTGGGTGTAAAGGTCTCAATCCTAGATGATAAAGGTGATGTTCAGTAACCACCTAACCATCAACAGATCCATTGTTTTAGAGATTTCCTAAAGACTCAAACTACAACTGCAAGCTCGTTGGCACGTTAGCTCATTAGCCCTAACCCCTTTCACCTAGCTGCCCTCTTTTTCTCTCATATCGGGATCTGGGGAGACTTTTGAACCCGTTTCTCTTTGAGGAAAGCTATTTATGGATGGCTGGGACTGGGAATTCTCACTCGAACTAGAGGGCCTGGAACTACATTCCCGGGATTGACACACTTTCAAGTCGAGTCACTCTATTTGCCTTTCCCTTGCTTTCACTTTATTGATGACTTTCCCTTACCAGAAACTCCCTCTCTCTCCTTTACAGTCGACTATTCTTCCATCGTGCTCTGCTTTCTTTGTTATCAAATTTTTGATTGCATGTAAATATACTTGTGCGCTTATAAAGTGTAAGAGCGGATCTTAGCAAGACGTGGACCTCATTTCCTTTTCCTTGCCACTCCTTGTGGAGAGTTTGCTCGGTAACCCCATTACTTCGGAAGTCTTGAAAGTGACTCAAGACCTCCTGAAAATAATGGCTCTAACGCCCTTCTGTTTCGAGACTATGGAGGATCTCAGTCATTTTGTCAGCTCTATGTCTGTCTTCAAACATTTATGTGAGAGGCTCCGCTTGAAAGATGCCTAGAACCCTAGTGTGTAACTCTCTGCACAGATCCTAAATTCGATTCGCGATCCTTCGGTGAGTAGTGAGAAGCTCTAAAGAATAGTTCACTGCCTCCTAGTAAACAAGAGCCAGTTCCCGATTAGCGTGGGATGGAGAAAATTCAGACTCCGAAGCCACCTTTCCTGGTACTGAAGAAGGACCTTCTTCATCCCCTGGATCCGTTTTTCTTTTTCTTGAAGCGTCTGGGCTCTCCCTATCGATAGTTGGCAGGCCACCGTCTCCTTGGGGGCGAGCCCCAGTGGATGAGGTTGATTGGTCGGGGACGCGTTCTATTGATGGTTGGGAGGCGGCATTTCCTTTTGTACTTGAGGAGCAGTTGAGGTACTTTTGCCAACTCTCTAAGTCTAATTCCTAATTTTGTATTGAAGAGGGGTCTGCATCACCCTTGTATGGACCTTGGTTAACTGTATCATTTTCTCCCGTCATATTCAGTATCGTTGTATCACAGATCATGAAAGCGGCTAGAATGAAAAACAAAAGGAGCCATCCTTCATAGCCTAAGCCCGTACTCAATAGGACTCGACTCCCAAGAGAGAACTCCATTTTCTAAAAAAAAGAGTTAAAGAATTCCATTGAGCCGAGTTTCGGACAAAGAAGTGCGTAAAGACTGGACATTGTTGCTACAAATAGGAAATACATAGATTTCTTAAAAAAAAGAGTACCATGTTTGACCAATAAGAATTTCCTCAATATTCGTAGTACCAGGTAATACATCCGAGAGTGTTCAAAAACTCTCTGCCATTTGAATTTTAGAGACACTAATCGTAGTAGAGTTGAGAATAGGGTGAAACTATTTTTCACAATAAGAATTATGTATACTAGCTGTACCGATTATATGTTGGATAGGCACCCTCCCCCAAGCCAGTGTCCATCTTCATGAAATCACATTGGTAGACGGGTTGGGACCAGTCTTCTATCCTGGTGAACAATGTTCCACTGATTAAGCGGGAACAAGATTCGATTCGAGGCTTGACCACGACTGGACCTAGGCCGATTGACACTCATGATTGCCATTCATTCATGAACTGGCTTGACATGACACAGAACAACTAAAAACCATATGGAAGGGGAAGAAATCAATATCCTTCTTCCTGATCTTATTTGCCTTACAGCAGGCCTAAGAGCAAGGAAGTCTCAATTCCCAAATCCCCCATTTGAAGGGTGATGGGTGAACCTTCTGTCTGATTCAATCTCAACTATTGCTACTTTAGAATCAGTTGAAATAGGATTTTGATGTCACTTAGGAGAAGTATAGGGAAGTGTGTCTGAATCTTCTATAATATAATACGTAGTTGTGACTCGGTCTAGCTAGGACAGAGCCATCCCAAAGAGACTTTCTTCTATTCTAGGTTTCCACGAAGTTGTATCAGGGTATGAGAACGCCTTTCTCTATAATAAAGTCTTTGATTTAGGTCAATCAATCCTCAATCCGGGCTCAATGACCGGAATGAATGGCTTTCTCCTATCTCCTCATGGATCCAACTATTAGGTTCGTGGGTTTGTGGTTTGTGCCTAAAGCAACTCTTTTTCCATTCGTGAACATTTAAGAAGTCATCTCCTGATTCGTTGATATATTGAGCTAAGACAGCTCTGCATATAGTGTTTTAGACTCACACTTCATCACCGTCTGGTCATTTCGAACCTTAATATTAAGAAATTCCTAAACGAGAAAACGGTATGTATGGTTGGCATATGCTTGGAAACTAGTCCAGAATGATATCATCAACTGTACAATAGACCATGAGTAAGCAGTTTTGACAGCAAGAGAAGAGTCTTCCTCATCACAAGGACTGACTCCCTTCGGTGCGAGGTTCGATCAACCGCGAAAAGTAAGTAAAAAAGAATCTGCTCTCCGGTAAGCGAAGGAAAGCAGGTCAAATCCTACCAAGGCATTAAGGCAGTTCGACAAAGGCAGAAAGAGTCTCCGTCCTGAACTCAAAAGGAAGGCGGTTTTGTCAATGCTTGAACTGATTGATCTAAGTGAGCTACGAGGTTAGTCTTCTAGGATCAACTTGCTTTAAAGTGCCCATTAATTGATTTGTGAATTTTAGGAATGATCCTATCAGTGATTATGTACTAGGCTTATCTAATGAATTGAGTCTTCCAAGAAAGGTTTCTAATGAATTTCCTAATTGAGGTTCTAGATTCGTTCAAAAGGCAGAAAGGAATAGGCTAAGGGTCGTACCTTTTTGATCCCTAACCATATTGATGTTCCTGAGTTCTAGTCCTTCTAGTAACCAATGATCTAAGGGAGCTAGAAGTACAAAGATAGACGAAAGTGGTACACACACATATATAAGCGGTTGGACGATGTCTTTCTCGAGGTTATCTTTCTTCCCTCCGGGGTTTCCCTATCTTAATGTTCCTAGCCCAAGGGAATCTCAATGGTAAGAGTCTGGTCTATTGCTGCATATTCTCGAGGATTCATAGAGTCCTTAGCAGAGAGATCCTATTGTGTGCTCATATAAAGGGGGTTGTGTTATTGTAAAGTGTTTAATCCCAATCAGTGTAGTTGTTCGATGTCTATCTATGTTTTGTTCCTTCCTCGGCAAGCTTGGGAGTTTCGTGATGTAAGCTCCTTGGGTATGGCTTCGGCGTTTATGTAAATGCCCTATCTTCAAAGGAAGCTGCTAACTTAAGGTATCCCCTGATTTAAGGGTGAGCTAGAATTTCGTATGTTGAAAAGGAAAGGAAGATGACATTTCCTGAAATAGATGTTCCCAGCCTCGCCAACATAAGTGAAGGCAGTGTTCTTACCGTTCATATACCAAGAGGCCAATTGACTATCTTCCTAACCTCCCTTGTGGGGACGATAGCACTTCTCCTCGAACTAGGGCTGAAAGAACATCTTTTTGTCCTGTTGAAAAAGCTTACTAAGCTGGTTTTTGAGAAAATCCATCTATAGAATCAAATAGGACTAAAAGGTTTCACTATCGCTCTTCGCCTAGGTGGCAAAATAGCCTTTAAAGTTTAGAGTAGAGCTCACTTCCCCACTCGGTTCCTAATCTGTGGATTACTAAAAGATTCCCAATACCAGACATAACGCATTAGAATGATTGGACTACTTAATAAGACCCTTTTGGCTTGGCTATTATGGGCCTTCTTCTATTCGTAACAGCTGATCTGTAACTAAGACTACTGAAAGCGAATATGCAAACGAATCTTTCTTAGGAAAAGAAGACTAGCTGTACTAGTTCCTTCTTAGTAGTAATAGTATACCTACAGCTTATATGCGATAGTCTACCTTATATCCTAATGGCCTATTTAGGAGAATTACCCAAGGGCAATCCTTCCTTTCCAATTGCTTCTTCCGAGATGCCTTCTTCACTGGCCAGGCAAGGGATAGAGTCTTCATTCTTGAGTATATCTCATTAATGATAGGGTCAACTGAACACTCAATTTATTTGAAGAAAGCTTCACATGTGTGATGTTTCGCTCATGATTAAGTACCGAGAGCTCCTTTCTTCGATGTAGCACTAGAAGAAATGGTTGGGTTGGGTTAAGCTAGGTTCCTCGGGCAAGTAATCCCTTTATCCGATGGTGGGGTTTGAAGGGGCTAAGAATTCCTTTCTGAATTGCGAAAGTAACCTTTCCACCATCCCCTATTCTAGCCTCGGCCTTTGCTTTAGCTCATTCTCTTGTTGATTATGTCTAAGATTCTACGGATGTGTTTTTTGATACCCTATCACTTCCTACTCCAAGGATAAAGAGGATTTTGTTCGCTCCGTAGTACCGAACTAATCAATATGTGGTGTTCAGTCTACATTGGTACGGGATTCGTGATGCCATCTGTATGGTCTTGTGTTCTTTCATCACATTGGAAGTGCTGCCGTGGCACGGCAAACCTGACGATCTATCTCAGCACGTTGCTCACATTGCCTTGTCAAGGAAGCCGAGATCGATGTCGGATGATAGAAGCGAGGGCTAAAGGTGTATGTAGTAAGGGAGAAGCAAAACCGGGCATCATAGTAGCACTTCTTCCAGTAGATCATGTCAAATTCCCTCGTTAAACTTCTGCCCTGATGCTTTAGATCCTGATCAGGATACTGATATTGAGGCTGTGGCTATGGTTTCAGAGTCCGTATCGTCCATTGGACACAAAAATTATCTATATTTATTTCCATACTCAAATGCAAAAGAAAGCCATTTTTTACAGGGCAGGGCTAAAAAAGAGTCAAAAAACGAGATACTGTTATGATTAATTTTTTTTTAGATCTTGGAAATCATTCCCAATGAGGAAAAGCATGAATGAAGACTTACTTTCTGTGGAATAGAATGAATGTGGGAATGGATGCGACAATGAATGAAGTCGATCCAGGTAGGGTAGCGCAACATCTTTTCCAGCATTGTTAAGAAAGGGGTACAAGAAGCTGTAGAAAGGGTACAGGGAACCATTGGGCGGTGTGGTATTCTGATTAGAGGAATTTTTTCGATGTCTATCGGAGCGCAGACAGACAGTCTATGGGTTCAATTCCTTCATAAAGGAAGATAGTGCGCCCTATAAAGAAAGGCAGGTGTACAACGAAGCTAGTGGCTTACCTTGCCCCGAGAGAGGCCATAGGATATAGTAGAACCGACGATACTGCTCCAGACCTGGATGGACTAGGTAATGGTAAGTTGTCTGGCCTTATTCCATTCACTGAGCTCGACGCTTTGCTCCTAGTGGTACGCTTGGTTATGTGTGTTGTCTACTCTTGGGTAGAAGAAAAAGTACAAGAAGCTGCCCCTGCTTTCCAAACCTTTCATTCATTACTGGACTATCCCATCTATTACTGACTGAGACTGGACTGGACTGATACGTGTACTGACATAGACCTACCCTATTGATCTATGAAATTTATGGTGATTTAAGACAGTCAGGGTTCATACTTCAATAGAGAAAGTAGTTGAGAATCAGATTCATTCTTTTTTCCCTGAAATTCGACGGCCCTTAAGAATAGAAAGAGACAACAAGGATACTTATGATCCTTACAGAGGCTGCTGCTTAATATGAAAGAAAGAAGGCTCTCCATAATAGCTAACAAGATTCAGTGGTCTTCCTATGAAATATATAGTGCTCTGTGACTCAACTCAAATCAATAAGGATGCAAAATTTTTTGACTCGTCCATCATTCTCGTCTTTCAGTTCATATTCTCCAGTGCCAGTCGAGAAGTCACCCAATCACTTCAGTCAAGGAAAACGTTCGATAGAAGCCCCTAAGGTATTATGAGCCAATGAGTAAATCATTCCTCAATCTACTCAAGCGGAACCATCGCATTCTCTCTTAGAGACTTTATCATGAAAGAAAAAGAAACCAACTAATTCATAGCGCCCACTCGCTCATATGATCGGTAGGTTGGAATTAGACCTGATTCTTTCTGCTTCTTTTTTTTAGTACGGTCTGACTTTCCTTCCTTATCCCAGTCTGAAACTAGAACAGCCTTTTGCTTTCTTCTTTGTTTTCCTTTAGTCCTTGCTCATCTCAACCTGACTGCTGACTGGCTGCCTTACCGACCGGAATGATTGAAGAATTGAATTGAACAAAGGGGTGCCAATGACTCTTTTCTTTATGTGCCTTACATTCCTGACTGCGACACTGACTTAGTTGATTGATTTTTTTTATTGTATTTCACTCTGGCTGACTAAATGACTAATTGAACCTCTTGGTCAAAGGATAAAACCCTAACTGCTGAGAAGAGACCCACCCGAAGAGGTGGGGAGGCTCTTGCCTATTTGAATGCCTTCTTTTGATCTCGCTAACAACTGATTGGTTTTCTTTTTTTTTTTTTACGGGTAGATGCCGAAGAAAGAAGACATCCCTTACTAACGCTTACTGGTTTGATTAATAGATCACTTCGCTTGATTCGAAATCGAGCATCGTGGAAGGGAATAATAACTCAGGCAGCTACCGGACCCCTTTCTTTTTGCGCCACACTTGAGAAAAAAAAAGTGATTTTATGTAGTTAGAAAGAGCTGCATCCCTTGTTCCAGAAAGAAAGGATGCTTAACACTATACTTGTTTTCTTCAAGTGGTTCCAAAATACCTTGAAAGAAGCTCTATTCCTTGAATATCAAACTCCTCTGGAAGCCTTATTCACTATTGAGAGGCTGCTCCTCATTCATATTGATCAAAGTCTCGGGGCTCTCAATTCGAAGATAGAAACCTACGGGATACTAATGAATAAAATCAATCATTTCTTTTGCCATGTTGAAGCTTCTTAAAGAGACTGATTCGGGGGGATCAACAATCCAATGAGGAAGAAAAAACTACGGTACAAATGCATATGAAACTAATCTAAGGCAGTTTCCATCCTTGCTTTATCCCACTCTGACCGTTTACAGTAGATATATGAACTGAAATGGCTAGAATAAATTCATCGGAGAATAGCCGACAATGAAAAAGATCGCTAGGCTCTCCCTATCGGTCGAGCATCTTCAAACCTCTTTCTTTTTATGTTCTTGTTGGGAATATGCCCTAATGCTAAAATTTGAGATGACCTTATTAGGGTTTAATAAGAATATGCTTTTGTGTTTTATACACAATGTTATTTGTAGGATGTTTAGATTCTCCGCTTCGATATGAATATGTCCTTAATGCCTATCCAAGAAGAGAAATGTTCTAAAAGGGTTTAGGATATTTCGTACTTTCTCTTCAATATGATAAGCATTAAGAAACGATTCATAGCTCTTCAGATTATTCAACCGGGACTAGAATAATCAAGTATGGGCTATCATATGTTATTACCTTTGATTAACATAGTGATGTTGATGATAAAGGATGATGTGCGAAATGCCAGAACATCATGGTAATGTGGACTAATAAACATATAAGTGATTGTTTGTGTGCGGATCATTGAATGTGACAATAAATAGTGAACTACATGATTTCAAGTTAATAGTTTACTATTTAATTGAGAATTATGCAAATTAATCCTCAGACTTGAGAGATTACGGCTGCCGATTATATCAGGGGCTAAATATTGCGTCTGGACAATGCCCGTCTTCTAAGGTGGGTTACGGCCTTTTGCGTTTTAGTTTTGTGGTATGAACCGACAAGTAATTGTCAAGATAAGATATGTTAACCTCTGGCATGAGGCGATGTTCTATGATATCTAAGATCGGTTGGTAAACGAGCAAATCCTTGGCCAAGGCGAGTATGAAGTGATGGAAATGAGTTTTTCCATGGTAGTCATCTCTCGTTTCACCAATTTAGATTTATACATAGTATCGGATGTGGGCTTAACCATTTCATGGTCCTTTCCCAATCGGGCCACTTATAATAGAAGGATCAGAATGCACGCTAATTCTTGACAGTTAAATGGATTCATGAAAGACATCGTCTTCATTATCGTATATATTCTCATGATACGTTCATTGCTAGTGCGTCACTCATGAGCACAAGGGTTTTTCGGTAAATGACGGAGACATTTCCAAAATAGATAAGGAGGTTTATCAAGTCCCTCATCTGTACGCGATTATGAATCTAGAAGGTCACACACTAATAAGTAACATGAATAAGTTTACCGGAAGCTTGTATTTTATGGTTGCTGGCTTTAAGGTGTTAAGAGTCATCAATGTTGGTATTTGGGCCAAAAGTATAATTTTGAAAAGTTTTGGGGCCAAACTGTAATAATTGAAAAGTTGTTTCAATATGTTTATTCTAATAGAGATTAGAATTGGCAAAAATATTATATATATATATATAAAGATCTTTACATATATATGTATATGTGTAATGATGATGTAATTTGTGAAATGCCACGTCATCGTCTTAGTCGTCAAAAGGTGAAATTGCAATTTAATGACTAGATAATTACATGTGGCATTTGCATGTAGAGGTTGATGACTAGGATAGTCCATGTCATCAATCCTAGTCATTTGAATTTAAAATGAATGGATAGGATTCATTTTTGAATAAAGACAAAAGGATCTTGACCATTGCTTTTGTTGATAAAGCCTTTTTGACAAGTGTCAGGAGAGTGAATAAAGTTACCTTTAGATTGTAATGATTACAATCCTAAGGCTTGCTTGGCTTTTACTTTAGAAGGAAGCAATTGTGATTGGCTAACTAATAAAATAACATTATATATATAATTATATAAGTATGTTTTATATATATAATAAAAGATGACAATCTTCTCTCACTACCCACTTGCAATTTCGGACAAGGGGTAGAGGAGAGAGAAGATGATCATGTTTCATTATCTAAAGCTAATGATTGAAATCAAATGGCTTGAATCGCTTGTCATGAAAAGGTAACAATAGTGATTGGTCACTTATTTTATTATTAGCTTATAATAGATGACAACGCTCTCTCTCATCATGTGACAACAACACATACATGCACATACAATTCGGCCAAGGCATACAAGGATAGGAGAGAGAACTTCATCTTCTTCATCTTTGAGCTTGAACTTTCGGTCATGGCTAGAAGTTCATGAAGATTTTGCCTTTTTGATCAAAACCACATATTCATAGTTTCGTACAATGAAGATATACTAGCACATTCTATCTTCAAGGTGGGGTAGGACTTTGGATGCTTGCCTTCAAGTTTGAAGTATTCAATGGCTTTTCTACTATTTACATCTTCTCCAAAGTGATCTACTAGTGAGGTATACCTATGAACCTCTTTTTGTTTATGTATATATAGTTGATATATATATGTGTTGATAATCAATGGCTATAATGAGATGTTAGCATATTGATCCTTGTTACGAAACTTGTAAAATTTTTATAGATAGCCTATGTAGTTTTCGGCTATGTCAAGGTGTCCATGCATGACATTCTAGATCTTGAATCCAACTTATGATTATGTAATGACATCATATATTATGGTGGCTAGTACCCTTTCAGTTCTTAGAACCATTCTTTTCAATCCTACATGACATGGCCCCCTTCCATCTTCCTTCCTTAAAAAAGCCTTGCTCCGCCCTTCCAGTAGCTCGCGCTTTTGCACCTCTTTCTTAAGCTAGATGTTAGGCTAACTTAGCCAGCCAAGGTTTCCACCTGATGTGGTGCCCGCTGGTATCCATCTTCTTGTTCTGAACCTTAGACCTCTTGGGCCAAACATTGCCTTTTGCCTAAGGCGTGCTAGCTTAACTCTTAACTTGTATTCTCTGGTAATAGCAGCAGGATAAGCATAACAAGAATTCCCTCCTAACTCTTAATGAGAAAGTTTAGCTTTCTGGAGGTTCTAGGGAAACTTTACTAAGATCTGAATGTATTAGTAGTCTTAAGGAAAGGAAAAAGAAGGCCTTAATTGTCTATCCAAAGGTCCGCTTGCCGAATGGGTGTCTTTAGGCGAATCAAGTGGGTAGGAATGCTCCCCTTATGTCAATTGTTGTAAGGTAACTAAGGAGTGAGGGTTTACAATAAATAGCTTTATTTCAGTAATGCCTTACCTTACAGCTCTATCTATCGTCTATGGTTTCGATATATAAATGATTTTTTAGTGCTCTCATGCTTGCTTTCTCCGTGCCACGGTGTGATATTGATGATCTGTTAATCATGCAATATGGACCAGCCGTTAACAGCTTTATCATGCTTTCTATATGTGTTGATATGTTAAATCATACATCCCCACTTCTGCAGCAGCATATAATCTCGGGCCCTTCATGCCAACAGCTCAATCTGTTTTGCAGTATGGACGGCACAAGAACAAGAATCCGTGGCTTTGTTGTTGTTGCAATGGAGGCAGTGCTGTTGTTTCTGTTCTTTCTCGCCCTCCTGCCCGCTCCCTCGGGGCCAAGGCATCCTTCTACTCTAAGGCCGACTAACGGCCAACAAAAGGGTACTCCTAACTTTGCTCTTTTAGGTAAAATAAGACTTGTTGTGAAACCCCAGTTTTCGTCTTTATCTCGATTTGCGTGTCTTTGTCTCGATTTACATGATTTGACATATTTATGTGTTATATGAGTTAGAATGTCCTAAATATGTTATTTATATTCCTAATAAATGCTATGTGTGCATTCATGAAATTTTAATAAAAAAACAGAATCATAAATTTTATTGACGGTTTTTGTGAATAGTATTTTGGACGCATGTCCACTAAAATATTTGTGAGGTTGTCTTAAACGTCTTAAAACCTAGTCCTCGGATATTAATAGATCCGTGTTTGATTAAAACAGATTTCAAATCAACTTTGGAATTTTAAAGGTTTTTACACTTTCTTTTACGAAAATCGAGTTTTTACTCGAGCGGGTGTATGAGTATGCATGTGAAAATATTTTCACCTATTCTTAAACTACTAAATATAGTATTTTTACTTGAGCAAGCAAAATATTCAAGAAAATGAAATTAAAAGACTAAAAATATTAAAAAAATAACAAGTGTTCAACTTTGACTTTTTAAAATTTGTTTGACTTTGAGCTATTAAGCATCAACACACATTAAAAGCTCACAAAACATACTCATTCTACACACACATTGCCGAGAGGTTGGAGAGGAAAATAGAGAGAAAATTTCAAAGGTTTTCAAAGCAAAATTCACTTGAAAAACCTAGTTTTTGTCCGTAGTTTTTTGAACCGAGTTGGATTCCGCTTGTTTCGCACACATTGCACACATTCATAGCTTTGTTTCGTATCAAAGGTGAGAGAAAAATTCTAGATCTCAAAATGTCATTTTTATGTTAATTCATATATTTGAATTTTTACTCGTTGAAATGTTAAATTGATGTTATATTATTGCTCAGTAGATGCTAAGGATTGATTATATGTGTTTATATAAGTTTTGAACCGTTGTAGCATGAATTTTTACTTTTCGGGGATTAAAATTGAGATGTTGGCTATTTGTTGAATAATTGGAGTTGTGGTGGTTGGAATCAATTGTTGTTAGCTTGTAAAAGTTTGTTAAATACGTGGTAATAATGTTGTAATACCGAAATTTTGATTGTGATATCGAGGTGAAAGTTTGAAAATTTCATTCTAGGTGCATTGAGGTTTTAGGGTTGTTGGGCTTGATTTGGATGGATTATGTTCGGTTTCCAAGGGGGCTAATGTAGTTGATTGAGTGGGTGAGTGATAGAAACTGGTTTGGAGGTTATCAGATTAGTAGAATGTAAGTTATGAGTTTTAGAAGTTTGGGTTGTCTTTCTTTAAAATGTTGAACTGTGCCTTTGGATGTTTGGGTGGTGTTTGAGTGAATGAATTGTGAGTTGTTGATGGTTAGACTAGGGTTTGAATGTGTGGTTATTGCATGTTAAGTTGGATGGCCTACTTTGTCATCTAACTTAGTTGTTGAGTTGTTAATTGTTTATTAGATGATATGTTGTAGAAATGATGGTTATTGATTGATTATTGATGAACCAGGAGATAGGCAACCTACTTTGTTGTCCTCCTGTGATAATTGATTATTGATAAGCCGGGAGATAGTCAACGTGAAAGGTTGTCCTCCTGTGATTTGAATGATTATTATTATTGTCATGAGTCTTGATATGTGTGTGCCACCTCTCGGGTAGCGTCGGGCTGTCGAGTTGAAAATGGCATGACTATCATAGGCTACCCCCAGCTCGCATAGGCAGAGGTGCCATGGAGGGAGGGGCTAGAGAGGTACCTCGGGTACGTGAGTAATGGGGAGTTATAAGAAGAACGGTTGAGATCGTGATGGCTTTTGGAGCTACACCAACTAGTGTATCCTTTATTGATTGGTTATTATAATTAATGTGATTATATTGTTATTGATGATTATTATGTGTTTACTGCTCAAAGGATGATTTCCAAGGAGTATAGTAAATACTGTTAGAGATCTATCGAATCATCACTGGGCTTGTTTTATATAAGCTCACTCTTAATTATTGCATGCATACAAGTGTTATCGATCCAGATTACGGGTACGTGCCTCCAGAAGAGGATAATGTGCCATATGTGGATGAGTCCTATGTGCCAGAGTCTTGTCCTTGATTTATGATGTTGTACTCTTTTGTTATCCTGTATATTAAAACTAGTTGGTTTGTATTTACTTAGAAGTTTATGATGTATAAGATGTTGTAAAGATAATGGATTAAATGTTGCTAGTTTAGTAGTCTTGTTTTGGAAAATGATTAGGCTACTAGATTGGTTATAATCTCTTTTGGGAAATGTATGTTATATAGTAAATGTATGATATTGGAACGGAGGCGTATAACTTAGGGATGCAATGGTAAAAGAATGTTTATTGTGTATTGTAGTTGTGTTGTTTAATTGTTGATTTGTTGTGGAGTTGGTTGTATGAGTTGCGAAGTGGTTGGTTTTGAAGCCTTGGTGTCCTAATTACTATTGTTATACTGTCGAAATTTCGTTGCGTCCTGACTAATTGTAGGAGAGGTCAAGTTGGGGCGTTACACTTGTTCTGCCTTCTGCGCCGAGTCGAAGACATAATCTGAACAGTGCTCCTTACTTTGATTTTATGAGTAAAAAAAGGCTTGTTCCGTTTGGCCTAAATCCACTCCATAACTAGTAGTATAGCGAAGTCCTTGTGAAGGATCTCCGATCAAGGCGTCTACTCGCTATCAGAAAGGCAATCTATACTTCCTCTCTACTTCAGTTGGTCAAGGTCATCACACTCGACTGTCTTTTTCTTCCTCAGCTTCGCTGCGTACTTGGAAATTTAGCCTTGCTCATGCAAGCTTTATAAGCATTAGGAGTCTAGTGTCTACAGGGTCCTTGAAAGTCGATTGTAATAATGCTTCACCAAGTCATATTTGTTCCGGTTGTCAACTGGGGAAGCATACTATAATACCATTTTTTGCACGCAATAAAAGACCATTTTTTTGAATTTTTCTATGCTGATGTCTGGGGTCCTGCACCTTCTTCTTATTTTTCTAGTTCACATTATGTTGTTGTTTTGATTGTTACAGGTTCTTTTTTTCTTTGCGCAAAATCTGAAGTTTTTGATCTTTTTTGAACCTTTCACTTATAACCAAGCATTCTGAGAAACCCATAACATTTTTCAGAAGTGATGGTGGTTGAGAGTTTACTTCAAATAGCTTTAATGAGTATTGTGTGCAACATGGAATTCAAAAAATAATGCATCCATGCCCTTGCACTTCAGAGCAGAATTGTCTCAGTGAGTGCAAGCATCGCCATATCACTGAGACGAACCTTTTCATACTTTTTCATTCTGGATTTCCATCTATCTTTGGACATAAGCTTTTCATACGGCTGTTATTGTTATCAATAACCAACCTACACCACTTCTAAATCACAGGTCTCCCTATGAAATCCTACATGGTGCTCCACCAGCTTATTCATCTCTCCGGGCCTTTGGATGTTTATGCTACGTTTACATCTCAAAGTCCATTAGTCACAAATTTGAGCCTACGGCTGATTGCTGCATTTTTCTCGGGTACAGTGATGATCATAAAGGCTTTTGATGCTTTTTTCTGTGCCATCGTCGAGTTTTCATTTCTCGCCATGTCATATTTGATGAAACAACTCTATATGATCCACCATCTACAGTGCCTCATTCTCAAAGGAAGGTGCTACATATGCTGCCCACCGTTACTGACTCTGCTTCCTTTGCACCTGAGATCAGTATTCAGCCCATTCCCACGACCGGTGCCTCTTCCAGCAGTCCTATTACAGCCATCGAGGGCTCGTGGTACATGCTGCACCTGATGGTCATCAATCCGTTCTCAAGTACTATACTTGCCGGCCTAAAATCAAAGCTGCTTATTCAACTGATTTACCAGAATCTTCTCCTCAGCCGAGTTTTCCTTCTAATCAGGAAGCTCCTATTGATTTAGGAAGAGGAGTACATTCATGTACTACTAATTGGCTCATTCTCTCGATTAATGTTGTCTCTACTAATTTTAACGTGAAGGAACCCACTCCATTTCGATCAGCTTAGAAGGATCCACGCTGGGTTGCTGCCATGCATGAAGAAATTGCTGCCCTGTATCAAAATCAGACTTGGACCATCATTCCCCATCCTTCAAATAAGAAAGTTATTGGCTCACAATTGGTTATACAAGATAAAGTAAAAGTCTGATGGGACTCTTGATCACTACAAGGCTCGCGTGGTAACCAAAGGCTACAACCAGCAATAGGGTAAACAACTATGATGAGACATTCAGTCCAGTTATCAAGATGACATCAAGGGCGATTAGGTGTGACTTGTTTGATAAGGGAAAGAGAAGATGTCCCTCAACTCAAAGCCCTATTAACGCAAAAGAAGTAGATTCCTACGTTTTTAAATTACTAGTAGCTCTTAGCTACTCAGCTATACTATAGGTTCTAAAGGTATTACTTGACTGAAAGAGTACTCATATGTTAGGGGCTTCCCTTTCCAACCAAGGAAGGCAGATGAGCTTTGCTCACTCCTGGGGTTCGTCTATACCACATCGACCTAGAGCTGAGGCTTATCTTTATCTTTCGGTTCCTTTGATTTAATATAAAAATACGAAAAAGAACAACAATTAAGCAAAAAAGGTTTGAAAATGCTCGACCAACGGGAAAGGTTTGAAGATGCTCGACCGATAGGGAAAGGAAAAATGTTGAAAAAAGATAGATGGGCTTATGTTTATTATAACGGTTCCTTCTGATCCTAGAAAACGTCCGAAAAAACCTGCTACGGAACTACCGAGCAGGGGCAAAAATACGATAAGTAGATATCTCTTCATCCTCTCTTTTCTTTTTTCTTTGCGCTGTTTGCCTTACTATCTACCCACGGAGAAGGCTACGACATCAAGGTGACAGGATTAAAACCTATGGCCCTCTGTACCCAAAACAGATGCGCTGACCAGACTGCGCTACACCTCATCTCACCACCCCAGAGCATATAGATCTACTCGATCAATGAACACTCAAACCGAACTCACCCATCCTTTTGGGCATAGAGATGCGAGAACCAATCCGAGTAATCAATCGCTATTTTTTTTTTAGAAAATCTACCTCCAGCAAGATAGGGCGAGGTATTGCAAGTCGTATAGTGCAGGATGTGACGCCCGGGTTTTAGCCATGCATTTAATTACTGTTGCATCACTTGTTTGCGCATTTATTTCTGTGCCTTACTAACTGACTTTTATGACTACTATTCACTCCGTTTTTAAACTGCCTTCTATTAGTTAATTAACATTTTTATTAAATCACATTAATTGTAAAAGTCGTGGGAAAAATGTGCATTTGAGCTAGAGGCGATAGGAGAGCTCGTTAGAAAATGATTTTTAGTAGTTGAATGAATAGTGTTACGTAACCAACTTGGAGTTTAATTAGCTAACATTAAATTTATGCTTAGGACTTGTTTCTAACTAGTTTGACTCACATTTTGACCATACACTTAAATTAAAACAACTCACCTAAGCTTATATACCACTCACACAACTCACCTTATATCATAACTAGCAAAATCAAAACAAAAAAATGCTGAATTTTACTGTAGCAAACCCGACAGCCCTTCTCTTGCTTCTTGAGGATTTTTGCTTCTTCAAATCATCAAATCAAGCCACTCCAAGCCTTGAGCAACTAGTGTAGGGTGTTTGCAAGGTTCCTAGGTGCTCCTACGCGTATTGGTGAGGGATTTCACGACTTGTTTTTGCATTTTTAAATAGTTGCTCATTTCTTGATTTGTTGAAAATATGATTAAATGCCATTGTAATTGTTATCTAAGCTAATATACCATCTATATGAATGCTAGAGAACACATTTGAGCCGTCGTTTCGCAATTTAAACGGTTAGAATCGTTAGTTTGATTTTTTAGGGTGAATAGTGACGTTTTTTCTAGGGTTTTGTGTAATTGCTCGAATTAGCTTGATTTAATGCTTCTAATAGATGCCTTAGGTGCTAGTGAAGGTAACCTAATAGCCCCGTGCACTTGCATTGCCCTTAAATCGCCTAAAAATGGAAAATAGCCGACTTTAACTTGGGGCTTTTGGGGTTAATGCGAATCCGGGTGGATTCGGGCTTCAATTCTAGTATCCTTAGGCTACCTAGGTGCTATAGATGCCTTGATATCCCTTGTTTGAAGCCCGGACAATGTATGTGTAGTTTAAAGCCTTAAGAGGGAATTTGGGGCTTTCGGGGTAAACGCGGGCAATTGAATGAGTTAGAGGGTTGAGAGGGTACCTTGGGGGTTAGTTAGAAGGTTGGGAGAGTTTCATTTGAAAATGAAATCATTAACTTTGGTTTGGAAGAGAAATAGTTCGAAAAACAAAGGGGTTTAGGTGCAATTTAAGTTGTCTCACACTTCTAAACCCATGTCAGGACTTCTTGAGTGTTTATATGTGATTTTAAATTGATTTGGAGCTTTTGGTATGATTCTATGCTTATTTGGTATATGTTCATTTGTAAACTGCTTATTAACTTCTATATTTGCTTCTATCCTAATTGCAACGAGGTCAACCTACTTTGTTGATCCTCATATGTGTTAATGCTTATATTATTGCTATTAACTTGCCATCGTTAAGTGCATTGCATGGTGGTTGCGCAACCATAGTGTCAGGGGCGGATGTGTTGAATATCGGCTGGGCGGCAGAGGGCTTGCCGGGGGATATTCAAACTTCGTGCCCTATTCCCTCATTCGCGTGGTCCGCTGATTGCCAGGGGATGTTGGGTCGTAGGATTCGGGGAACATCCGGAGTACACCTACTGGAGTGATTGGGGTTATGCCGGCTTATCGTGATCGTGCTCGTGGTTCGTGGATCGTGATTGAAGACCAGTGAAGATTGGTGTATAGGGGATTGTTGAAATGTATCCTTTTAATTGTGTGGTTATTTAAGTTATCATTGTTTCTTTAATTGTTAAAGTGTTATTGTTGTGTAATTGTATTATCTGTTGCATTGCACGCCCCGGGACTATATCCCTCACTGGGCAACAGTGGTTGCTCATACCTCGATATCTGTTTCAGGAGACGCTGAGGGTGATCCCCAGCTTGTTGAATTAGTTGAGGAAGAAGAAGTTCAGATTGAGCCTTTACCTTAGTTGCTGTGCCTGATAACTTGAGGTGGTTAATGAATTTGCTGCTATGTGGAAGATTCATCTGATTACTTTATGTACTATTTTGTAGCCCAAGGGCTATGTATATGCTTGTTGTATAAGTTGAAGACTAGTTGGTTGTGTTGTAGCTTTGAAAGCCTATGAACTGTAATAACTTATGATCTACTTCTATTCGCTTTGCTTGCTTGGGAGTGAATGACTTAAAGTAGAAATGTTTGATCTTTCAATTATGTTTAATTGATTTCCTAGGATGTCATGATTATAAAGCTATGTTGATAATAAGTTCTCGCATGCTTGTGTGTTTTGGAACTATTATGTACTATAAGGCTCGGATGGCCTTAGAACTTTGTTGTTTATTTAAGAAAAGCTTGTATTGTATTGTTGGGACCTTGTTTGAGTAAGTACAGGTTTTTAGAATGTCCACGGTACAGGGGAGACTCTGTCCGTGTGTCGGGTCCGGACTTAACCTTTAGCTTGGGGGTTGGGTCGGGGCGTGACACAGGAGCGCTCGCATTTCTTTTTGGCTTACTCTTTCACTTGAATTTCTAAATCTAGCTCGCTCTCGGTTATGCGTCCTTTGGACCAAAACCCCGCTTAGAAGTGGATTCGAATCACTAACACAAGGATTTTTAGTCCTTTTCTCTAACCAGCTGAGCTACCTGAACCACTTTCCTCAAGTATGTTTTCTTCATCGAATAACGCCCTACCAAGCCGCTAGGCGCTCAAAAAGCTCTTTACTAAAATCTATAAAATAGATATATCTATTTTTTACTTGTTCGTCAAGCTTTCGAGCAGCTCTTTCAACTGCCGCCTAATCCTCAACATGCTCAAGAACCAAGAGCCGTCCAGGGACTAGACGGCCGGAGGGAGCTTGCAACTGGAATGAAGATAGGCCGGTCAAAGAAAAACAAGGCACAACGAGCTCTCTACTCCGAGTCACTAAGTAGTGCTATTCTGTCCCTCGGGGGACTGGACTCCACCAACAGGTTTTTTCTCTCACGCCCGCCCCTCTCATTTCTGTGCTGGAGGAAATGGGATTCGAACCTATGATACAATCTTCTTGTATGTCGATTTAGCAAACTAATGCCTTAAGCCACTCAGCCATCCCTCCAAGTTCTTGATCGGAATTTGATGTGCGATTGGTTGCCCGAAGGGCTATCTGATCCGATCAACTGCCTAAGCCGTAGCACACGTAATCTTCCTCTATGAGCGAGACTCTATCCAAATCTGCCACTCGTTGGGCGAGACATTCTTTTCTATGAACACCCCACCACTGAATGATTTACTTCCAGTTTTTGCCTCTGACCCAACCAGGAGAGAACACAGCGTCAAGCCAAGCCCTTACCTGCCTAAATGGAATTCATATCTCATTCGTCTGGTTGAGAAGGGAGAAAGCCCGAGGAACTGGACTCTGCCACTTCTATTACATCACATTACGGAGAAGTCCATTCTTGTCATGATCGATCCATGTCCTAGCCTAGTGCCCGGAGAACCAGGCTTGCTTAGCAACTAAAGCTAGCTTACTAAGGCCGTCAAGGTTTGAAGATGCTCGACCGATAGGGAGAGGGTAGACTTATTTTTAGGCGACTGAATAAAAACCTTAATTGCACGAGCTAGCCAGCAAGCCATCAAACCCCCCTTACTTACCTCTTAATCTATAAAAAAACATTTTCTTCTTTTCTAATAAGGTAAGCATCCAGCTCTCGAACCAAAGCTATTGCTTTAACAATCAACTGAGCTCAGGAAGTCAGGTTAAGACGTCGAATTATACAAGGGAGATGAAAAAGGATTTCTGTCTTTAGAAGTTAATCCTACTAAACTACACTTGTACGCTTGACATGAGAAAAGTAGAGGCAAGTAGAGTCAAAGGCCGAGCCTTAACCAGCAATGGGGGACAGCCATGCCAATCCAAGCAGAGCAAAAGTGTGCCCACTCTACCTTTCTTTCTTTACCTTAGACTTCGTTCTTCAAGGAGACCCATGTGCATTTCCTTTGTTCTGTTCTCTTGAACTCTTGATTCCCTTGTGCCTTTAGTTGAAGTATAGGTCATCGATTCAATCTATCTTGATGGAATTTTTGCTTCTATTAAGTAGTATAGAAGGGTTTATCTAGTAGGTAGCGACAAGACTAGAACTATCGACAAGAGGCTACATCAATAGCTGAAACGTTTTTTCGGGTAGGGTAGGCTTGGAGTCAGAAGTCCTATTTTTCCCAACCAAATAAGTAGTTTTGCAAAGTTCACTTTCCCGCAGTCAAAACAAGACTTACGTATAACAATCAGACCTTACCAGGGACAGGGACCAGACTATAGAACCTAATTAAAAAGAATTCGGGCTTGCTTTCTCAATTCACATCTATGAGCGTCTATTCCTCTCCCTATCGGTCGAGCATCTTCAAACCTCTATCTCTTGCTCGCTTTGATCGGACTCTGACAGCTTAGGGAAAAATGATGGGTCGCTAACAAGGCCCCTAAATGACCGCTCAGAAGGCCTACCTATTTTTTTCCCAATCTGTCACTTACTCATCCCTCTCTCATGAAAATTCTCTCCCCTTTCCCGGTGGCTTTGACTCATATCTATAGCCAGTTTCTAAGACGATTCCTATTCAAGCATTCTCATTCAACGGTCTATCAATGATGCTTGATTTTTGAAAAATTTCTTTCTTTCTACTAGTTCTTACATAAACAATTTGTAGGAAGTAAACGAAGTCTTTCCTTTCGAAATCGAAATCTACTCCTGAAGTCACGTCTTTCAGTACTGGGACTCAAGTCAAGTACTTTCAAGTTGCTCTTTGCCCAAAGCCCTCCTTCCGACTTAGAAATACCAACTATAAATAGCTTTAGCATCTCTTGATAAGAAAAGGTCTTTATAGAGCTAAGGGGAAGGTTTGGAACCCTAGTAGCAGAATGGAATCAGTTTACTGGGCTGACTTCCATGCCAACACGAGTAGTTTAACCCATCACTACCTCGTAAGGGCATTGAGAATTGTTTTTGCTCTTTTTGTTAAACACTTTGTAGTAATAAGTATTCAAATAGCCTTTGCATAGTTTATGAATTCTGCTTAGTAGGGACCTAAACACAGGAATGGTTTTTATTAGAGTCAAACCACGCCTTATGACGAAAAAGGGAAAAAGGACGGATCACATGTCGATCTGTGATCAAAGAAAACTATACCTGAAGAAGTAGATACAGATTGACAGGCACAAAAGCCATATCTATTAATCTACACTCATTGATGAGACGACAACATAGAGAAGAAAGTATACCCTTTGTCATTGTCACTCCCCTTTGTCACTTAAAAGTAAAGAAGAGATACACACTTTGGAATGGAAGAAGTCGAAGGGGTGAACGAGCGCTGTGGTAACGAGCCGTAAGAAAGATTAGTAGAGCATTCCTTATGCCGGCCTTTAGACTTTATAGAAGTAGGGAAGCGTGGT
This sequence comes from Ehretia macrophylla, assembly GCA_037974665.1. NCBI lineage: Eukaryota > Viridiplantae > Streptophyta > Magnoliopsida > Boraginales > Ehretiaceae > Ehretia > Ehretia macrophylla. The sequence continues at coordinate 7,875,328 of CM075779.1, forward strand.
GAGATAGACATCCAAGCCTGCTGTAGCTAGTTGCTCGGCCTTAGTCTTGGGCTAATCTCACACTTCAATCAACCCCTTCGTACTTCGATCCAATCAATCGATCAAGAGGCGTCTCTCTTTTGTTTGGGCCGATAAAGTCCTTGCTTCCCCTTGAACAAAGGACGGGCAGCATAGCATTAGCTTCAATTGAACAAGCTCAACCTTGAAAAAGAAATGAGGTAGGCCAAAGAACTGTTGAACGCTTCAACTTTGCCATTGAAGAAAGCGAAGGCTGGGCGAGAGACTAGACCAGCTTACGGCTTACTGCCATGCCATGGTTGAAGCTTTAGGCTCCATAGATGGAACTATGTATTAGATATTAGGGAAGAGAGGTTCAGAACGAAAGAACGCATTCATGGAGATTCTGTCTGTCGGAGGTTCGAGAATCTATGAAAGGACATCTAAGGCTAAGGAAAAATTCAAGGAAGCCCATTATGGAGAGATGTGGTGATCTCATCTTGCTTGATGGGAGAGAGGAGGCTTCTGAACCACATTTTCCAGCCAGATAGTGAGCGATCACTAAGCAATGAACACTAACCAAAAGCCGCGTGTCTTCGACACGAAAAGACGATGTCCTAACCACTGGACAAAAGGGACCAAAAAGCCATTCTTCATATACCTCAGCTCCGAGAATAGAAGTGCTTCGTTTTGTTTCTATACGCTTTTCAAGATTTTGTTTGTGTTCATGTTGGCGATTTCTGATGTGAATTCGGCGGGTTGTCCCCCCTTCCTACTGGTTCCCCCACCGACCCAGTGACATACCAACCAAGCCCATTCTCTTTCTCCGATCATAAAGTACCCTGATCCTTTTATTTGTCTTTCATCCTCCCTAAATAAGTAAGACCCTGCTCTTTCGAATTAAAACAAAAAACAATTAGGGGTGAAGTGCCCGTTTGAAGTAGCGAAGGTTTAAAGACGCTCGACCAACGGGAGAGGTTTGAAGATGCTCGATAGAGGTATGAAGTAACTTGACTGATAAGGAGAGGAAGGTAGACGCTCGACATATAGGGAGAGGGTGGATGCTAGAGTAAGAAAAAAAAGTACATTGAGGTTACGACGTAAGGTCAGCTGGTTAAGGAAAGCTCAGGTTATGAAATCGCTTAGCTATTAATTAATTAAGTAGTAGTGAGGCCTCGATACGGAGTTGCGTCAACTGTGGATATAGACTAGGCTAAGGGACGAACTTCATCTCCTCTATTCTATTCACTTACACCTTATGTAACACCCCGATCCCTCTCGAGACCGGGAGTTCTATCAATCGATCTAATCACAACCCAAACCAAACCCGGGCATAATTTTCAGGGAAAACGGACGGAGTCTCCCCTGTTTCTAGGCGAAATGTAAAACCTGCGATAGCATATAAGTGGACCAATACCATGTCCAAACATTCAAAACCACCTCAAGGCCATCCGAGCCTCGGTTCTCAACAATTTAAACTCAGAAAGTATTCATACATTTCCAATTTAAAAGCTAACCTATCTCTTTTCATTTTTGACAAGTACATTCGAACTAGATGGTTAAAACATACTAAGCTACTGCATAAAATAAACTATCATGCCATTCTAACTCTTTTCCTTTGGACATTACAGACATGCATTGAAGTTAAGCTATGCTAACTGATTACATAAACTAGCTTATCAATTCACCTCAGCTACTTAGCTAAATTTAAATTACATTTCTTTTGACAATAAATACAAACAACATATGAACATACATCTTTACAAACTTCAACACTCAAGCCACATAGGCACGCAAGACAACTCTTCAGGCAACGAACTTTCACGAAATCACGAACTTTCCAGCTAACATGACATTTCCTGAAATGTGGTGGTGAGGAGTGAGTATACACAACACGTATACTCAGTGAGGGCGAGACAGATATCGAATTGGAGAGAAAGAAAGTCGTGCAATGCAAATAAGACAGTTAAGCAATATAACTGATAAATAAGCAATCAAGACAAACAATCAATACAATAAGCAATTACTGAAAGCATTAACACAACCATTCAAAGCTATACCACACTTTGAAGGCTATGGTTCACTCATACGAGCAATGTACCATTTCATGAGCGATACATCAATCTCGAGCTTGATGTTGACAACGAAGACAATAAGCGCGCAACCATCTTATAACACCAGTTTGGAATACCTCGGAAGTATCCATCAATCTGCAACCCAAATCTCCCTGGGAGGCAACCCAAGCGAGAAGAGGGAATAGCTACGGAGCTAGAGCAACCAACACTGGCAACCCGAGGCTACCCAGAGAGGCCCATCACTCACGCGCTGACACTATGCAATGCAAGACTCGATACAAGGTGATAAACGAGCGATAGCACAACAATACAGAATAGAGGAGATAAACGAGATATCAAGCATTATCAACAATTGATAAACATGTAGGTGGAGAACAACAAAAGAGGTTGTTCCCGAACAAGTCCCTTTATCAATTAATACAAGTAGACAATAGGTTGTAATTCATATCAAGTCATTGTTGTTACTTGAAACATTTATTTAGACCTTTTCTCAATGGATAAGGAATAGAAGGCCAACAGTAAAAGTGGATAGTTATATACATAAGTGAAAAGTAGATAATTGTATATTGAATAAAATCGTGTTGAAATAAGAATTATTTTTCTTGAAAACTCGGTAACTTTGGGACAATTCGTATCTTAGTCATTTAAAGGTCCTCTAAACACTTTTAACAGTAAGTTTTTTATTACTAAAGAAAGTTAAGCATTTAGGGTTTATTAGCTAATTCTTGGTATCTTCACCTGTTAAATTTAGTCATAAACTCAATTAAACTCCCCAATTAATTAAATTCCTAAATTAAATTTCCAGTTACTCGGTGACATGTAAATACAGTAAAGATGTTAAACTAGACGTATAGTGGTATATATAACATAATCGAAAAGCTATACTAATTTTCCAATGATATCTAAACATATTAACGATATTATTTTAAATAAACTCCCTTACACCTATAATCAATTTAAGAGCTAATATAATTAACTTATATCAAGAAATAACATGATGTTATGAAATCTCCTCACCTATATAACTTATATATACTTTGAATAAATAAATTTAATTCATATGACAAATGATAATGCTTTTAATAAAATATCCTCACCTTGATAACGCCACGGTTTACTGACTGGCTCTGTTTGTACTTGCCTTGCTATTTGAAGTACTAGTTGACGGTAAAGGACAAAACAAATAAAGATATAGCTTAAGTTGTTTGGTTATTGACTCAAATGTTGAATGAAAACACAATGTTGGACAGTGGTAATGGCAGGTTATAATAACAACAACTTTTTGATGTTTATGACAGTGGCAATAGGCTAACGTGAGGCAAGGCAATAACGCTGGCTGTTCTTATTTGATTTGAAGTAACAGTGATAGGCTTAGTTTGATGATGAGTTAAAGCTATTTTGCAGGCTGTTGTATTGTTGGGACGGTGAAGAAATCTTCTAGAACTTTAGAATAATAGTGCAACTGTTGGCTTTTATATAAAAGCTACAGAATACATAATGCTTTTACGTGGAAGCTTGGCTAAGTTCTATTGAATCAAGGTAGCGGTGGAGGTGATAATGGCGTCGGTGATGGAATCTATTTAGCAGCCAGCTTCTTGCTATTTAAGTGGTGGCTTAATGGTGAAGATTTGGCTAGGAAATCTTAGTGAGCGAATGACGGTGATATAAGTCTAGCAGCTCATATGCTCGACATAGGTGTATGAAGGTACTAAGGACATGCTTTAGTAAATTATGAATAAGATAAGTTTTTTTTTTATGTGTTCTTACTCCTACCGAAGTGATGAGGTTTATATAGGGTTTACAGTTTAATTCCTTTTGGGGTAGAGTGGCGGTGAAGACAGAAGAATGATGATGAGATGTTGATAACGGTGCAGCTTGACAGCCCTTTTATAGTGTGAAAATGGTGGCGGCAAAGAACAAGTTTAGACCATGACTAATATAAGCTAGGTATAATAGGTGGTACACTTGGCCTGGACTTGGTGGTTCGCGAGTGGTGAAGCATACTGATGAAGCCATTTAAGCAACGATTGGATAAGTGTGGTGGGGATAAAATATTAAGCAGGAGGTGTTTGATGTTCATTTGATGGTGATGTTGTGCAGGTATGATGTATAAAGTGGCGGTGGCAGCTTCTAAGGTTGATTATTTGGTAGGCGTGCTGACTAAGAAGAAACTGGTGCGGTGCCGATAGAATGGCACTTCTAGCGTTGAATCACCAAGGCTAGTACGAGGATATGATTGTTTGTTTTAGCTAGTAGAGTTGAGTTGTAACTAGAGTATAGTAGTGGTGGAGGTTGACGTGGCAGGCTTGTTAAATGAGTTAAGCTTGGAGTGATGCCACGTTAGCCAAATATTTGATGATGAAGAGAATTTCAGCAAGGCTAGAGAGACAAGTGGCTGCACTTAAGTATCTAAAGTTTTTCTTAACTATACATTCTTTACAGATAATATTTGAACACGTCTTAATTAGATTTCATATTTTAATTGATTCACTCACAACACAAGCATCTAATAGCTTATTCCTATAGTCTTTATGTCTACTCCACTTCTTTCACAGTATTTATCTACTGTTCCTATGTTGACTAAATAAAACAAAAGTTATTAATGTAAACTATGTTAACTAATATAAGATTAAAGTCACAGTGCTAATACATAACTAAGTTCGATCAACTATAAATACTTAATCGGGTTTGCTTTATAAATTTTAAATGTTAGACTAATACATTCTAAGTTTGAATCAACAATCTTTCTAATTCCACAACCCCGGGTATGCTACGAACATAAAATTCACTGAATGAATAAACGAAATAAAGTAATTTAGTCAAATATAAAAAAATAGATAAAATGAATAGAATAAAAGGAAATCAATTTCGGGCTCGAGCTTCCTGCTCAAATAGTGACACGAAATAATTTAAAGCCAATTTGAATAACATTTAAATAAGTAAAATAATAAAATATATGCACCAAGCAAATCAACTAATTATAAGTTAACTAAAAGAAAATAGATATTGATGCACGTTTCCCAAAAATAATACAAAGTTATAAAACAATAAATGTAAATGAAATATAAATGTAGACAAATAATCACAAAGGCACATTTTCCAAAAATAATGAAAGAAATAAATATAAATAAATACTTCTAAATATATGGTCAGGCTTGAGTATTACATCTTACACTTCAGTTGAGTCTAACGAGGCTCAGGTGCGGAGCCTTCCACTGTAGACCGAGACAAGGTAGAACACCATAGAAACTTCGCTGACTTTATCATAAACCTTGATTTTGCTATGCTCAATAAGAATCCAAAATAACAGAAATCGGTTCGTGTTCCACTTCCAAAGTCAATCGTCTTTTCCTAAGTGTGAACTGCAGCCGACTCTCTTGTGGTTCCATTCCTTCTTACTGTACTTCTGGGTCAACCCAACCCGAATTGGAAGAATAGGGTCAGCCAAACTGCCGGTCCACTTTGTACGTTTACTGAGCAGACCAATCAGGCATTTTAGAAAATGGAAGGGAACTTCTCACCGAAGGAGGCGGGAAGCTATTGCTTCTAGAATGAAAGCTTATCATTGACTTTTTTTAAGAGCGTATCGCTATTTTGAAATAATCCATTTTATGGATGAAGTAATCAGAATAAAAAATGGTTACAATTTCCGAAAGCGGAGAAAGTCGGGAACTGTCGGTTACCTTTTGAATCAAAGTAGCGACGAGCCAAGTATTATGACTATAGGGGGAGAAGCAAAGATTCGTAGACAGTTTCCCTTCCTCGTCGCTTCTTTCTGGTGACTCCCTTCTCATGTGGGTGGATTGGTAAGCAAGCGACCTTCAACATCGGTAAAATCCCTATCAATAATAGGCCGGAATGGTGGGGAAAGAGGCCCTTCCTACTTCAATGGAATGGGGGGAATTGTCTTTCACAACCGCTCATCTACAACTACTTTTTGCCCAACATGATCACAAATGAAGACAGAGAATTGCGTAGATAGGAGGAAGAAACGAACCAAGCCACTTGTCCTGATCGGAACGATTGAAGAAAGAAATAGAATAGTGGCTCCTTTCAGGGGACATCATCGGAGAACAATGTCGGGGACAGGGTAGAACCTTCTGTTGGTTACGTCCTTTAAGTGTTGGTTTTTTTATAATTAGAAATGGAGATAGATCTATATAGAGATCTATATCTTTCTATCGATAGATAGATCTATTGAGAAATGGATATTGATCTGGTTTTAAGATCTATGAACAAGAGAGATCACTAAATATCCATTTGAAAAAAGAGATGAATAGATAGGGCGAAGCCAGCTGAAGGAAGGTCGCATTAGCACCCCCTACCCCTATTAATTAATTAGATTAGTTTACTCATAAACGAACTAAAGGAAAGCCTTTTGACGACCTTACTAATAGAAAGGGCATGCGTTCAAGCATGTGAAGAAAGCTCTTCGAGCTTCTCTTATATTATAGAGAGGTTTGTAGAAAAAGGGCTTATTCAAATATCCTATTAGGGGCTTCAAAGAAAGCTTGTAGTTTAGGGGTGCGCAGGTTTGGAACCTTATACAAGACAAGGGGTTAGCGCGCAATGGCTTTCTCTGATAGAGGCTCACTTCTTCAAGTTTCACTTGCTGCTTTTCATTTCGATAGGAGTAGGTGGTTGCTGCTCGCTCGCTGTCTACTAAATGAGCCTTCACTGCCCGCCCGACCCTTATTTTTCATCTTAAGTAAAGTGAAGTCAAATCAATGAAGTGGACAGCCCAACCTCTTTGTTTGAAGCTTTGCCATGAAGCTTCTACTTGTTGAAGCTTTGTTTCCCCAACACAACAATAGACTTGCAACTAGAGTGACGAAAAAAGTTTCTCTTTGATAGCGGTCATAGAGGAGTTCAGAAAGGATCTTATCGTAGATAGAGATTGTGACCTGTGCGGGGCTAAAGGCAGATGTAGCCAAGGGGATCAAGGTAGTGGATTGTGAATCCACCATGCACAGGTTCAATCCTCGTCGTTCACCCATCAATAAATGGACCATTTGTTTTAGAGACACAAGACAAACCTAGAAAGCATTTTTTATGCAAGTCATCTCGAGGATTTCAAACGCATCCAAGCGATTGGTATCCGATTGAAACATAGAAAGCATAGATTCGCGTCGCCTACTTGCTGAAAGCAAAAATGGAATGGCTGATAATTCATTGTATGAAGTTTTTAAGACTTCACTAATCAGCCTTACACTTTTGAGGTCATAATGAATGAAATGAACCCCCCGATGAAAAGAAAATATCCCATTCCCTTTACTAAACCATGGGGAACCCCGAGTAGTTTACCGGATAAATTGAGTTGTCGTGATGATACCTTTCTTAGTGGAAGATCGAAAAAGACTGATCTTCATCACAAGACTGATCGGATCTATCGTAGACACTTGAGAGACCTTCACAAGGCAGGCTAAAAAAGTAAGAGGACAAGAAGCAAAGAGTTATGCTTTCATTTCTTTGTTGAGATTGAAATAAAGTTCTTTAAAAATGGGGTAGGTATAATGCACACATGCCAAGTCAAGAAAAGGACTTCCTTAGTTTTATTTCATAGTAGTCTTAATGACTAGTAGTTTGAAGCCTTAAGAAACCGGTTTTTTTATTCTTACTGTAGCATCCACCCTCTCCCTATAGGTCAAGCGTCTACCTTCCTCTCCTTATCAGTCGAGCTGAATTCCATCCAGCTTCTCCCTATCGGTCGAGTTACTTCATACCTTGTTCTATCAAACAAGCTTGTAAATACCTTTTTGGTCCAAGTTTCTCTGAAATTCTTCCTTTGGTTAGTGGGAAAGGCTCACCTGCCTTGATCATGCTCGGTCTACTGATGTATCTGTCAGTAATAGAAGTATGCACGGGTTGTGTCCTTGGTCAACACGATGGAGGAGTGAGGCTCGTTCTTCCACGATTGGTAGTACTCGTTCCAGAACGAGGGAAGGGGTTTCATCGATAGACGTTTTTAGGGTGCTTTCGTTACAACGACTTCACTCTGAGGCCACTCACCTACCCTATGATTCTACCTGGATACTTCATCATGATTATTGCCATGTGAGTGCGAAGTAAAAGTAGGAAAAAAAAGATGCGCTCGGGACCATTCTAACAGAGCTTGGGGTGGAATAGACCGACTTAATGTAATGGATGGAACTTTCTTAATTTTTAGGGCAAAAGAGGACACTACCTTTATTCATTCATTTATTCACGTTTGCCCCTATCCCCATTGGGGGGTCCTGATCTCGATCAAATGCAACTTACTATTCTTTTACGATTGAGGTGATCCGTAATGTGTTTTATGATGGGAGTGGATGTGATAACCCGAACCCAGCATGCATTTAATGGCATTTAACTACATTTAATTAAATGTTTAATTAGTTAAATCATCCATTTTTGCACTATCTTGATATTTCTTTTAATAGTATTCAAATAATTTTTATATTGAATAACTTAAAAGATTATTACCTAATCCTATTATTTATAGTAATTGGATTTATTTTCTTGTATTTGATTAAGTGTCATCTTAAATGATAGCATTTAATTGCATTTAATTACGTGCTTATATTAGCTTATTCATTTGTATCTTAACTTTAACTTCATAATTATTTAAAATATTCTAGAAATAGTTAAATTAATTATTTTTAAATGAATATTGATTATTGTGATTGTTTTGATTATTTTAATAATCGGCTTTAATTGTCTTGTATTAAAATTACTCGGTTTTCAAATAAATGAGAAAAGTAACTCCGAGCCGGAGTGAATTTTAAACTATTCTATTATTCTACTTTTCAAAAAATTATAGTTTTATATTATTGCTCATCATTTGATTAGCGATCGTTTATTGACCGTTCGATCGTAGCATTTCGAAAATGGGAGTTAGAGAAATATTCTTCGGACTTAGTGAAAAATGTTTTTAGCTTAATTTAACTAGTTTTAGTTGTTTTTCATTTAATTGCATTGTTTTTAACTTGAATTAGACTAAATGCTAATTAAATAAGCTTAATTGACCATTTTAACTTGAGTTTTGACTTTGCTAAATGACCATTTTGCCCTTGAGGCTTTGTCATCTTTTAAATAGCCAAAAATCAATAAAATGATCATAAAAACAAAAGCCAAAATACCCCATTTGTCCCCCCCTTTGGCCGAAGCTCCCAAGGAGAAAAAAAGAAAGATTTGCTTCAATTTTCTTCTACAATTATGCGTGGAATTGCTCGAGGGTCGTGGCTCGGGTCCTTGCGGGTCTTGGTCTTCAATCTCTGTGAGGGTTTTCACGCTTTTGTGCATTTATATTCGAATTTGATTTTTGTTTCAAATTTTTAGATTTGATATTTAATGTGTTATAATGCTTGAAATTGCTTGGAAATGCCTCTTTAGGGTTTGTAGAGCATTGCTTGTTAGTTATTTAGCGATTTTCACAGTTAGAAATGCAAATTGAATTTAGGCAAGAACGTGAATAGTAAAAATGAATAGTAAAACCCTATAATTTCAGATTTTTGATCCGAATTGCAATTTCTTGATTTGGATAGGTGCCATTAATGATAGAATGATAAAATGTGCAATAAAAATGGATTGGCCTTTGTTAAAATTGGAAATTAAACAAAGAAACGTAAAGGGGCCGTTGGACCAAAAGTTGACCGTGCTCGAATTGAGTTTTTTGCTATTGAGGGCATGGAAGTACTTTTGGCACTGTTGTGGCATTGATTGAATGACCGATTAGCATAGCTGTAGTTCAAACGCAGTAGGTGGACTTTCGGGCTTCGGTTGGGAAAATGAGGTTTAGTGACATAGAAACGTGCCTTGTAGTACCTAAGTGAATGTAATGAAATCGGTTTCCTAATCCCGTAGCTCGTTTGCTCGTAATTTCCTTTGGAAGTTAGAAATTAAATAGTAACATTTGTCGTTTTCGTGTTTGAACTGCTGTTACTTGTTTAATTGGTGTTCTTGTTGCTATTAATGATAATCATGCTTGAAAAGTTAATTGATTGCTGTTATTGATTGTAAATGTTTGATATCTCGTTTATCGCCACTAATTTACACTTTCGTGCTATTGCTCGTTTATTGTTTGTATCTCGTATTGCATTGCATAGTGTCAGGCGCGTGAGTGATGGGCCTCTCTGGGCAGTCTCGGGCTGCCAGGGTTGGTTTGCTCTAGCTCCGTGTCCTATTCTCATTCTCGCTAGGGATGCCGCCCTAGGTGATTTGGGTAGTAGATATGTCGGGGTACTTCCGGAGTACACCCAGTGGATGTTATAAGGTGGTTGCGTGCTTATTGTCATCGTTGTCAACATCAAGTTTGAGATTGATGTAATGCTTGTGGAATCGAATCGCATGGTACATTGGTCGTATGAGTGAACAATAGCCTTCAGAATGTGGTATAGCTTTGAATGGTTGTGTTAATGCTTTTATTAATTGTTTATTGTATTGATTGTTTATATTAATTGCTTACTTGTCAGTTATATTGCTTAACTGCCTTATTTGCATTGCACGACTTTCTTTCTCTCCACCTCGATATCTGTCTCGCCCTCACTGAGTATACGTGTTGAGTATACTCACTCCTCACCACCACATTTCAGGAAATGCCATGTTAGTTGGAAAGTTCGTGGTTACGTGAAAGATCATGCTTGAAGAGTTGTCTTGCGTGCTATGTGGCTTGAGTTGTCAAAGATGCAAAGATGTATGTTTCATGTGTTGTATGTATTTAATGTAAAAGGAATGTAATTTAAGTTTTACTAGATTATTGAAGTGGTATGATAAGCTAGTTTATGTATTCAGATAGTATAGTTTAACTTCAATGCATGTTTGTAATGTCCAAAGGAAAATAGTTAGAATGTTATAATAGTCTATTTTATGCAATAAGTTAGTATAGTTTAGTTGCCAAGCATGAATGTATTTGTCAAAGATGAAAAGAGATAGGATAGCATTTAAACTGGAAATTTATATTTACCTGTGTTTGCTTGTTGAGAACCAAGGCTCGGATGGCCTTGAGGTGTTTGTATGGTTGGACACGGTGCTGGTCCACTTATATGCTATTACAGGTTGTACATTTTGCATAGAAAAAGGGGAGACTCCGTCCGTCTTTCCCTAAAAATGTTTCCCGGGTTTGGAATTGGGTTGTGATTAGATTGATTGAGAGGACTCCCGGTCTCGTGGGGGATCGGGGTGTTACAGTGGGTCGGCCTTGGATAATTCTAGTTGATTCTTCAGTGAGGCATTAAGGAATCTCACATTGATTGAAGTCTTTGATCTTCCCCAGTCAGTCAAAAGAAGAGGAGTAAGTTGATCGGAGATAGGCAGGTGGTAGAAGAACTGAACTACATTACAAAGATCATGCCTAAATGCAGCCGTGATCTTATATACGATACCACCAGACGTACCTTGGTACTTTTCAATCTGCTAATCAAGGCTAGTGGAGAGAAGGGAGCCAAAAAAGGTGAGCGCCTCTACACGAGCCTTATTGAAAAGGCCTCTTACTATAGATAGGGTGTTAGCGCTTTACTAATAAGATAGAAAGGGGCAAGCCAAAACACTCCTAACAAGTTGGTGAGTTTGGCTTTTGGGGCTACCTACTTTAGGGCTTATGTATGAAATATATAAAGAAGAGCCTTCTTAGGGCCTTTTTGTTTAAGGGCTGCTCACCTTTTGAATAGAAGGAAGTGGGAGAACGTAGGTGATTTCGGTAAACCGATGCATGAGTTGAGGCTCCCATGTCCCACCGACCTTCCGAAAAAGTAAGGTCGTAAAACGGCTCATAGGAAAGAAGAAGCAAGCAGAGTCAAAGGCGGGTGAAACTCACATAAGCAGAGGAGGAGACACATTCATGAAAAGCGAGAAGCCGTGCCGTGGGGGGCTGACCAACTATGAATAGATCTTACTTATGGGTAAGAGTAGGAACATCTATTAGTCCGTATTGTGGGTTTACTTGTTGCAAAAGGCGAACATCCCTATTCCAAAACATTCACATAGGTCCTCAGGCAGACATCATAAAGGGGACGAAAATAGTCTATTTACCTTTACAATATTCTGGAATGTATCATGGCTCTATCTATTCTTTTTTTTTTCAAAAAAAAAGAGTTCTGCATCTCTCCGGGACTGGGGGAACAAATAGGTGTGGGGAAGAGGGAGAGGGAAGCTACGAGCCCTCTTCCGTTGTTGTTCCCGGACTACCCATCCCTTCTTTCCCCTTCGCCCGACCTGGTGAGATCAGATTTCTCGAACGAAGTGAAGTGATAGGAAAAGAAGACTGCTGGGGGAGATCTCTATTCATTAAAGCCCCTTGTATAGTAAGGGGAAATCGAAAGTGCACTCCTACGCACCAGCTGAAGAAAGGAGCTTTGGAAGCTTACCTTATTATTATTAAAAAGGGAAAGGGTTCCAAACCTATCAACCTAATAAGAAGAGAGGGGCAAGCCAAAACACTCTTAACAAGTTGCTGGACTGAAGTAGCTCATTCTCCATCCGTCCGCCAGCAGCAAAAGGGGTTCGATTCCCGTTATATGCAATATGGCAAACAAGGCTGATTCGACGAGATATGCCTTGCCTGCATTAAGTTTTAAAACTTGTCGTCTACTTTAAGGAAATGTTTGGAATAGAGAACTAACAATAATACAATGCCGCATTCTCCGAAGATTAAGAAACAAGAAGAAATCTATTAGGAGAAGGATTTATTCGAGAGAAAATCTTAACAATTACATTCAATTACAAACTACATGAAAGTTGTCCCTGTTTCATGGAGATTTACCCATCACAAAGATGCACAGAGGAGCAGAACGAACTTGATATATCCTTATTCTACTCAATCCAGAAACAAGATTAGGCATTATTCCGGTTCGTCTCCATTTTTGTGAAACTATTCCTCAAGCAAGGCAGCCGATAAGTCATCGAAAGGTTTGTGTGAATAATGGAATGGTAAGCATTACTCATTTTAAAGTGTCCCACGATGATATAATATCTTTTCAAGAAAATGATGCGAGAACCCGCGATGAAGAAATAAGGAGATCTTTCTATATCGAAATATCACTTGAAAAAACAATAGGCAAATTCCTGGATCACCCGGTAAGAATGTGGAGAAAAACCAAAACAGAATGGTTCTGCCTACTCAAAACTAAGAGGGGATGCCGCCTACTACTAAAATCCCACTTTTTGCAACAGTTGCGTTCTTCTATGCAAGAAGAAGACTTAGAAAGAACAAAGAAGTTTGGATCCAAAAAAGTATGCTTAGGCAGTTCTTTCGCTGAGCACAATAGAATGAAAAGGAATTTGTATTATTTCAAATCCCTATTCTTATCGAAGAGAAGGAACGAGAAAAACCAAAATATTCCTACTCGAACAAGAAGTCCTATAGTTTACAACTCTTCTTTATGTAGTAATTTGACCTATTGCTCTGCATCCCCCCATCAGAAAACTATGAAGGGAAAAATCAAAAGGATCGAACTACCTACTCATTATTCAGAGGTGAATCATAGAACACCAAAAGTTGTGGTGTCATATGGACCTAACATAGGTCACATCCCTCACGACATAAGATTGAAAGATCTAAACCTTCTTCTTCGGAGCGAAAACGGATGTGGCCAACATATAAAGATCGTCGTAGTCGCTCATAGGGACATATCTATCCGGATAGAGGATAGTGATGATCGATTCATAGATAGATCTCTCTCCATATAGATAGGTATCTCTGTGGATATAGATAAAGATATGGATCCATCTAGATCTTGATTCACTATTTCCATTTTTTTCTTGATTCTGATTGATTGCCTTTTTTTTTACGACAAGTTTTAAATCTTAATGCAGGCAAGGAAACATCGTTTTTCAATTATTACTTGCTGGGTCGGAGAATAGATGAATGAGCAGAGCCCAGGAAACAGGGAATCCCGTCGTAGAGTAGTTGACTAAAAGTAGAAGATTGCTGGCCTGAGAGAAGGCGGCCTCTTTCAGGAAACATGGCCCAATTTCTCTTCTTTCTTTCTGATTTCAACTCTCTTTATTTTTTCAGGTGCCCAGAACGCTAAAAGGTAGGGGAGAAGGAAGCCGAACCTCTAATCAACTATCACACAACCAAAATTCTCAGCGTCGAGAGAGATTTGAGATTCCGTAAGTAACTCTGTGCTAAGAAAGGCATGGGAGAAAAAAAATGAGCCTAGCCCGAGCTCAAAACGTGGGAAGATCTGACGGTCTTCCTAGGAATGCCCTATTCAACTTGGTTGAATAGTAAATTCATGCGCACTTTGACTTTGTGCATCGCATTAAATCTTTCTTACTTAGTAAATTCAGAGAATTCTTCAATGAAGATGACGTCGATTTTCTGAACCCATTTTCGAAACTCTATTCTTTTATTATGTAATTTTGACCTTCTGATCTAACTTATGAAGAGAGATTAGTGAAAAAACAGCTAAGTGCACACTTACTATATCCATACTAACATCCAAAGGAAAGAACAAATTCATCCCAAAGCTCGGACCCAAGCGCGAGGGAGTGAAAATTCATATCCCACATTGTGCTCGAAAATAGGATATGTTCTGCTTACTCTCATGGTAAAGCCTTTACCAAAAGGGTCTCACTAATCCCAGTTACAAACAGACCAATAGTCAATAGGAAGCCTATTTGACTCAACATAGGTCTCATCTGACATTCTTGCTGGATCAGCGATTGAGGGATAAACATCCTTCCTTCAGGCCCTCTCTAGTGCTAATCATCCGGCCTGCTGAAAAAGGCCTTTGGTTTGAATCGACTTCTTTTCTTATTTGATTCCTGATCTAAAGGTGCAATCAATAGAAGCTTGAGCAAAGGGCTTGTCGAAGGACCATCTTTGGGCATTAAAACTTCCAAGGTGGATACGCACCTCTATGCCTGGCTTCTTTCCTCCATAGAACACTTTCTACCGTGGCGTGGGAAAAAATTTGCTTATCTTCAAACCTTGGTATTTACCGCTGTGCCCCTGTGCTATCAAGAAGAAGGAATACCCGGCAAAGTCCCTTATACTCATAGCGGGTTATTTCACTCCTAAATTCAGGTAGTGAACTTGGTTTGTGCAAGAATAGGTTGAGAGCTTTAAGTTAAGATCGACAAAGGAACAGAACTGAAAGCAAGTAGACAGATAGGTTGTTTTTGACGAATCCCCTACTTGAGAATCAGTTGTTCGCATTTCTCTCGCGCTATAGCCAGGAGAAAAGAAAGTCTCGTGGGTCTCTCCGACTTTGATTAGTGAAATAGAGAAGAAGATTTTTTCCGTTTTAGTTACTAAGATAACAGCAGAAGACATTTTGTCCATTCCTACTTGATTGACTTCTTTCCTAAAGCTGCCTAAACTGGATCAATAGAATATCACACATGCGCCATTACCATGCCTCACGTTCTAGTTCTAGTTCTAAGCTTAAGGAACTGAATTAGTCTAAGAAAAGAATAGGAAAGAGCCGGGCACGGTAAATCTGCTCATCTTGGCTTCAAATCCTAGCTTGAGTTGCCACGGTAACCTTAGCGTCGCGTGTGTGTTGTGGGCCAAGAAAGAGGCATAGAAAGAGTGAGAAAGCTCAATCCAAGACATGAAAGCGGAATCACAACTGTCGGATCTCGTGCTTAAGCAAAGAGACAATTTTCTTTTGATAGTGCGAAAGTATATCTCTAGGGCAAAGACTAGGAGCAATTTCGTGTTTCAGGGAATTAGGTAACAAAAGACCCACGGAGCGTAGTGCTTGAGAAGGTGTGAAGCCGACCATGTTCCTCTTGCTTATGGAAAGACAGTCAGTCCCTATATTACTGCGTAGTGGGAACGTCAGATGCTTTTCTATTCCTTGCATCTGACGTGCAAAGAAAAGGATTTTCCTTCTTATTCTAATGGTTTTGTTAACCAAAGCGCTAATCTCTTCCTATAGTAATAGTCATATTCAAGCTCTTGCACAAGGGGCGGATACTCCCCATTCCTACTAAATCGAATCAAGGAAATATGACTCAACCATGGAAGACTTTTTTGAATCCCCTGGGTAAGAAAGTGTTACGACAGTTTGGGATTGATCAGCAAGGGCAGAGAAGTTGTTTACTTGCTTACTTAGCTCGAAAAAGTACGCTATGAAAAGTATTGAGAGATCAATCACTTTCCTTGGATTCTCTAACATCGTATTCGTACTAACTAACCCCGAAAAGAACCCCTTCTTCTCCCCGAAAAAAAAAGGGTAAATAGAATATCTACCCATAAGACAACTATTCTAGGAGTGCTTACTTCACGCTCTACTTACTTCATGCTTTCTTTACTTCTCTTCTTTCCCTTACTGTGCTCGGTCAACAACATACCTTATATAGTCCAATAACCTTTCTCGGTCGGTATCGTCGTCTAATCCATGCTTTGTTCTAGTCTCGAGCGTCAGTAAGATTGAAAACCCTCACTCCGTTCAGAATAAAGAAATGGAATGAAGGACCTTTCTAGTCAGAGAGTTCGTTTAGCAATAGTACTTCAAAGTAGTAGCTCGCCGTCTCAGACGTATGGATCACGAATGGTCTAACACAACGAAAAAAAGGAGAGGGTTCGTGGGGAAACCCCCCGAGTTGTTTATATTTTTCCCATTGGGAAGCTGATTTGTTAGCCTGATAGATAGAGGCCTTCATTTGTTTCATTCGTTGGTTTGTCTTCAGTTTGCTTTTCAACACAGGGCCTTATTTCTCTCGGGACTGTCGAATGTTTTCTTTTCCGGTGTGAATTCATGCAAATCAATGAAGAAGATATTGATTCTATAGATTGAATATTTTATTTCCAGCTTAAGTCTTTCCCAGGGATGGCCGTAAACAAATAGTAGTTCTTATCGATGGCAAGGCAGGCTTTAGGTTGGCTACCCAGCAACAAAGATTTTATATTCTGCTTTTTGGGGCTTCCTATTATCTCGGTCAGTAAAAGACAAATAAGGCAATAGTGACCTCGTGGAGATGGGAAGTGAATGAAGATGGACTTCCCTCGCAGCGGAGAATTCAAATAAACGTCTCCGAAGCCTGCCCTCCCCCACTTCGGGAACATTCCTTCATTTACTACCACCGACTTGAGACCGGATTTCTACTAGAGGGAGGCTCCTATCTATAAAGAAAGAGCAGACTGGCATATAGGTTTTTTTCCTTGACTCCCA